>CAUYUJ010008313.1:0-27500 GCA_963575745.1 Prorocentrum cordatum
TAGAAGGCCCGCATATTACCACCATCACCTGGATCGGGATCATCTTCCCTCGGTGGAGGCACACCGCCGATCTTGGTGTTGGGGTCAACCTCTAGGCCTGCGAGGTTCTGTCCATCCCCCGAGCACATCCAGAATGTTACAGGCCGCTCCCAGCGGCACTCGACCCCCGGAGCGCACCAGCAGGCGGCAGGAAGGCGGCGCCCGTGGCCGCGGCTCACACACGACGGCGCTGCCCCGCTCGCGACCGGGCTGCCGCCGCCCAGCGGGGCCGCGCCTGCGCGGCGGTCCGGGGCCCGCCCTCCCTCGCCGCCAGCCCGCTCCGCCCGAGGCTGGGCTAACGGCGGTGTCCTCCCCCTCCTCCTCCTCCTCCTCCTCCTCCTCTCTCTCCCTTTCCTCCACCTACCTCCTCCTCCCCTCCTCCTCTACCTCCGCCTCCTCCTCCTCCTCCTCCTCCTCCTCCTCCTCCTCCTCCTCCTCTGCTCCTCCTCATCCTCCTCCTCCTCCTCCTCCTCCTCCTCCTCCTCCTCCTCCTCCTCCTCCTCCTCCTCCTCTGGGAACAGGAGGCGCGGGAACAGGAGGCGCGGGAAGTCACGGACCGCCCTCTCCTGCGTGTGCCGATCTGCGCACGGATCGAGCGAACACGACGCAGCGAGTTGTCGGAAAGCGCGAGCCACGCCCTCCCAGACACTACGCCAGGTCTCTCAGTAAGAGTGGGGGGGGTGGATCGCGTGGGGGGGTGGGAAACCGCTGTCCTTCGGGGGGCGTGGGTAGGTCAAAAACCTCCCTGAAAGTCCCTCCGAAGGGGCCCCATTCTGTCGCCGCCCCCCCCCCCGACCTCAAGGTCTCAACCGGCCCAGGGACGACCTGAGGGCGCCCCAAGCCGGTCCCAGAGAGTCCGGAGCAATCCAAGAGAGCCTCCCGACGGTTCCAGATCGCTCCAAGAAGCCCAAAATTGCCTCCGGAAGGCCCAAGACGCGGGGGGGGGCTCATTGAAAGATCTGGAAAGCCGAAGCCTCCATCGCCGTGCCCTGCCTCGCCGTGGGCCCGCCCGTGGTCCCCGCCGGTGGTGGCGGCAGGGCAGGCAGGGCAGGCGGGCCCCTCCCAGGTCTCGAGGGGGCGCACGGCACGCGGGGGGTCCGTCGCCCGCGGCGGGGGTCGCCCGCGCCCAGAGGTGCCGACCCGCTGTGGCCAGGGCAGGGCAGCCCGCCCCTCCTCCCTCCTCCCTCCTCCCTCCCCCTCCTCCCGCCTCCTCCCTCCTCCCTCCTCCCTCCCCCCTACCCCCCCCCCCTCCTCCCGCCTCCTTCCCTCCTCCCTCCTCCCTCCTCCCTCCTCCCTTGACGCATGATGATGCAAGGGCCCTGGACGCCATCTTCGAAGCCTCTCGAGCGGGTGCGGCCAGCGCAAAGCGGCGCAGGATGGACCGCAGGAGGCAAGGATGCAGGGTGCCCATGGGAAGGTTGCCCAGCCTTACTATCGGGTTGACCTGTAGAGCCCGATAGGGCTGCACAGTCCAAGGCGCCAACGCTCGGCGGCAGGAGTCGTGGTCTCTCGACGGATCCCAACGACGGATTTAGACCCCTCTCTTCCATCAATTTGTGAATATCTGCCCAGCTGTCGTCCATTCTGGTCGCATCTTCGTCTCTTCTGCTCCCTCCATCATCTCCCTCCCCTCCCTTTCCTCGTCCTTCTCCTCCTCCTCCGCCTCCTCCTCCTCCCCGTCCTCCAGCCTCCAGCAATCCTGAGCTCTCCCCGACTTCCAGAGAGAGCGAACAATCCTGAGCCCGTCTTCGCAACAGAAATTCCCAACGGCGACAGCCATCCGTAACCCCCCTCTGGGCGCGGCGAGAGGACGAACGAGCTCACGCCACTCACGCTGGAAAGGGTGCACGAGAGCCTGCGGATAAACCCCCATCAGCTGCACTGTGTCCTCGGCCCGTGGTGGCGTGCTGGAATGCATGTTCGCTGTCCGGCAGGTTTTCGAACCGATCCCCTAACCTCCTTCCCACGCCCAGTGCCGTTGTCGTAAGTCGCCCCCCCTGTTTTTTGCTCCACGGCGCCCTCATCAGCCCCGTGACGGTCCCAAAACGGCCTGACACAGCCCCCATATAGCCGCAAGATGCCCCAAGACCAGCCTAAATCGGCACACAAACTGCTGAAGACTTCGAGATGTCCGCGTGGTGCCTGAAGAAGCCCCAGAAGCTCCCAAGAGGAGGTCGAAACCATCAAAACTTGTGTTGCTTCAGTGAGATGTCCTCAAGGAGTCTCCAGAAAATCCCCAGTCGAGTCACCATATGACCCATATGCATCCGAGCCCACTAAGACCATCGGAGCACGAAAAACGTGCCGCGTGCGACAAAGCGGTCAAACCATATTGCGCTCTCATGCTCGTTAGGGCTGTAACTGGAGCACCCGATTGGGGCACGAAACACGAGAGGGTGAGCCGAAACGGCCTGGTCCCTGCAAGCGTCTAGGCCCGCTGAGCGCGCAGGTGTTGTGCCATTTGTCCCACGATGCCACACCTGCTCTTGCAACTCCACATCATGCTGTTCCTTCCTTCGATTCCTGCAACTCGTCCTGCCGTTCCATGCGCAGAGCAGATGATTCGTGCCGGCGACACAGGATGCCAAGGATCAGGGGAGCGGACCCCCCAGAGCGTCCGGCAAGCCCAACAAAAATGGCGCCACAAAGGTCCCAAGAGGATCAACTCCTCCTCCTCCTCCTCCTCCTCCTCCTCCTCCTCCTCCTCCTCCTCCTCCTCCTCCTCCTCCTCCTTCGCAGCGGGCTCCAGAGATTGGAAAGTCGTCCAATTCGCATTAGCTCTCGTACTCGCTGCACATTCCACAGGTCGGCTCGAGGCGTGCCAAATACTTTGTTTTTCAACGCCACCACAGCAACAAAAATCCCACGCTCCAGGCGACGTATCTATTGGAAGGCCCAACCGGCCTAATCCAGAATATTTGCTCGTCTTGGCGACCAGGCGCGACAGGCGGCTGCGTGAAGCTGGCGTGCACCTTGAAATGTGCTTCCGAAAGCAAGGCGCGAAACAAGCCAGAAATCCAAGGATCCTGTCGGCTCGTGTGAGGGAGAGTCCTGGGATGGTCGTCCAGAGGTGGTCCTGAAAGACGCTTTTCCATTCGAACCTCTCCCCTTTGCCTGCAGCAAAGATTGAGGAAGAGAGGAGGAGGAGGAGGAGGAGGAGGAGGAGGAAGAGGAGGAGGAGGAGGAGGAGGAGGAGGAGGAGGAGAAGGAGAAGGAGGAAGAGGAGGAGGAGGCGGAGGAGGAGGAATAGACGATTCTCCATCTTTCCCTGCGGCCACACAGGGCCCGAGGTGAATCAGCCCAGACCGTAAACGAGCCGAAGGGAAGCCCCTTCCTTTCAAACCCTTTCCGGCTGGGGGCACCAGATCCCTGGGGGGAGCCCCAGGGGTGGGTCCCAGTAGGGTGGTCCTGGGTGGGGTCCCATGGGGGTCTGGGGAGGGGAGGTGCACCTCCCCCCCACTTCCTAGAGTGACTCGGCGACCTTCGCACAAATTTGCTGATCTTGGGGCCACCTAGGCCCGCTAGAACCCTATCGGGGCCAACCTCCGTACTGTTGCGAGTCGCGCGGTCCGTGTTGCAAAATCGGCTGGATCCCATCAGTTTTTGTGTGATTCGAACATTCTCGCCGCACCACTCGCAAGAGCGTCGAACAAACTCAAGAAACCCCTAAGATGCCTTGAAGACGGCCCCAAGATTGGCCAAGAGGCCCTCAGAGGGGCCCAGGAGGCCCCCGAGAAGCCCTGAAGAGGGGCCAAGAAAGCACGCCACTGTGGCACCGCTGGAAGCCAATCCCTCCAACATGATCAAGAGGCCCCCAAAAGGCCCCCAAGAGGCCCCCAAGAGGCCCACAAGAGGCCCACGAGAGGCTTCGCTACGCACCCATGTTGGCCACAAAAGTCCGAAGGAACCCACGGAGAAGCCCCAAATGATCTCCCCGAATGTCCACCAAATGTCTGTGGAACACGACCAGGCGCAGTGGTGGGATGGGCCGAAGACCATTCGATCTTCGCCCTCGCATTAAAGCCGCCACGACCCTTTGCCCCCGTCCCCAATATGCACCTCGTGCCTCCCGCCCAAGCTTCTGACTTCTCAGAATCAGCGGAACTAGCCGCAAGGCCTGTGCAGTGCACTGGGCAGCCTGGTTGCCAACATCATCCAGAGGAAGGATACTAAGAGGAAACAAAACACAGGAAGAGCGGAGGGGGGCAAGAAAAGAGAAGGCGCATATTCTGCTGGGACGCAACAGGGCAACGCAAATTAGCAGCGCATCTAACGAACTGAACTCGTGAACAACCACGACCACTGAGCGGATATCACCATACAACGGGATGGGCGTACGCAGCACTGGGTGATATGAAACAAATACGAACGTCAACTCAATGTGTGCCCCATATGAGCTGCAAAGGCCCCCAATGGGCTTTTGATTTCCAAACACAAATCAACGCAATCCAAAATGCCGCGACAATGGCCCCCAAGTGGCCAAGATATTGCGCCCATACAAATCGGATGCGCCCCCGAGACAAATCCACGAGGAGGCCGAAGACGGTCGAAAATCGCTAAATGGCAGCCCCAAGACGCCCCCACACGCCCGACTACCTATCATGTTACACTCGTGGACACCAAACATTGTGGCCTAACATACCGCGCGGTGCAATATATATATATATACATACATACATATATACATACATACATACATACATACATACATACATACATACATACATACATACATACATACATACATACATACATACATACATACATACATACAATACATACATACATGCATACGTACATACATACATATATACGTATATACATATATACATACATACATACATACATACATACATACATACATACATACATACATACATACATACATACATACATACATACATACATACATACATATATGGTACAGTCTACGCGATGCAAAATGGGTGGCGTAAGCTACGTGGTGAGACCTGCGTGAAGCAATATACGTGGGGCAATTTCTGTGGTGCAATATACGCTGTGCAATGTATGTGGTGCAAACACTACGGTGCAACCTACGTGGTGAATTCCATGCCGATGTCAAGTTGCCAACACAATTGCTTGCGCAATCATCCAGGCCACCCACCCGCAACTTGGTTTGAAAACCCATGCGGCGGCGATTGCGATGGCTGCTTGGCGTTGGCTGGCGCACCGCTGCGGCCGCGCTAACGCGCGCAAGCTCGCGTGCACAGCGGCCAAGTCTCTGGCACGACCGACGCGGCAGCGGTGGCAGCGACCGCCGGGGACTTCCCTGCGCGTCTCGAAAGCCGCGCTGATGCGCGGGAAGTTCACTGCGAGCCGGTGACTTGGGCGGGACAAGTACCGTGGCGACGTCGACAACGGCAGACACGATATTGATAGCAGCGATGATGGTAACGATGACGACGGCAAGGCCCCCGAGGTGGCCGATGCTGATCACGCCGACGCCGACGACGATGATGGCGCCCACACGTCGGCGACGAAGGTTTCGGGGCGATTTCGACATGCGCGCGACGCGGTACACGGGCGCGAATGGCACGCATTGTCACATTTGCCAAGGATCGCGCCCCACCCACCCACCCACCCACCCACCCCACCCACCCACCCCAAGCATGCGCGCGAGGGCGTTCGAATGATTTTCACACGCGCGCGAGGGAGGGAGGCCCGCTTGGTCGCAAACAATGGGGAGACGTTGAAAAAATGTACTCTAAAGAAAGCAGACACCGCGCACAGAAAGAAGTCGCAAGCTCGCGCGCAAACTGCAGTGGAAGAAAGTGCGCCGCAACCGAATACATGGCGTTTATATATATATATATATACACATATATATATACATATATATATACATATATATATATATATATATATATATATATCTCCGGTATCGAGCACCTACAGCTCGAAAGCCGCACGACATCGAACTACTTTGGAATCGTCGGCACGCGCGCGCTGACGTTGCTCCTTTTTCCCCCGCCGAGGACGATTGCATGCAAATGTGTTGTGATAAAGGAGTGCGCGCGCATAGTACTTGACAGGGACGATTGGAGGCGGTCGGTAAACGGCGCCAGAGAATCTCTGATGACACGAGTTCATACGCGAAACGGACGATGGGAAAATAACACAAGCAAATTGAACCACCATAAGAGAGGTTACGCCAGAGGCGGGAGTTGGTAGATCCGAACTTCCGATAAGAAGGGGGGGCACCTAGGCGGTGCAACTTGCGCAATGCAAACGAACTACATCACGCCATCCATGAGGTACTGAATGCGCGGGGCAATCTATCTCAAGCACGCCATGCGCCGCACCCTACGTAGTTCAATCGAATTTGCAGAGCTTGACGATGTCAACCGCACTGCTCGCGCAATCATCCAAACCGCCAACCCGCAACTTAGTTTGTGCAAAACCTACGCGGCTGCGATTGCGGCGGCTGCTGGGCGCTGGCTGGCGCATCGCTACGGCCGCGATAACGCGCGCAGGCTCGCGTGCAGAGCGGCCGCTCAGTCTGGCGCGACCGACGCGGCCGCGGTGGCGCTGGCCACAAGGAACTTCCCAGCGCGTCTCGCCGGCCGCGCGCGCGAAAACTTCAGCGCGAGGCGGCGACTCGGGCGGGCGCGTCACCATGGCGACGTCGACAACGTCACACACTACATTGATAGTAGCGACGACGGCGGCGACAATGCCGAAGACGATGGCAAAACCGACGACGGCACCGACGCGGGCCACGCCGATGGCGGATGGCGCGCACGCCTCGGCGACGAAATGCTTCGGGGGGATTTCGACGCGGGCGCGCGGCCGACGCGGGCGAGTGGCCCGAATGACACTTGTTGGAGACGGAGAGAGAGAGAGGGGGGGGAATCTATATATATATATATATACATATATATAACAAAAAAACGATTGAGTTTCGGCACGCGCGCGCGGAGAGATCCGCTCGGTCGCTTTGTTCCAAACAACAGCTAACACACACACTCACACACACACAAGTTTCCAGAAGAATTGGCAAGAGCGCGCCCAAAGTCTGTTCTAACATTCATTGCAGAAACATTTGGGCGTTTTACGTTTCGGGAACATCGATCCTAACATCCCCGCAGAACCTTGAAGTGTTTGAAGCGTTCCGCATGCGCGCGCGACGCCGCCTGTTGCAAGGGACTCTTGGATACAAACGATTTGCGGTACGCTAGCGGGCGGGAAGAGGGGGGGGCGGCAAGGGCCCCCCTCGGATGCCACGAAGATATATCCAAAAGGACAGACGGGGCAGGCCCACGCGCAAATTGGGCCATCCAAGGGGAGGCGAAAGATCTAGTGGGGGGACGGGGGATGGTAGATCCGACCTGTTTAAAAGGGGAACGCACGCGGTGCCACCTGCGCGGCGCGGTGCTATCTGTGCGGCGCACTCTATGCGGCACAACGCATATGGGACAATCAACTTGAAGCACCCTACGCGGCGCACTCTACGCGGCGCAGCTCACCCTGCAAAACTACAAGTTCCCTAGTCTGTCGCAAGGGCTTTCTGGACAAGAACGGTTCGTGATCGACGAGTGCGCGCGCATAGTATTATGGCAAGAAAGAGAGGGAGGGTCGAGAACGGTGAAATATGGGGCAGAATCAGCCATGCACTGCGCTACCCCAAGGGGGCGAGAATTAGGGAAGGGGGGAGGTACATTCTGATCCCTTTAAAAAACAAGTTCTGTTCGCGGCGATTCGTCAAACCACTGCCCACGATATCGCCCCACGCGCCAAGCCGCGATTTGGTCCGCAAAACCCACGCGGGGGCGCTTGCGATGGCCGCTCGGCGCTGGCTGGCGCATCGCTGCGGCCGCGCTGGCGCGCTCAGGCTCGCGCGCACAAAAGCCAGCAAGTCAGGCGCGACCGCCGCGGCGGCAGTGGCAGCGACCGCCGTGCACTCCCCAGCGCGTCTGGCAGGCCGCGCTGCCGCGCGACCGCTTCCGCGCGAGTCGGTGACTCGGGCGGGCGCTGCGTCACGGCGACGTCGACAAAAGCAGAAACAATAAGATAGTAGCGACGCGGGCAACGATGATGACGATGACGACGGCACGGCCAATGACGGCGCCGATGCTTGATTTTGATGCTGCCTACGCGTCGGCGATGAAGGTTTTGGCCAGATTCGGGCACGCGCGCGCGGTCGACGGGCGCGAGTGGCCCGCGTAGCGCTATTTCACAGAGATCGCCCCAACCCAGCATGTGCGCGAAGGCGCTCGAACGATTTCGACACGCGCGCGCGAGGCACGCCTGGTCGTGCTCGACGAAAGTCGGTCCTTCCAAATACGGTTTGCATAAGAATTTGCCAAACCCCGCGCCGATATGATTGGACAGCGTTAAACCATTGCTCATCATATGTTCTGGAGACATCGATCTTGAAACCATCGAAAAATCGAATGAATGGTTGTTGGCACACTGGCCCGCCGCCAACGTACCATTCTGCAGAAAACACCCCCCTTAGGGGTGCTATGAATTCGTTGTTAAACGAACAACGCGGGAGAGCCATATGTAATCTGCACGATTCCCAAAACGACATGGGGGGCCCTGGGGGGCGGGGCAGACCCAAAGAGCACACACGTGGCGCGCAAGTCACCCCGCCGAACAGGAACTTCGCAGCGCAAGTGCTCGCCAAATCATCCACGGCAGGTTCGCGTCGTGTCGACCCCGGCGTTGGTTTCTGACACCGCGGGGATCGTTCAACCTTGAACGATCGGCCGTTTCCGAAACGTCCAAATCGTTCCACATCGAACGACTCTGGGTCCCCCGCGGCGTTCAAGGTTGAACGCCGCTGACGGGGTCGCCGCCGGTCGACACGACACGAACCTACCGCACACGCACACACACCTACCCGCGACTTGGTCCGCAAAACCCACGCGGCGGCGACTGCAAATGGCCCCTCGACGCGCTGGCCGGCGCCTCTTGCCACGGCCGCCCTTTTGCGGGCGCAGGCCCGCGCGCGGAGCGGCCATGGCTAGCCTGGCGCGACCGACGCGGGCGAGAGGGGGCGCGGACGGTTCTGAAGGGGCCCGGGGGCACAAAAATAAAGACACACAAATACAAAGATTCCCCATATTTTCCTATATTTTTTGGATTTTCGTCTTCCCCCCCCCACTTTCCATATTTTTTCCCATATTTTCTGGGGGATCGACGATTCATTGTGTCTGTGTTTTTTCCCCTCCTGAGGTTGGGCACGCCCCAGCGCGTCTGGCAAGCCGCGCTGACGCGCAGGCATTCCAGTGCGAGTCGGTAGTTCGGGCGGGCGAAGCATCATGGCGACGTCGACAGCGGCAGCCACGATGTTGAGAATAGCGATGCTGGTGACGACGATAACGGAGACGACGGCAAGGCCGATGACGGCGCCGATGCTGATCACGCCGATGACGATGATGCTGCCCACGCGTCGTCGCTGAAGGTTTTGCAAAGATTTCGACATGCGCCCGCGGCCCACGGGCGCGAGTTGCCCGCATGGTGGCATTTGACGGGGATCGTGCCCCCCAGCACGCGCGCTAGGGCGTTCGAATGATGTTGACATGCGCGCGAGAGGCCCGCTTGGTCGAATGTCATGAAAATCCTGAAAGCCCAACCTGGGATGTTTGCTGATTCGCAAGAGCGCGCGCGACTCCTTATTCTGATGAAAAGTTATGTTGCGAAAGCATTGTGTTTTACGTGTTTTCGGGACACTCGATCTTGAAATCCCAACGAAACCTAGGGTGTTGAAAGATTCTGGCGTGCGCGCGCGACGACGCGCACGTGTGGACTTTGTCATATGGGATTTGTGCAATTGGATGATTCGTAATAGAGAATCGCGCGCGCATGATATTATTCGACGAAGACGACCGGGGGGTCGAACCCAGCCTGGCCAGAATGGTACGAATTCATTGCTAAGATGAACGATGAGGCAGAATCACAATGAATCGCACATTCCCAGGGCGGGCGGATAAAACCAGAAGGGGGAGGTCGATCCCACTCTTTTAAGAACCGAAAATCTACGAGGCTCGCACAGACAAAATTGCGACCAAAAATGCGGCGGCGACGGGAAGCGGCGACGAGCGGTCACGTGCCGGCCAGGCCGACACACTGTTTGCATCGGCAGCTGGGCAGAGAGCGACTGCCCCGGCGTTTTGGCAACAGGGGGCACACCAGACCGACACACGGGCACAGACGGACGGCGGCGACGGGCTGCGACGGGCGGCTGCCTGCCGGCCGGACCACCGTCGCATGCCCTGGCCCGCGGAAGGCAAAAACTAAGAGACCCCAAAGGCAAGCACTGCTGGGGGAAGAAGCCGTCGCAGGACACCAGAAGGGGCGCCAAGGTGGCTCCGGGAGGCTCCAAGCGGGCCCCGAGAGGGCCAACGAAGGCCCCAGGAAGGCCCGAAAGCGTCCCCGCAACGGTTCCACGACAAGCCATTCCCTCGAACACCAACTGGCTGGACGACTTGCGTGCTACACGCTCCGCTGGGGGGCGGAATAGCGGAAGCCCTCTCAGACAAAAGCGCTCGGTGTCATCACGATTTTGCTCTGCCCCTCTGAGGTGCGAGGACGAGATTTGTCCCGAACCACCGCCTGGGGGATCAGTCGTCGGAGACGTCGGCGGGCGGTGGATCCGGACAGACTTGGCCCCTCCACGGCCCGAACCTATCCATATGAAGGGGCCCTGGGACACACAAATTAAGACGCACAAATAACAGGATCCCCCATATTTCCCCACATCTTCTAGGACCTTGTCTTCCCCCCACTTCCCATAGTTTCCCATATTTTCTGGGGAATCGACGATGAATTGTATCTGTGTGATTTTTTCCATCCTGACCATGTCCACCGCCCGCCAAGGTCCCCGAAGGTCGATCCCGCGGGCAGGTGGACGTGAATCGGCCGCGCGCCCAGGGGGTAAGGCAGAGGGGGCGGGCCTTTCCCCTCCTCCTCCTCCTCCTCCTCCTCCTCCTCCTCCTCCTCCTCCTCCCTCCTCCTCCTCCTCCTCCTCCTCTCCTCCTCCCCTCTCCTCCTCCTCCTCCTCCTCCTCCTCCTCCTCCTCCTCCTCCTCTTCTTCCTCGTAGACGGCTCAGAAGGCATCTGGCCTTCCGAGAAGGTCTCTGGGCCTTCTCCAGCGACCGCCGACGGCTTCGAGACTCCCGCCGCCTTCCGAGAAGGCCTGCCCCCCATGGCTTCCCCCCTTCTGGGGAAACCACGAGGCACTGATACCGCTACTCCCCAGACCTCTCCCCGGGTGCGTTCTGGCCAGGATTTCGCGGCGAATCCAGCGGTGGCGACGAGGGCCTCCCGGGAGGCACAAGGAGAGGAAAACGGCCGAAGGGCAGACGTATGGGTACCTTTCCCTCCTCGGAGCTTCCCCCCTCGGGGGCCGCCTTCCGAGAGGGCCCGCCCTGGCCGAGGGCTCCGCACGTTGCCTCCGCGTGGCCTCGGGACGACTTCTGGACAGACCACACCAGACGGCGCGCCCGGACGGCCCAGGAGGAGGCCTTCGAGAGGGCCCCCCAAAAGAGAGGCAGCCGCTGGAGGGGCCCCGGGGCCCAGGTCAAGGGAGCCGAACCTCGTGAGGGCTCCAAAGGCTCTCACGGGGGGCCCAGAGGTTGTCCAAGAGGGCCTCCGGACAACCCTACACCGCTCTCCCTTCCTCCTCCTCCTCCTCCTCCTCCTCCTCCTCCTCCTCCTCCTCCTCCTCCTCCTCCTAATCATCCTCACTCCCTCTATGCCTCCTCCTCCTCTTATTCCTCATTTCATTCATTCCTCATTCCTCATTCCTCATTCCTCATTCCTCATTTCCTTCCTCATTCCTCATTCCCCATTCCCCCTCCTCCTCCTCCTCCTCCTCCTCTCCTCCTCCTCCTCCTCCTCCTCCTCCTCCTCCTCCTCCCTCCTCCTCCTCCTCCTCCGCCTCTCTCCTCCTCCTCCCCTCCTCGCCCCCCCCCCTCCACCCCTCCCCTCACCTCCCCTCCCCTCCCTCCTCCCTCCCTCCCTCCCTCCTCCTCCCCCCCTCCCCAAGATAGCCTCAGGGACCCAAAGACCAGGACGCTGCAGACCAGGACTCCGAAGACTCCGGCGGAAGAGAGAGAGCGCGAGGAATGGCGAGTATTGCGACCCACGGCCGCAGGCTCTCTTCTCGGGCGAGTCGACGCCTGATGACTCGTCGGAGACCCCCATTGTAGAGGGGGCCCGGCTGGCCCCCAGGGAGGGCCAAGACAGGAGGCACAGAGGGCGTATACGCGCGGCACGGCAGTGCATAGACAAGCGCGTTCCACTGCTCGCAGAGTAGCTGCTCGCGAGCGGCCGAGATCCATTGCATCGAGGCAAGCAAGCTCCAAAAAACACACTGTGGGGGGAAAAGCACACTGTGTGTTTTTTGTGTGTGCTTTTCCCCAGTCTGCTTTTTCCCCACAGCATCGAGCATCCTATGTTTTTGGACGCTTGCGAGTAGGCACTCTGCGAGCAATGGACCGCGCCGGGTGCGTGCAGCCGGACGCGTCCCAGCGATTCTCTGCGGAGCGCACGGCGCGCCACGGCACGAGCACAATGCCAGCTGCGCACGTCCGACCCGGCGGCAGCCCACCGCACGGGCGCGGCACCACGAGGTGATGAGCACGGCAGCGGGAGGGATCCGGTAGAGGGAAACAGTTACTGGAACACCCCCCCCCTCTCCCCCGAACTCAATGTTGGCGCGCGCGGGGGAGACTGGAAGCGTGCACGAGACAAAGAAATCCCGAATCTCGCCCTCAACGAGGGCGGCATCCTCCGAAAGCTCAGTGTCAGCCTGGCTGGCCGACTCTGCACACACCTGCAATACACTGGCACTGATGCCCTTGGCGATCGCCAGGCATATACCTGGAGGATAAGTCTTCTTGGACGCGGTGAGAAAACGGCCCTGGTCCAGCACATGAACCTCGTGCACGCTTCCACGGTCGAAGTGCCTCTCATCAGACCCACCGCCAGCTTTGAACCATTGGGGGGAGGGGGAGGCGCTGATGGATGAGTGTGGCATGTGTTCGCTGATCTGTTCCGGGGCCCGTCGGGCCGATCCTTGCAGCCGTCGGGGAACAAGAGGAGCAGCACCCTGCCCAGCAGCTTTCACTCTCGGCCCAACCGATCCCACCCTTCGGGCCCCGTATGGCGCTCGCTCTCCTGGGGAACTGTCGAGTGCACACGAGTCTCCTTCAAGACGCGTGGTGCGCATCGATCTAACTTTGAATTAACACGAGCGTGACAAAATGTTGCCCGCCTGACTCGCCGTCGACCAGTGTAAGCAGCAACACGCTGCAGAAAAGCTGGTTAACAAAAAAAACATCCGCATGATGCCATGCGGAGAGGCGGCCTTTGGCAACATCACTGATGTTGACAAGTTTACAAGGCCTGAGTTCACCCTCGCGATCTCTGTCCCAGCCATTAAAACAGATATATCACGCCTCAGATCAGAATGGCACTGGACTGATGAAAGACGTCCCAGAACGCCGCATCCACTTTCGTGGGGTTGCAGCTTGACGGGAAGATGGAGTAGCCAGCCTTCTTCTCCACATCAGAAACTGAATTGAGAATGTACTTGCCGTCCTTAGTGATGCCGCATTCCTTGCAGTCCGTGTTTTCGCCAAGGAATGCAACGGACTGACCACTCTTCACATCACAGAGAGCCTTGTAATAGTACTCTGGGACGGCATCGCCTTCAACCATGGTGGGGCGATCCGCCTGAATCACACCTGTGACGACGTAGAGCTCAACGTTGTGATTGATGCAAAACTCCCGCGTGTGCTTCTCAACAAAAGCCCATGGGTGCTCGTTAAAGTAGGAACCCTGCGGTGCAACGTTTGTCATCATGTAGGTGTGTGCCCAAGCGCCATCATCGGACTGATCCCATGTGAAGGCATTGCTGGGAGCTAAATGGCCGATGTCATGCGTCGAATCGAATGCCTTGTCCTTAGAGTGCGCCTGCTGGTCTGCCGGTACATCTGGATCGAGGGTGAAGCCTTTGCGCTTATACGCGTCATGCTTCTGCTCCTCCGGCTTCAGTAGGTAAGCTGAGAACTTGGGACAGCGGATCTTCGTGTCGTAGACGGTTGCAAAGAATGTTTTGTTACCTTTCTTTCTGCACAAGAATGTGCCCTCTGTGTCTGGCACCTTACCTTCGACAAAGTGCTCACTGCATTCCTTGGCAGCGGCAGTTGTTGCTAGGGTGCTGGACTGATGAAAGACGTCCCAGAATGCCTCATCCACTTTCGTGGGGTTGCAGCTTGACGGGAAGATGGAGTAGCCAGCCTTCTTCTCCACATCAGAAACTGAATCCCACCAGCCCTCTGGGCGTAGGTGGTCTAGAGCAGATCCTCTTCCACCCCTCCCTCTTCCCCCTTGGGGAGGGGTTTACCCCTCCCCCTACCCCCTCCCCTGGACCTGGACGGGGGGGGCCGCGGGTAGTTAGAGCGTCCAAGATGGCCCAAGACGGCTCCAAGAGCGCCTCAGAGAACCCAAGATGAGCTCCAAGATGGCTCAAGATAGCGCAAGATCGCTCACGATGGCTCCTAAGATGGTTCCAAGAAGCCCAAAGACGGCCCCAAGATAACTCCAAGTG
Source organism: Prorocentrum cordatum (assembly GCA_963575745.1). Taxonomy (NCBI): domain Eukaryota; class Dinophyceae; order Prorocentrales; family Prorocentraceae; genus Prorocentrum; species Prorocentrum cordatum. Next base: position 14,624 of record CAUYUJ010008313.1, read on the forward strand.
GCCAAACAGCTCCCCAAGGAGGCCCCGAAGAGGCCAAAATCGTCCCAAAACCTAAGGAAAATCAATGATTTTTGCTTTCTCGCCTTTTCGCTTCCGATGGCCATCCGAGGCCTGGAGATGGCTCCAAGATGGCCCAAGAGGGCCCCAAGAGAGCCCCAAAAGAGCCCCAAGACGGCCCCAAGAGCGCCCAAGAGCACTCCAAGAGCGTTCCAAGAGGGGTCCAAGAGGCGATTTTAGGGGCTTCCGAGGGGGGACGCTAATTAAACCCCCCCTCTTGTTTGATCGACTCCCTCCAAGATGGCCCCAAAAGCGCCCCGAAGGCTCCCCAGAGCGCCTCAAGAGGGTCCCAAGAGGCGCCCAAGATGCCCCAAGGCGCCCAAAAAGCCCTCCAAGAGGCCCTCAAAAGACCCCCAAGAAGCTCCTTCCCCTCCTCCTCCTCCTCCTCCGATTCTTCCTCCTTCTCCGTCCTCCTCCTCCTCCTCCTCCTCCTCCTCTTCCCCCTCCTCCTCCTCCTCCTCCGACGACGACGACGACGACGACGACGACTCCTCTTCCATCCTCCCCCTCTCGGGGTCTGTGACAGCTTCCCCCGCCCTTTGTTATTCTGCATGCTCCCCGACTTCCCTGATCACCTCAACTCCCCTGAGCATCGTTTCTGGATGGGCTGGTGGGGATACGCGAAGCGTCAACAATTGAGAATGTACTTGCCGTCCTTAGTGATGCCGCATTCCTTGCAGTCCGTGTTTTCGCCAAGGAATGCAACGGACTGACCACTCTTCACATCACAGAGAGCCTTGTAATAGTACTCTGGGACGGCATCGCCTTCAACCATGGTGGGGCGATCCGCCTGAATCACACCTGTGACGACGTAGAGCTCAACGTTGTGATTGATGCAAAACTCCCGCGTGTGCTTCTCAACAAAAGCCCATGGGTGCTCGTTAAAGTAGGAACCCTGCGGTGCAACGTTTGTCATCATGTAGGTGTGTGCCCAAGCGCCATCATCGGACTGATCCCATGTGAAGGCATTGCTGGGAGCTAAATGGCCGATGTCATGCGTCGAATCGAATGCCTTGTCCTTAGAGTGCGCCTGCTGGTCTGCCGGTACATCTGGATCGAGGGTGAAGCCTTTGCGCTTATACGCGTCATGCTTCTGCTCCTCCGGCTTCAGTAGGTAAGCTGAGAACTTGGGACAGCGGATCTTCGTGTCGTAGACGGTTGCAAAGAATGTGTTGTTACCTTTCTTTCTGCACAAGAATGTGCCCTCTGTGTCTGGCACCTTACCTTCAGCAAAGTGCTCACTGCATTCCTTGGCAGCGACAGCTGCTGCCAGGGTGATGAAAATCGTGAGCGAAGAAGCCATTGCTGCGATTGCTAAGCTGTTCCGCTCAAAGAGCTGACGACTTGCCAAGGCCACCCTGAACCAAAATGACTCTTTTCTGCACTGCACGAACCATGCTGCCGGCCTCCCAAAACTCAGCGCCTGAAAGCGAAATACCAGAAATGCTTATGCATTACTGTGCCAGCTACCAGCACTCCCCATCCAGAGGCCGCGACGATTGGCTCCCCAGAGCACCATTGCAAGCCAGGGCGCCCAGATCTTCGAAAGCAGCCTGCAAGCGAAAATAAAACTCCCCCTCGGGCCCAAACAGGATGAAAGCCGTGCTGCTTCTGAGCAGCTTCGGCGCCCCAACTCGAGGCCTCCTAGATGGGGTTGGAGTAGATGGGGTCGGAGGATCGCGCCGCATCGCCGATACATTGGCGATGCATCGGTAATGCGCCAGCGATGCATCGTCGACGTCAGCGGCGCATCGGCGGCGTCGGCGTGAGGCAAATCGGGCTCCGCATCGAGCCGCATCGGCGATGCATCGGCGATGCGGAGCGATCCTTCGACCCCATCTGCTCGGACCCCATCTAGGAGGCCTAGACCAAAGCCCCGAGGGGGGCCCCTCTGGGGGCACCTCTGGGAGACCTGCGCACCGCCACCGCTCCTGGCCGAGCCCATTCCGGGCCCACGGTCTCCCTCACCTCCGACGCCACGACCTCTTCGCGACGCGGGCCCCCTCCGAACTCTCGGCCGCACCCCCGGGACCGGTCCTCCACCGCGGAGCACCGGCTGCCCCAGAGGCCAACATGGCTGAGCAACGCCCAAGGCTCAGAGCGATCATGCTGCGGCGCCTTGAGGTCTGGGCTGGGCCGGCAACGGCTGGAGACGGTGCATCGTTGGCGCCCCCCCCCGTGCTCCTGGGCTGCCTCTGGACGTCGGCGAGGGGCGAGTTGAGGGAGGAGCGGCAATCGGGTGTTGCTGGAAGTGCCCCTGACCCAAGATGCCCCAAGATTTCCAAGGAGGCCCCCACGGTCTCCAAAGGACCCCATCACGAAACCCCGAGGGCCCCAGGGGCTCCGACAGTGAGCCAAATGCTGGGGGCAACTTTGCCCAGGGACACCTTTAGCAACCCCGAGTCAAGGCGCAGAGGGGGCGGAGAGAGGCCAAGGCGGCCGACGGAGGAAGACGGCGTGGCAATGGCGCCCTGCCCTCCCATGCCCGCCGGCTTCCTCTCCTCGCTCCTCCTCCTTGGGCCTGGCGCCGCCCCTCCAGGCAAGCCTGCCCTTCCCCCTCCTCCATCCACTGGTTTCGTTTCCTCCCCTGCCCTTCCTCGCTCCCTCCCTACGGTTCCATCCTTTGATCTCTCCCTACTTGCTACCTCATGAACCACCCTTCGGGTGATACCTTCGGGTGATACCATGCTACATGCTACCGCATAGACGTTGCGAAGGAAAGAGATTGAATTTCGATGCCGTGTCGATTACGAGTAGATTCGCATGAAAGATTGATCTTCGATGGCAGTTGGTTATCCAATACAATGTGCATTCAGACTGCGTCTGGATCTGCATTACGACGGGCGCGTTCGGTAAGCATTCCGAATACAGATGGACGTACATGATTTTGCATGTCGATGTGCATGTATGTTTGTTGTACGATCTGCATCAAAATGTGAAGTGTTAAGCGCAGTCCAACTTAGAGTATGATTGTAATGGTGGTTTGGATGTTTGATATGCATTTCGATTGCACGTATGTTTGCATATGACTCGCATTCCACGCATACACATGATTCCGTATCGTCGATGAGCCCTAGCCAAATGCGACACATGTAACTACAAAGCGGCGAAAGAGAGGTGACGGCGATGCCCTTTTTGTAGGTGGCGGTGCGCAGAGCCTGTACGCAGCGCTCCTGCCACTCCCAGAAAATCGAAGCACCAAGGTGGTTGTAAGTGGATGCATGTATGTATGTATAACAAAACACGAAAAACAAAACAAACAATAAAAGGAGGAGGAAGAAAGAAGAAGAAGAAGAAGAAGAAGAGGAGGAAAAAAAAAAATGAACCGAAATGGCCACAAACGTCGACAGGGGAAGAGGATACACATTAGCGCTGAGCCCTACCAGCGGCGCGATAGCGGGAAAAGGGGAAGAGTGAGGTGACGGCGATTCCCCTTTCATGGGTGGCGGCGCCCAGGGGCCTGCACGCAGGGCACCTGCCGCTCCCAGGAACTTGATACCCCCTCCCTGCGATGGGGGCGAATCACAAGTAACAGCGAAGGAGGGAACACAGGGGCGGCGATGGGGGGATGCTGGGGCCCCCCGCGCCCGACGCTGCTAGCGCGGGGGGGCCCGACAGCCTTCTCACCTCGCCCCTACTTCCCTCCTCTTTCACGACGCCGCCCCCTGCGCACGGCGCTCGCACACGCACAGCGGCCGAGAGGCGCGGCCCCGAGGAACCCATCGAGCCTCCACGGGGCCCCCCAGCGGCCGAAGCCCTCCTCCCACCCAAACCCCCGCGCCCGCCACTGGCGGGGGGGCGAGGGCCCCCCAAGGGACGGAGGGGGGGGCCCTCCCGCCGCGGCGGGGCCCGCCGGAGGGCGGCGGCCTGAGACCGCCTCGTAGACCCGCAGAAAGGCCCCAGGCCCGAACCCAGCTCACACCAGGGAGGCCCTCGCCCATAGAGGTGGCCGCATGGGTTCCCGGGGGAAATGCGGGATCGGGGGGGCCCCCCCAGGAGCGGGAAAGTTTGTGGACTTGGGTGCGCCAAGGCCTTTAGGCCAAGCACCCCCTCAATGAATAGGCCTCGGCTCGCCTCTGAAGGCGACCGAATTCCCGCTCGATTATAACTGCACGCGCATACCGTTCGCAATCGACGACGACGAAGGTGAGGAGGAGCGGGCGCGCAAGGAGTTCCCGGGGCCTCTTGGCGCATCTTGGGAGCCTCTTCGGGGCCCGTCGGGCCCTCTAAAGAGCCTGTTGGGAGCCTACTGGCGGTCTCGGGGATCTTTGCGTGAAGGGCTCGAACTTGCGGTTCGTGTTCCCCCTCTTGAAGCCCTCTGGGCCGTCTTGGGGGCCTAGGGGGTCGTCTCGGGCTGACCAAAGCCGTCTTTTTTTTTCGCCCTCATGCAACCTAACACCAGTGACACCACTGCTACATCTCATCTGTGGTGCACCCGACCGCCGCGGCCAGCACCGCAGCCGCGCAACGCCGCCACATCGCCCGCCAGGCGGCCAAGGAGAACTAGAGCGCCATGCAAGATATAATCTACGCAGCGCAGCTGCACTGGCAGGGGGCGCCCCCCCACGCGCCGGCCACGCCGAAGACCGCGGGGCGCCCGCCCTTGTAAAAAAAAAAAAAAAAGGAGCGCCCATCAGCGCACCGACCGTCACCCAGCCTCCAAATCCGCCGATCCGGCGCGTGAGTTTCTGAGAGCGTGGACTTGAGCTCGCTCCAGCTTCGCTCTGCAGAGGGGGGGGGGGGGGGGGCACGTTATTTCCGACGTCATCTCCAACGTTTTTCAGCACCGGGGGACAGGGGGGCATAGAAAACTCCACTTCCGGAGCCCCCCCGGATCGGCGGCACTGGCCGGAGGCCAGCCCAATAATGGCACTGACACGGAGTGCACCTCTCGGGGGGGCGGAGGCGCCACGGGAGGCAAGCGCGAGCGCTTCCAAGACAAGTTGCGCTACCGAGGAGTCCCACAGACTTACGTGGTCACGCCGCGTGTGTCCACGTACCAGGTCATGTGCTGCTGCCGCATCTGCTGGGCATGGGTTGTGTCGGGTACCACATACCACTGCATACTGGCGGCTTGGCATCTGCATACGCAGATGTTTCCGCGTGCCCGACTTGCCAATCGCATCCGGCAGGACGAAACAGACGCACCGCAAGCATGATGGACGGCGAGTCTTAAACGTCGAGAATGCCTGGTCATCCCCTGTCAAGATGAAGTGCAGCTGACTTTCAGTGCAATCAAAATCCTGATCGGCGATGCCATAGTGCCTGGCCGCCAACTGTAAAGTCTTCACCACCTCAGATGTGGATTCGAATTGCAACATTTTCAGCGTACTCAGGAAAGCAGGGATAGACATGCTCCGCTGTTGGATCTGGTTATTGCGAAGCAGCACCAAGAATCTGTCAACAAGGCCCTTGATGTTGTGTCGGTCATCGAAAGCGCCCTTCAGGCTCAGGGTCCAAAGAACTGAGAGCACTTGCGGGCTGGTTAGCGCTGGGATTGTCGTTTTAACAAGGGGGGAATGTATAGTGAGTCGCAATATACGCCCAGGAGGGCTGTATTTTTGACCATGTAAATTGTGTCGAGCGATGAGATGTCGGATGTATCCCTCTGGGCTATTTGCATGAACAGGATCTTACACCACATCAGCATCCCTAATTTCATTCGGGTCTGCGGCTGCTTCTGATGCGTTGTTGAGAGTGGCCCTTGCCAAACATATGATTTCCCGTCGCACTGTTAACATGACCTTGCCACTGTTTCGGAGCTCGCTGGCAACCAGCTGGGCATCTCCTGTGGCAGCGTTGGCTTTGACGATCTCGTCTTCCTCTTGAACCTGCCAAGATGGGTACAGTCTGTTCCATCTTCTTACCAAACCTCTGTCGATTTGCACCGTCCTTACTGCACTGTGACCTTTCCTGCAAGACATCCTGATACCATACTGGTCTTCAACGCCGCGTTTCACTAGATATACGGAATACGTGTTTACCAGGTCAGCGCGTATTGTGCACAGGGTTAAGTATTTCGCGTAAGAGTCCGGCACCCTGTTGACGCTCTTCATTGCAAGTGGACCATATACCGATGGTTTGCGGGCCACCATGATCTTGAGGTCAAAAAACAAATACTTAGAACACGCTTCCACAATGTTGGCGACGCTGTGGCCCCTGTCTCCACATGAAGTAAGAAGGCCTGGGAAACGCGGAGCAAGGAGTCCAGAATATTTTGTCAGTTTGAAGATTTCGGTCCGCCCTGCTCAGCCCAAACACGACTTCGGCCAAACCAGCAGTCTGCTTGTGCTGTATCAAATCGGGCAAGGCTTCCAGGGCTGTAATGGTCGCGTGCTCTAGGAGGAGGACCCGCTAGTCTCTGGAGAGGGCCACGGCGATGACGTCCTGCAGGCACCCCACCGAATATGCCAGATTGCCCAAGTAGTTCCCCCGCTCAGACCACGACTCGTGACTTGCCTGGCGACTCTTGAAACTGCTGCTAGATTTCCACGCAGGAATATCGCTCATGACTGTCAAGAGCAACTCCCTGAACGCACGATTCTGTCCCAATTCCGATGGCACGAACTTTAGTTCCGCTAGACGGAACAAAATCGCAACCCTGTGCAACATGTTAAGGTCGTCTGACTCAGCCAGAGGGAGGAGCTCATCGTAAGTCCGTGCTTCCTGGGCACTCTTCATAAGCATTGCGGGCGACATGTAGAAGCACCGCACGTCTCCAGCGCACCTCTGATGTCCACCGCGTCGCGGCCATTTCCCTGCCCACGAGCTGGACTGCATGTGAGCTTCTGGAGGGCAACGTACCGAATTCATCTCATGCGCGAAGCTGCACAGACGCTGCGATAAACGCCAAGACGCGGCAGCCGCCATTGCGATTGAAAGCAGCTCCATGACGCGCCGTCGGCGATGCATCGCCATGAGCGCGACGAGTGGGGTACGAACAGAACAGAAAAAGACTGATGCGAAGGTCCGTCGACTTGGGCCCAAACGGCTTGAGCCAAAATGACTACGGTTTGGGCTGACCAAGACCATCCTTGGATGCGCCACACGCCGGTCTTGTGCTCCGGGGGCGACTGGAGGGGCTCTCCCGCTCTATTAGGGGAAGTCCCTCCCCCTGCCCCGCGAGGGGCGAGATCGTCCAAGGTGGCTCACGGTGGCTCCAAGATGGCCTCAAAGAGTCCAAGAGGGACTACAAGACGACCCAAGACAGTACAGGATGGCAAAAAGGGGCTTCCATCGTGCGTCCAAGAGGCCCCAAGACGGCCCCAAGACGGCCTCAAGCGATCACGGAGCCTCCCAAGGAGGCCCCAAGAGGTCCAAATCTGTACAAAGCAATGTGTTTGGCCTTCTCGCCCTTTCGCTTCCGATGGGCCTTCCGGCCCTCAAGACGACTCCAAGATGGCCCAAGCGGGCCCCCAAGAAAGGCTAAAGAGAGCTCGAAGACGGCCCCAAGAGCAAACAAGAGCGCCCCAAGAGAGTCCGAAAAAGCAGCTTTGGGGGCAAGGGGCGGGGCTAATAACGAAAAACAAAAAAATCTTGATCGGTGGCCTCCAAGATGACCCCAAGAAGGCCCAAAAGGCCCCGAAGAGGGCCCCTGGAGAGCTCCAAGCGGGCCCCACGGGCCTCCAACGCTGCCCCGGGAGGGCCCAAGAAAGCTGCTCTAAGAGGCTATATCATCGAAAGATCCGCGAAAGTCCCTCCTCCTCCTCCTCCTCCTCCTCCTCCTCCTCCTCCTCCTCCTCCTCCTCCTCCTCCTCATACTCCTCCTCCTCTTCCTCGCGGTCCATGGACTTGGCGGGCGGTCGCCGAATCCACGGATCGGGGGGGGGGGGCCCTCCCCAAAATGCGGCCTGCGCCGCCTCGCTCGGGGGCGGAAGCCCGCGACTTCCCCTGGAAACGGGACCCGCCGCTGATCCACGCCCCCTAGGAGGAGGAGGAGGAGGAGGAGGAGGAGGAGGAGGAGGAGGAGGAGTAGGAGTAGCAGGAAGAGGAGGAGGAGCAGGAGGAGGACGGATCGCCTAAGCCCTTCGGAGAAACCCTCCACCTCGCAGGGCAGCCGCGCCCACGTCCGCCACGAAGGTTGGCGCCGAGGTCGGGCGCGCGAGCGTGCGATCGCCTGAGCTAAGTATCGTTTAACCGATCCCCATCCCCAGCGGCGTGGCCTGGGCCCCACTGGCCGATTTGCCCCCCTGGATAGGAGATAGAGGCCGTTCCGTTCGGGTCTCGAGGAGTGTATCCCCAACTGGGGTGGTCACTTGGTGGGGGTCTCGAAGGGGATGGGGATGGGGATGGGGATCGTTTAAAGGATACCGACGTGCGCCGTGCCCCGTTGAGTCAGGCCTCCCCCGCGTCCGAGCACGCGTGTACCCAGGGCCGCCATGGCCCCCGCCTCGCACCGCTCTCGGGCCCTTGCTCGGCCTCCCCCCCATCGCCGCCGCCGTGGCCCGGCTCTTGTCCAGCGGAGCTGGGGCCTGGCGTGTGGATGCCACGACAGCTTGCCGTCGCTCGGGCGTCCATTTCCCGTGCATGTTTCGGTCTCGTGCTCCTCCAGGGCCCTCGCGAGAAAAAAGGCACACGTCCGAGCGGTGCCAGGACAATGGACACGCTACCAATCCTGTCACTGAAATTGAAAACGTGCTGGAAATGTTAACCTGTGAAGAATGTTCTAGAAGTAAAAACATGTTCTCTCCCCAAATAGGCTTGCCCTGTAGGAGTCCCAGCTCATCATAAGCAATTGGTCTTTAGGCCCCCCCCCTCCTTTTTCCAATGGCACCCCCCCTAATTTCCAATGGCACCCCCCTCCCCCCCCCCCTTTCGTCAATGGCACCCTCCCCCCTTATGTCCAATGGCAAACCCCCAGCTATTTCCAATGGCGAGTCCTATGGATTCCTATGGATTCCGATGAGTCGTATGTATTCCTATGCCTATGTCAATGCCTTTATGCCAATGCCTATAACAATGCCTATGCGTACGGAGTCCTTTGGATCCTGAGCCAGGACTCCTACGGATTCCTATGGATTCCTATGGATTCCTATGGATTCCTATGGATGCCATTCCTCATCATACCCCCCCTCCCCTGATTTGCCCAAGCTTACTCCGACGGCTCTCCGTACTTGCATGGCTGCTCGCTTCTTGTTGCTCGCTTTTGTTGCTTTCCATGTCATGCTTGGCTTCCTCTCCTCCCGTCATCTCCTCCTCGTCTTCTCCTTCTCTCGCTCTTCTCCTGTCCATCTATCTATTTGGAGTCAACGCTGGCTGATATCTTAGATATCAGCCAGCGTTGACTCCCTCCATCCCTCCCTCCCTCTCCTGTTCTCTCCCTCCCTCCCGCTCCATCCCTCTGTCTCTCCCTCCCTCCCTCTCCCGTTCTCTCCCTCCCTCCCTCCATCCCTCCCTCCCTACGCTCAGCATGAAGGAAGCGGGTCCTGAAGACAAGGGGTACCGAGAGTGCCCAGCCGTGCTCGAGCCCCCACATGAGGCCCTCCGCGGGCCCTGGAGCCGTCAGAACACGACCTGCCGCGGAGAGAACCAGCCCTGGAAAAAAAAACAATAAAAAAACAGAACCAAAAAAACGCCCCCGAAGGGCCAGGACGCGTGGCCCTCCGGACAGCGCTCCTTCCTGGCGATGCTCTCCCCTGCGCCCCCCCCCCTGCCGCGCGGCCATGTCCGACGGGCCAGCCCCGAGCGGCCCACGAGCCCCGCGTGGCGCGTGGCGCGCGCGCGCGCAGGCGGACGGAGCCCCCACGACCCTCACCGCCCGATGCCCAGCGGCATGGCGGCGCCCGAGATGGTCCCAGCCTTCTGCCAGGAGGCGGACACGTCCTGAGAGCGTCGACGGCGACGGCGCCAACGGCGCCGACGACGAGGACGAGGAGGACAATGAGGACGACGACGAGGACGACGATGAGGACGACGAGGAGGAGAACGGGGGGGGGGAGGGGGGAGGGAAGGGGAAGGAGGGAGACGATGGGGGGAGAAGTGAGGGAGGGAGGCGTGAGGGAAAGAGGGAAGAGGGAGGGGAAAGGTGGTCCCGAGGTCGAACCCAAGGGACCCAAGGTGCCCTCATGAGGCCACGAGGTTGCCTGACAACACCCCGCGGGCACCGACGTCGGCGGCGACATCGACATTGCCGCCGCCGCCGCCGCCGCCGCCGCCGCCGTCGTCGTCGTCGTCGTCGTCGTCGTCGTCGTCGTCGTCGTCGTCGTCGTCGTCGTCGTCGTCGTCGTCGTCGTCGTCGGCGTCGTCGTCGTCGTCGTCGTCGTCGTCGTCGTCGTCGTCGTCGTCGTCGTCGTCGCGGGGCGGACGGAGGCGCCAGAGGCGTTCGTCCTGACACGCCGCGGCGTAGCGCGCGAGGCCCTCCTGCTGGGCCAGGAAGGCCAGGATCGCCGAGTCGCCCTGGTGCTGAGCCTCGGGGGGGTTGGCAGCGGCTCCGAGAGGCAAGCAGGGCAGGGATCGCGAGGAGGGCACAAGAAAGCAGCAGGCTCAGGGAAGCTGACTGACTTAGGCTTATGTCAGGTGCGTCCCCCTACAATTTTCCACGAAAAATCTAAAGTACTCCAAAAATACCCAAAAAAGGTAAAAAGATACTCCAAAAATAGTCCCCAGACTATGTTTGGACTATTTTTTGATTATGTTGGGGGTGTTTTTTTATTTTTCGTCGAAAATCCCCCATGTAGGGGGACAGGCCCGACTTAAACTTAGGCGGCGCGCCCGGGGGGGGAGTGAGAAGGGGCGGACCTTCTCAGAAGGCTCGGAAGTCCCCCTGGCCTTCTGAGAGGTTTCCCAGGCACTCCCCGAAGACACGAAAAACTTCTCAGAAGGCGCGAGGTCTTCTGAGAGGTCCCGCTGCCTTCTGAGAAGGCCTGCTCCTTCTCGTTTCCCCCCCTCGCTCGCCGCCGATGACTCGGGAAGGCCAGGAAGGCTCAGGAAGGATAGCTGCCAGGGAAGGCCGGGCTCGCCAGGTATCGCTGGTCCAGGCTCCACCTGGCCCCACAAGAGGCCAGGAGCGCCAGGATCGCCGCTCGGACCTCCGCCGCGAGGCAGTGGGGGGGCTGGGGAGGAGGGAAGCTGGAGGGGCAGATGGGGCTAGACTACAATCGGGAGCGGCCAAGAGGGGGGTGTCCAAGAGGGGGGGGGTGCAAATCATAACCGGTGGCACGTGCGCGGCCCAGCGGGAGGGCCTGGGACGTAATAAAATAAGAAGAGGCGCCATGAAATCTGAGGAAAAATCATGGCCCGCGCCATGAAATCCACCCCCCCTAATCATCACCCCCCTCTTTTCCGCCCCCGACAAAATGTGCGGACCGGAAAGGTCACGCAAGATAAGCGACGATGACCCCGTTAGGCCCCGGGGCCCCAAGACAACGTTGCGGAGACCAGCCCAGGGGTTCTCCAGTCGCTCAGGAAGGCGACCGGAGAGTGTTTTTGGAGGAAATATGGGACGGGATCGTGATTATCCGGTTCTTCCATCCTCGCCTTTAATATTACTACCGCCAAATAGGGTGAAGACCGGACAATCGCGATCCTGCCAAATACTTCCTCCAAAAACACTCTCTGGCCGTTTTTCCGAGCGACACGAGAATTTCTCACATCCGGAGAATGGTGATTTCGCCAATGACCTCCTCGGAAAAACTCTCTGGTTCAATTACCAACCACCGAATTTCGCTTGAGGCATCCTGAACACCATGTTTGTGGACCCGACGCATGCGGCCAGAAAGTTGCAATTTCGTGTGGGACTTCCTCGCAGCCACATGCATCGCTCCATCCTCGGTCGCCTAGAAAATTCAGATGCCACGCTGGACCTCCGCGTTCAGCTCGCGCGCGCACAACGCGCCGACAATGTGGAGTCCCTCTTCCAAATCCGCCTACTCCGGTCCATCTCTTCTGTCTGACAGTCGCCTTGTTTCTTATTGCTCATTGTCAAGATAAGCCGGATTCCGCTGGCTGTCGCCTCGCCCAGCCCGTCTGAACTTGGCCCCCACGGTCGTGCACAGGGGTGGTCACGCTTTTTCGGTTCATTGGACTCTGGGGGCCATCCTCAGGCGACGCTGGCCGCGAGGCCGATCCAAGATCGATCGACGACTGCGGGGTCAGGGGCGAACATGGGTCGACATCCACGGTGGGGCGAGGATGCTGGTTCCTGGATGCTGGAATTCGCATCTTCGCTCCCCGCGTCGCTGTCAGCGGAGCGCCTTCCCCAAAGAAAGCGCACCTGCGCGGCGAAGCACGTGTTGGAATGTTTAATGTTGCGTGTGTTTTTTTCAGCGATGGACCGCCGAGGGCGCGTCAAGACCCCTCATGGGGCCTTCAGCAACTCGGGATCACCTACGCCACGGCCTCAGCGGCAAGGACAGGCGGCGGGGTCCCCAGTGGTTGGAAATCCCTGCGTGGGTCCGTGCGCGCCCTGGGCGGTTCCCACCCTGGGGGGAGTTCGAGTGACTCAGTGCGAGGGGGCACCAGAGTGGGCCGAGAGTGAGTTGGGTCTGAACGCGACTGAGTCTGGATTTGAGTGGGGGCCAGGGTATGCGTTGGTTTGGGCGTGAGTGAGTTTGGGGGAGTGAATCTGACTGACCGTGCGTCTGGACGCAAGCGAACTTCAGTATGAGTGTGTCTAGGCGTGAGTGGGGCCTGAATACGAAGAAAGCGCGCGGGCGTGAGCAAGTGTGGTTAGGATTGAGTCTGGCCGTCAACGGCTGAGTAGAAACGGGTCTGAGCGCGAGTGAATGTGGGGGCAGAGTTCTTGCATGAGCCAGTCTGGATGCGAGCGGCTGCGCATCCATCAGTCTGCGCGTGAGCACGCACGGATATGAGTGAGTCTGAC
>CAUYUJ010008313.1:32500-40000 GCA_963575745.1 Prorocentrum cordatum
GGACGAGGAAGGTGAATTATGTAGTTTACGTAGAAATTCGTAAATCAAAAAACTTACCGCTACGGGGTGGCGACTGCCCTTCGCGGCGGGAGAATCCAAAGTGCCCCCCAAGGGGGACGAGGGAGGCCTGAGGGAAAGCGTGCGCGCGCCTTCACGGCGGAGGTCAAGTCGCCAAATACAGACGCATCGTAGTAGTGCACCCTCGCGGCTGCCTCCAGGAGGTCCGCCAGCTCCGCCAGAGACAGCCGCAGCATCTCGCACCCGGGCCAAGCACTCCTTCCCCACATCATCACCATCATTTTCCTCGTCCACCATCATCCCTCCTCCCTTCTCACATCCCTCCTCACCCTCCTCATCCTCCTCATCCCTCATCCTCATCGTTCACCCCTCGTCCTCCCTCATATCCCCCGTTCTGCTCCCACCTCCTCCCCATCCGTCCTCAACGTCGATATCCTCTTCATCCTCAAAAAAATCCTGATCACACACATCCCCCTCCTCCTCCTCCTCCTCCTCCTCCTCCTCCTCCTCATCATCATCGTCATCATCATCATCATCATCATCATCATCATCATCATCATCATCATCATCATCATCATCATCATCATCATCATCATCATCATCATCATCATCATCACCACATCATCATCATCATCATCATCAGCATCAGCATCAGCATCAGCATCAGCATCAACATCAACATCAACATCAGCATCAGCATCATCATCATCATCATCATCATCATCATCATCATCATCATCGTCACCATCACCATCACCATGACCATCACCATCATCATCATCATCATCATCCTGCTCTTCATCCTGCTCCTCATCCTCCCCCCCCTCCACATCATCGTTATCACCAGAGAGCGGCGCGGCAGTGCCAGGCGGCAGTTGCTTGGACTATTTCTGCCCTATCATGTGAGCCAGCCTGGTTGGCACAACGTTGCACATCGACTTCGTGGTCGTCCGTATCTCCTGGGCCCCTCCTTACCACTCGGTGGCACCTGGTGCACTTCGCCTTCCTGGTCTTCCTCTACCTCGCGGACGTTGACTTGCTCCCGGCCCTCCTCACGCAGCACTCGAGGATGGTGTTCTTGGCGCGCCGATGACGGCAACACCAATCCACTCTCCCTCTGGGACCGCTCCCCCTGCTCCAGTCCATGGCGTACCTTGTCCTGTGCAAGATCTTCGGCACCGCCTGTACTCTGAGCCCTCCGGCCGCCTGAGGCCCTGCCCGCCCGCGCCCTGTCTCCCCAATTAGGGCTACTCGCGTCCCGTTTAGCTCTTGACCGGAAGGGGCCCGCTCCCGACCCGCAGACCAAAAAAAAGTGAGCCAGCCTGGACCCAAAACAGTGTGTCTAGCAACATATGCCAGCACTCTATGTGGCTCGATTGGCTACTCTGCACCGCGCGTGGCCATCTCCCACGCTCGCGCAAACATCCCACCCACCCGCCCGCAACTTGGCTGCGAAAACCTCCCCGAGGCAACGCCTGGAGACCCGATGAGCTCCCAAGCGCAGGCCCGCGCCGCGCGGACGAAACCCGTGCTGCAGGACATGCTGCGCAGATCCTGGAGGCTCCAAAGCGTCCCCTGGAGGAGGGTCCCTGCGGGCCCCTTGCTGCAGTCCTCCGGACCTCCAGCGAGGCCAGCGCGGTATCATCTGAACATTCCTAGCCAAGGAGGGTGTGCCCAGCATGGCAGGTGTAACAAGGGATGGTGCCTCTGGCACGTGCGCGAGGGCGTTAAAACGAAGCGCGCCATGCCTGTGCAAAGGCCTCCTTAGACAGGAGCTTTCAAACAACGATGTCCTAAGAATCCACAACAGCGCCTGGGATGAAATGTTGGACAAATCTTGTTGGAAAACCACTGGGTCTTTAATGTCTGTATGCTGGAATCGTTACGAAACAACGGTGTTGGAAGGATGTCGACGCGCGCGCGCAAGTGGCCCGCGTGGTATCATTCGATAAGGACTCGAGCACTGGGCGCATGCTGGATCAATGCGGCTGCACCGCTGAGATTGTAGGTTTCCCGCGAGATTGTTGAAATGGTTGTCGTATGATTTTGGCAAGTGCGCGCGGGCAGAAACTTTGCAACACTGTTGTTGGAAAGCCAATTGGTGTTCAATATCTGCATGTTGGAAGAATATGTTTGGTAAGATTTCGACATGAGCGCGCGCGTGTGCACTCTGGTGTAATTTTGTTGCCAGGGATTATAAGACAATGATTTCTTGATGATGAAGATCTGCGCGCATGGTACGATTTCACAGGGACGACGGGGGCGGATACTGGCGCAGCTGGGATGGTCTGATGTTATACGGAAAGAAAACGAAGAGGCAGAATCAGATGCAAATTTCAATACGCAAGGCTGGACGGGTAAGTCCGCCCTCGGTGAAGTGGTGGAATCGAGTATACTCTTAGGATGGGGATCTACGTGAAGTGATACATGTGTGTACTTTAGGTTGAGCAATCTGCGTTGTACAGTATTTGCTTTGCAAATAGTTGTAGAATGTTATATGTAGCCCAATCTACGTGGTTCCTTACACGTGGTGTTATATATATATATACACACTAGAACCACGCGCGCGCTTCGCGCGCGCTTAGGTTCTAGTCGCGGCTGCGCCTCACTTTGCGCGCCTCGACCGACGCCGCCGACGACGACCACGACGACGACGCCGGCGGGGACGACAACAACGACGGCGTTAGGCACAACGACGACGACGACGACGACGACGACGACGACGACGACGACGACGACGGCGACGGCGAGGAGTGACGACGACGGCGTCGGCGAGGACGATCATGACGACGATGAGCACGACGACGACGACGACCATCACCGTGACGACGACAACGTCGGCGACAACGACGAGGTTAACGCACTGGCTTTGTCTGGAGCCGTCCTCCTCCGTCTGCTCATCCTCCTCCTCCTCCTCCTCCACCTCCTCCTCCTCCTCCTCCTTTTCCTTTTCCTCTTCGTCCTCCTCCCTCGCGTCCCCGCCGGGGGTGGACGGCGACGGCGGGGATGACGACGACGAGGACGAGGACGAGGACAAGGAAGACGACGACGACGACCACGACGACGACGACGACGACTACCCCAGGTCGAGGCCTCGTCCTGCACGTCCCCCTCCCTCCTCCTTGTCCTCCTCGTCCCCCTCCTTCTCGTCGTCCTTCTCCTTTCCATGCGTTCCTCCTCCTGCCTTCCTCTCCCTCCTCCTCCTCCTCCTCCTCCTCCCTCCTCCTCCTCCTCCTCTCCTCCTCCTCCTCCTCCTCCTACTCCTCCTCCTCCTCCTCCCTCCTCCTCCTCCTCCTCCTCCTCCTCCTCCTCCTCCTCCTCTTCCTCCTCTTCCACCTCCGCATCCTCCTCCTCCTCCTCCTCCTCCTCCTCCTCCTCCTCCTCCTCCTCCTCCTCCTCCTCCTCCTCCTCCGCCTCCGCCTCCGCCTCCGCCTCCGCCTCCGCCTCCTCCTCCTCCTCCTCCTCCTCCTCCTCCTCCTCCTCCTCCTCCCCTCCTCCTCCTCCTCCTCCTCCTCCTCCTCCTCCCTCCTCCTCCTCCTCCTCCTCCTCCTCGTCCCCCCCGGTCTTGGACAGCGCGAAGGACTCCTGCCAACCCATGGATTTTCATGGTTTGGGATCCTCTCGGGGGCTGTTTTGGGGCCTATGGGAAGCCTCTCGGGGGCCTGTTGGGCGCCTCTTGGGGGCCTTTTGGGGCCTCTTCGAGGTTTCCTGGGTGCCTCTTAGGGCCCCCTGGGGGCCTACCGGGGCGCAGGGCCCGAAAAGTCGATCCGGATCCCCGTGAGACGAGGACGACGACGACGCCGACGACGGCGGTCGCAGCGGCGGCATCGGCATCGGCGGTGGCGGCGGTGGCGGCGGCGGCGGCGGCGGCGGCGACGACGACGACGACGACGACGACGACCTCCACGACGACGACAAGGCCGGGAAGCTGGGAAGCGGGAAACTGATGATCTTGAGAGCCGTTTTATGGCCTCTTGGGGCCTCACTTGGGCTTCTGGGGGGCCTCTAAGGGTTTTTGGGGGCCTCTTGGGCGCTTCTTGGGGCCTGTTGCTCGAATTTTCTGGTCGTGGTCCCCCTCTTGGGCACCTCTTGGGGCCTCCTTCGGGCGGTCTTGGGCGCCTCTTGGGCCGTCTTGGGGCTCTCTTGGGCCGTCTTGGGGCCCGCTTGGGGGCCTTTTGGCCGCTTTGGGGCGGTCTTGGAGGTCTCCTGGGCCGTCTCGGAGCGTCGGAAAGCCGAGAAGGCGAGAAAGCCAACATCCTTCAAAAACAAATGAGAAATTGACGATTTTGACCTCTCGGGGCTCTCTTGGAATGCCTCGAAGGGCTCTCTTGGGCCGTCTTGGCGGCCTTTTGGGCCGTCTGGAGGCCATCTGGGCCGCATTGGAACGGCATTTCGGCGATTCTGGGCTAACCTCGACCGTCATGGGGCCGCCTGGGACCCTCGTGTGTCGTTTTTGGAGCCGCCTTCGGGCCGTCGTGGGCGCCTTTTGGGTCGTCTTGGGGTTCTCTTGGGCCGTCTTGGGGCCCGCTTGGGTGTCTCTTGGGCCGCTTTGGGGCGGTCTTGGAGCCCTCCTAAGCAGTCTTGGAGCGTCGGGAAGCCGAAAAGGCGAGAAAGCCAAAATCCTTCAAAAACTACTGGGACATTGACGATTCTGGCCTCTCGACCACAAGACAGAGCACAGGAGGGCCCAGGAAGAACCCCAAGGGTGGAGGGAAGAAGGTTCAATAGGTGCGCCAAAAAGGCGCCAACTGGCCCGTGGAATAATGTGTAGACGGGCCAAAGAGAAAGCCCACAGGGGGGTCCAAGAAGGCTTCGAGAGGAGCCCAAGCGGCGGCAAATCGGATTTTTTCTGATGAAAAAGAGGCACACGAGCGCACCAAGATTGCCCGAAGACTGCGTACAGGTGAAACCGAAATATGCTTCAAAACGCAACCAAGAGCGTGCCCGAGAGGGTTCCAACACAGTCCGAAGAAAGGATGCCAAAGGGGATTCTGTTGAAAGATATATTTCGGGCCGTTTTGGGCCTCTCCCTCCGGGCCTTCTTGGGGGGCCTTTGGGTTTTTTTTTTAGCCGTGTTGGGGCTCTTTGGGGCCACCTTGCAGCCTCTTGGGTCGTCCTGGGAACCTTGGGCCGCCTGGGGCCCGCTTTGGGCTGTCTTGGGCTCTCTTGGGGGTTTCTGTAGTCATGTTGTGGCCCTCTTGCGTGCATTTCGGGCCTCTCCGGGGCTCTTCTTTGGCCGTCGTCGTCGTCGTCGTCGCGGTCGTCGTCGTGGTCGTCGATCTTTAGCCAAACGGCTTCCGGAATATTTTGGCCAAGCGGCTCGGCGTCCGACGCCGCGCAGAGGTCGACAATATGCGGCGGCACGTTTGAAGCGATTTTGGCGTTCTCATTTGTTTGGCTTCCGACGGCCCAGAAAGGTCCAAAAGGCCCCCAAGATGGCCCCAAAACAGCCCAAGAGGCGCCCAAAAAGGCCCCAAGACTGCCCAAGAGGGCCCCAAGATTGCCTAAGAGGCCTCCAAGAAGGTCCCTAGAGGGTTCCAAGACGGCCCAATAGACATTCAAGACTGCCCTGGACCGCCCCAAGAAGGCCCCAAGGCGGCCCAGAGAGGCCTCAAAGACGGCCTCCGCAGGCGTCAGACGACAGAAGACGGCCCAAGAGGCCCCGAGAAGCTCCCAAGAGGCCCCCAAGAGGCCCTCAGGAGGCCCCCGAGAGGCCTACTTCCTCCTCCTCCTCCTCCTCCTCCTCCTCCACCTTTTGCTCCTGCGTCTAATCCTCTCCCTCTTCCTCCCCCAAGTGTTCCCCAGGGGTTCCACAACGGCTGTGGGAACACATAGCCCAATACCTTGGACAAACTTTGGCCCAACGTTTGGCCACATAAACGTTTCCAATAAGGCAAGGGGGCGGTGGTGATTCGCATTAGGCGTCTTCAATAGAGACAAGAGGTGTCACAAGAGCTGCGCTGGCACGGTGGCGGGGCATGCCGCAGACAGCTGAATATAAAAACGGTGTTCGTACCTTCTCTGATATCACGAGAGTCCTGAGCCAAATCCAGTAGGTGGGCCTCAGGGGCGCACTTGGGCTGTTTTGGGGCATCTTCAATAGAGACAAGAGGTGTCACAAGAGCTGCGCTGGCACGGTGGCGGGGCATGCCGCAGACAGCTGAATATAAAACGGTGTTCGTACCTTCTCTGATATCACGAGAGTCCTGAGCCAAATCCAGTAGGTGGGCCTCAGGGGCGCACTTGGGCTGTTTTGGGCGCGTCTTGGGCCGCCTTGGGGCTCTCTTGGGCCGTCTTGGGGCCCTCTGGGGCGCCTCTCCGGCTGTCTTGGGGTAGTATTGGGGGCTTTCGATGTCGTCAAGAAGTGTACGACAGCGAAAACAATTGATATGGTAAAAATATACGTTTTACGAAGGGAATGGGGCTATTTTTGCAATTTGGAGATCTCTTCGAGCGCGTCTTGGAGGCCTTTTGGGGCGTCTTGGGGGCTTCTGAAGCCGTCTGGAGGCAATGTTGGGCGTCTTGGGCGACCTTTGGGCGTATTAAATCCTGTCTGGTAGCTTTTTGTAATCCTCAGGGGCGCAGTTGGGTTGTTTTAGGCGCCTCATCGGCCGTCTTGGGGCTCTCTTGGGCTGTCTTGGGGCCCTCTGGGGCGCCACTTAGGTTGTCTTGGGGCGGTCTTTGGGAGCCTCTGATGTGGTCAAGAACTATACGACAGCGAAAACAATTGAGGTAGTAAAAATATACGTTTTGCGAAGGGAATGGGGCTATTTTGCCCTTTTGGAAATCTCTTCGGGCGCGTCTTGAAGGCCTTTTGGGGCGTCTTGGCGGCTTCTGAAGCCGTCTGGGGCGATGTTGGGCGTCTTGGTGCGACCATTGGGCGTCTCGGGTCGCGTTTGGAACGTCCCGAGTCCTTTCTGGTAGCCTTTTGTGGGCCTCAGGGCCGCACTTGGGCTGTTCTGGGCGCCTCTTGGGCCGTCTTGAGGCTCTCTTGGGCTGTCTTGGGGCCCTCTGGGGCGCCTCTTGGGCTGGCTTGGGGCTGTCTTGGGGGCCTCCGGCGTCGTCATGAACTGTACGGCAGCGAAAACAATTGATGTAGTATAAATATACGTTTTACGAAGGGAACGGCGCTATTTTTGCCTTTTGGAGATCTCTTCGGGCGCGGCTTGGACGCCTTTTGGGGCGTCTTGGGGGCTTCTGAAGCCGTCCGGAGGCAATGCTGGGCGTCTTAGAGCGACCTTTGGGTGTCTCGGGTCTCTCTTGGAGCGTCTTGGGGCTCTCCTGGCGCTTTCTAATGGCATTATGTGGGCCTCCGGCGCCTCCAGAGCCCCCGGTCCCCACATTTGCGGTCGTGGTCCCGGCCCCGGGCCCCCGGACCAGGTGCGCCGTTATATGTACATATATACATATATATATATATATATATATATACTAGAACCATCGCGCGCGCTTCGCGCGCGCTCAAGTTCTAGCCAGGATCCT
>CAUYUJ010008313.1:45000-55000 GCA_963575745.1 Prorocentrum cordatum
CGGTCTCCGTCTGCTGATCAGCACGGCCCAAGGCCCGCAGTTCATGCAAAATGTCTTCGGGGATGCGGTCGCGATGGTCCGAGAAACGTTCGGCCAACTTGTTGTCGGCCCGTTCTTGTTCGGACGTTCCTTTATTTCGCTTCGGTATCCGGCCGAACTGCTCCACGTGCTCGACGAGCGTTTGCAGAGGACCGCTCAATGCAGCACGCTGAGGAGCAGCGTTGTTCCCTGCCGCAGGCTGAGGAGCACCGCTGTTCAATGCAGCAGGGTCAGGAGCACCGCCGCCAGACCGAGAACTATCAGCATGTCCTGGCATTAAGGTGTGCAGTAGGCGCTGCGCAGTTCCTTTGAAAGGAAATCTTCGAAAGCAGGGCTGTAGCCAAGAAAGCTACGGGGACGATGATGATGATGAAGATGATGAGTCTTGGAAGTCTGGGAAGTGGAAGAGCACGAAGTGGCCTACAGTTAGCTCCGGGCATTCAAAATGTAGCCCGGGAGTGAAGTTCTGGGAAGTGGAAGAGCACCCAGTGGCCTACAGTTGGCTCCAGGCATTCAAAAAGTGGCCCGGGAATGATGTTCTGGGAAATCCAAGAGCACGAAGTGGCCTACAGTTGGCTCCGGGCATGCAAAATGTGGCCCGGGAATGGAGTTCTGGGAAATCGAAGAGCACGAAGTGGCCTACAGTTGGCTCCGGGCATCCAAAATGTGGCCCGGGAATGGAGTTCTGGGAAGTCGAAGAGCACGAAGTGGCCTACAGTTGGCTTCGGGCATTCAAAATGTGGCCCGGGAGTGGAGTTCTGGGAAGTCGAAGAGCACGAAATGTGCGACTGTTTGCTTAAAACGAGCCCGGCCCTCGCCTGTCCGGCTCCCGCCCAGACCCCCCTGGGGAGCCATCAGATGCTCTCTTTTGACCCCATTAGAAACCTATCAGTCTTCGCTGTTAGGTAATTAGCACATATCAGAACTAAATGCCCACGATCGATTGACAGGCACCGGCTGCCCCAGGTCAGAGCTACACGATTGGAAAGTCTCGCGACATCCTGAGACTACGGCTCAAGAGCGTCGAAGAGCCATCATTGATCGAGCGATCATAGATCAAGCGAGGTGGCGGGGCGACGGCTCCACCGATCCAGGCGGCCGAGTGGACGCACTAGGAAAGATGAACCTGGCGCGACACCAATTGGGGAAAACTTCCTATTGCATGGGAGCATTGCTTGGCATTGCTTCGCATTGCTTTGCAGTTCTTGGCGTGGCTTGGCATTGTTTGGCACTTGCTTGGTATGGATTGGCCCTGCTTGGCATTGCGCGGTATTGCTTTGCGTAGATTGGCATTGCTTTGCATTGTTTGGCGTTGCTTGTCCTCGCACTGCTTTGCAATGCCGGGAAACCCGAGGAACAAAACCCGGGATCCCCGGAAACCCCAGCAAGGAACCAGACCGGGGAGCCCGGGGAACCCGAGCAACGAGACCAGGGAACCCGAGGAACCCGAGGAACCCGAGCAAGGAGCAAGGAACCCGAAGAACCCAAGCAACGAATAAGACCAGAGAATCCGAGGAACAGGACCGGGGAACCCGAGGAACCCCAGGAACCCGAGGAACGCGAGGAACCTCCGGGAAACGGGCAACGTATCAATAGGAGGCACTGGGGGCGGGGAACCCGAGGAACCCGAGGAACCTGTGGGCAACGGGCAACGTAAGAAAACGAGGCACCAACCTTTAACCAATTAAGAACCCCTTAGGCAAGCCTGATTGGGGAAAAAGAGGGAGGATCCAGAGGGGAAGGGGGAAGGGAAAATAAAGTAAAGGATGAGGGCAAAGAAGGAAAGAAGGGGGAAGGAGAAGAGGAACCAGGAGGACAAGGACCGAAGTAAACCCAGTGCGCATCCATCAGTGCTGCTGCAGCACACAGACCGTCCTGGCTGACTCCCCCCTCACAGGTATGTACAACTGGCCCTTTCAGTACGGATAATGTCCGCTGCAAAGACAGGAAGACGACGACAGGGAGGAATAGGAGGAGCGGCAGCAGCGAGAGAGCAACAGGAGGAGCCGGGAGCACGGGGTGGGAGGAGCAGCAGCAGCAGCGCGGGGGGGAAGGGTGAGGAGAAGCAGCAGGGGGAAGGGTGAGACGGAGGGAGAAAATCGGAGGGGAAGGGCGTCAAATGACATGCCGCCGCTGGGAGCACATCAGCGTGCTGCTCCTCCGTTCTTGCCCGAGGGCCTGGTGACTCCTCGGATGTCTCACGCCGATGGGCTCCCCACGGCGACGGGTCGTGGTTTTACTGCCTTGCCCGCCCCCCCGAGTGGGGAAACCAAAACATGCGGAGGCCATTGCGCCCCAGACGTCTCGCGAAGTGCGTTCCGACCAGACGTTCCAGGCGAATCCAGCCGTGGCGACGAGGGCATCCCAGGAGGCCCAAAGAGGCGAACACGAGGGAAGGACAGCAGCATGGGTAGATCACCCCCCCACCCCGAGGGGAGGGAGCCCTGGCCGACGAGCCCAAAAAACGACCCCAGCCACGACCCACCCACCCCCCCCGGCACCTCCGGCAGGGTCGCCACCCGCGCGGCGGGCACAGGGGGCTCCAGCCGCCCGGCCGGCGCCGCCCGCTCAGGCGAGCCGCGGCCGCCGCCGCCGCGAGAGCGGCGGCCCTGGCCGCGGGGCACTGTCGCAAGAGGGGGCGAGGCCTCTCCTCCAGCTTCCCCCCCGTCCTCCCCCGACACTCCTGCTCCTCCTCCTCCTCCTCCTCCTCCTCCTCCTCCTCCTCCTCCTCCTCCTCCTCCTCCTCATCATCATCATCATCATCATCATCATCATCATCATCATCATCCTTTTCCTGTTTCTCCTCATCCTCTTTTTCCTCCTCCTCCTGTTCATCCTCTTCCTCCTCTTCTTAGTATGGCTATTAAGAATGATGAACGCGTGCTTGCTAGTATGGATTGTTGTTGATGATTATTTTAGTCTGGCTGTTTGTGAATATTGCTACTCTATTATGAGTATCACGATTGGAAATAATACGCGTATCAATATTACTAAGAGTATGACTAGTATTACTACTATTATTCCGAGTAGCTTACTATTGATAGCATTATGGCTTGTGTCATGACCGTCTAGAAGTAATACCCGTATCATTGTTATTATTATCAATAGTAAGAACTGTCTTGCTAGCAAATCGTATCATGACTACTATTATTCATAGTACGCCGTATCATTAGTGAGTAGTAATAGTATTGTGATTATTGGTATGAATAATGTTTGCAACAATAGTATTACTATTGTAGTTATTCGCGGTATGAGTAATACTCGGATTCCCCCGATGATTATGTATATGATGATTGGTATTATGATTGTGTGTTATTAGTACGCGTATTGGTATCAATTGTCTTCTTATCATGCTGAATACGAATATTCGTATTATCAGTATCACTATTAGCATTATTATTATTACTACTGATGGTTTTCGTATTCTATTCGTCTGGGTATCATTAGTACTAGTAGCAGTACTAGTGGTAGTAGTAGTAGTAGTGATAGTAGTAGTGGTAGTAGTAGTAGTAGTAGTGGTAGTAGTGGTAGTAGTAGTAGTAGGAATACTAGTGGAACCATCAGTATCAGCATCATCCTCATCATTAGTTGTGTTGTTAGCATTATCAGTATCCCCCCCTATTATCTTAACTCGTGTTGGCATTGGCATTCTTAGTTGTATTGTGAGTAAACGTATGTTTCCGCATTACTACTTTACCCTGGCTACGGTTACTGCGTACGAATATAAATATTATTATTGGTGTGCCCGGTATTACTCTTAGTACTACTTCGAACCATCGTTTCCATTTTCTTCTCAATGGCACGATCATCATTAGTACGTATGGTAAACGTATTCGTACTAGTAGTACGACAGTTCTGCATAGTATCGTTACTATTGGTGTTGTTGCGGACATTAGTATTATTATGCTCGCCATGTTACGTACTCTGATTCGTTTTGCTAGTAGTATTAATTCTGCATACTCGTATGATGCTCATCCCTCTTCTTAAAAGTACTGTTTTGTTCGTATGATTCCTCTTCCTCCTCCTACTCCTCCTCCTCCTCCTGCTCTTCCTCCGATTATGCTTCCTCCTCCCCCTCATGATCCTCCTCCTCATCCTCCTCATCCTCCAACTCCTCCTCCTCCTCCTCTTCTTCCTCCTCCTCCTGTTCCTCCTCCTCTTCGTCTTATTATTACTTGTCTCTCCCTGATGTTATTACATACATTCGTATTATTGATAGAATTATTATTAGTAGTATTATTAGTAGTGTGCCTCCTGCTCCGCCTACTCCTCCTCCTCCCCCTCCTCGTGTTCGGCCTCTTCCTCCTCCTCCTCCTCCTCATCATCATCATCATCATCATCATCATCATCATCATCTTCATCAGCATCAGCATCAGCATCAGCATCAGCATCTTCATCATCATCATCATCATCATCATCATCATCATCATCATCATCATCATCATCATCATCCTGCTCATCCTCCTCCTCCCCATCATCATCATCCTCCTGCTCCTCATCCTTTTCCTCCTCCTCCTCGCCATCCTCCTCCTCCGATTATTGATAAGGTTTCTCCTCCTCTTCCTCCTCCTCATCCTCCTCCTCGACTGTCCCCTCCCTCCTCCTCCTCCTCCTCCTCCTCCTCCGCCTCCTCATCCTCCTCCTCCTCCTCCTCCTCCTCCTCCTCCTCCTCCTCTCCCTCCTCCTTTTCCTCCTCCTCCTTTTCCTCCTCCCCTCCTCCTCCTCCTCCCCTCCTCCTCCTCCTCCTTTTCCTCCTCCTCCCCTTTTCCTCGTTCTCATTTTCTTCCTCCTCCTCATCCTCCTCCTCCTCCTCCTCCCCTCCCCTCCCCCTCCCCTCCTCCTCCTCCTCCTCCTCCTCCTCCTCCTCCTCCTCCTCCTCCTCCATGATGCGAAATCTCCTCATGTTCCCCTCCCTTCCTCTTTTCTTGACGTTGCGGCCACGCGCACAGAAACGCAGCTTAAGCAACCGGGCTGGGGAATGCGCGGCCAGGCCAAATCACGCGGCGTGGGGACCAGGGATCCGCCAACAGGGGGCCAGCCAAGTTTCACTCGCTGTCGTCAGTTCGTGCTTCTGTTCATCCGCTTCCTCCTCTTCCTCCCCCTCCTCCTCTTCCTCCTTCTCCTCCTCCTCCTCCTCTTCCTCCTCCCTCCTCCTGTTCCTCCTCCTCCTCCTCCTCCTCGTTATCCTCCTCCACCTCATTATTTTCCTGTTCATCCTCCTTCCAATGTACGCAACTCTCTTTGTTTCCAAATGCGCATGACACTATGGAGATTCCCTGGGAATTCCAAATCAGTCACGACACGCGTCGGCGGATATAGACACGAACACTCAAAGGGAAATACATGGCGACATACATACACACATACTGGCGTAGCTATATATGCATACATGATTGCATGCATGTATGCATACACATATATAAACGTGTACATATGTGTAAATGTGGATATAGGCATGTGTAATATAAACAGATATATATATATATATATATATATATGTGTGAATGTATATATACGTACAGCTTCAGCAAAAACACATACATGCGTGCAAACATACACGCATGCATGCACGCATGCATACATATAAAAATATGTACATGCATACGTACACAGATCGACAGACCTGAAAATACGTATATGTGTGTACACATACAGATACACATGCGCGCGCAATTACTTATAAGTATGTGTATGCACATGCCCATGCACGTGCACATACACACACACACACACGTGCACAAATACATATACCTATACATATACATGCGCAGCCCCCCCCCCCCAGCATCTATTATACGCATTCTTCTTTCCCACGAGGCTAAAGTCGTGCCGCTCCCCTCCTGCATCCCTTCCCTATCCGCGCCACTTCTTCTTCTTCTTCGCTGAAGCATTCCCCCGCATCCGCTAGCGGCACATTTTCCACAAGCGCCAACGTGACAGATGCAAGCGTCTGCTTCCTCTTGTTAAAGGGGGAACAAGCGTGTGAGCCATCCTGTAGACCAGAAATCAACCATCCCTTTGAATTCGCTGGAATTCCTGAAACTCCTGGGATGCAAATCAACGAAACCCTGCGATTTCACTGGGACTCATGGGATTCATTGGATTTCATACCCTGGAGCAAAACCAACCTTGGGATCCCCAGGAGGTTCAAGGCTCAGACTCCCAGGAACCCAATGAAATCACAAGGTTCGCGACGTCGGTGATGCGCAAACCCTACGATTTTCCTGAATTCCTAAAATTACTGGGGTGTTAATCAACGAAACCCATCGATTTCACTGGGGTTCCTGAATGTCAAGCCCTGGAGCAAAACCAACCTTGGGACCCCCAAGAGGTCCAGGTCTCAGGATCCCATGAATCCCAAAGAAATCAAAAGTTGGAGACGTCGGGTATGCGCAAACCCGATGCTTTCATAGGCATTCCTGGTATTCCTGGGATGCAAATCAACAAACCCTGTGATTTCACCGGGATTCTTGGGATTCCTGGGGGTTCATACCCTGGAGCAAAGAAAACACCTTCGGATCCCCACGAAGTCCAGGGCTCAGAATATCAGGAATCCCAATGAAATCACAGGGTTCGCGACGCCATAGACGCGCAAACCCTATGATTTCACTTGGACTCCTTGGAGTTATGGGAGGCAAATCGGTGGAACCTTGTGATGTACCCTGGAGCGACAACAAGACACGAGCCCTGGAGTCGCAGAAAGTCAAGGCCGAAAATGTCGGGAACACCACGAATCCAAATGAAATCGCCAGGTTTCGCTGAGCTGCACCCCAGAGGCTTATGAAATCAAGAATACCTATGAAATCCCAAGAATCCCTATGAAATCACAAGGTTGCCGCATCACCGACGACGCGAACCCTGTGATTCCCTTCGGGGTTCCCGGGGTTCCGAGCCCTGGACCTCCTAGGGGATCCCGAGGCTGGCTTTGCTCCGGGGCTCGAAACCCCAGGAATCCCATGGAAACCACGAGGCTTCTGGATTTGCACCACAGAAATCCCAAGAACCCGAAGGAAAGCAAAGGGTTGGCGCATCACCGGCGCCGCGAGTCCTATGATTTCACTGGGGTTCCTGGTATTCTGGGCCCTGGGCCTCCTGGGGGTATGCAATCCCAGGAACCCAAGGAATCCCAATGAAATCACAAGGTTTCATTGATTTGCATCCCAGAAATCCTGGGAATCCAAAGGAAATCATAAGGTTTGCGCGTCACCGACGTCTCGAACCTTGCGATGTCCATCGGATTCATGGGATTCTGAGCCCTCGACCTCCTGGGGATCCAAAATTAGTTTTGGCTCCGGGGTATGACATCCCAGGAATTCCAGGAATCCCATTGAAATCACAAGGTTCGTTGATTAGCATCCCAGAAACCCAAGGAATCCCGATGAAATCAGGGTTTGCGCATCACTGACGTCGCGAACCCTGTGATTTCATTGGGATTCCTGGGATTCTGAGCCTTGAACTTCCTGGGGATCCCAAGGTCGGCTTTGCTCCAGGGTATGAAATCCCAGGAATCCCAGGAATCGAAATGAAATCACAGGGTTTCGTTGATTTGCATCCCAGAAGTCCCAGGAATCCCAATGAAATCGCAGGGTTTGCGAATTTCTCGTCTACAGGATGGCTCACACGCATGTTCCCCCTCTATGTAGAGGAAGCAGACTTTTGCATCTGTCATGTTGGCGACTCTCCAATATGTGCCGCTAGCGGATGCGGGGAAGGCGCCAGCGAAGAAGAAGAAGAAGAAGAGGCGCGGAGAGGGAAGGGATACAGAAGGGGAGCGGCACGTCTCCAGACTCGTGGAAAGGACGAAGACGTAGAATGGGTGCTAGGGGTGCTGTCCATGTACATTTACATGTACATAGAAAAATAAACATGCATGTACATATAAATAAGCATACACATATGGAAATATAACTACATATACATATACGTGTGCATACGCATGCGCATAAACATAAACGAACATATCATGCATATGTGCATGGACACACATGTAAATATATATATATATATACATGCGCATACACATACACATAGGCATACACGTACATACACATATACATACACATAGACGTACACATACACGTACACCTGTTCCGACCCATGCATGCACCCATATACAACTGCATGTGCATATACATACACGTATACATATACATACGGATAAACAAATTCATAAACATGAACGTACACATGTGTATACGTATATACATACAGTTATACAGGCATACATACAGAGCATGCACCTGCGCATATACGTGTATGTGCACATACACACACATATACGTATACCTATGAATAGAGATGAGAGTATGCACATTCCTATAAAAAATGCAGAGGCACATACTTATACGTATGCATATGCATATACGTCAACATAAACAAGAGCAAACATAACCAAACGCACATACGCATTCACGTATACATATATATATAGATACACAAAGTCATAAATCAATACATATACCAGTACATACGCATGTAGATATACTGATACATGCATACATGCATACTTATATGTATACACCAAAACCACGCGCGCGTTTCGCGCGCGCAGGTTGTAACGAACACCCGTATTTGAGAAGTTCAACAATGCATGCATGCATGCACATACATAACATGCAATGACCACATAATAAATCGAACACCACAAGCATCATCTTAATCGGATGTCATTGCAAACCGTCGTAACGCAAAGAATTGCCCAGTTTACGGACTTCGCCCAGTGCTGCCTGGGTCTCCCCCTGCGCTGGCGGAAGGCCGAGTCCTTGGGTGTCCCCATATGGACAAGAAAACGGCACCACACCACCTACGCCCCCACGGGCCTTAGAATGTACCATGGATTCCAGCTTGGGCTCTTGCGTGGTATGCGCTGCAACCCCCGATGGACCGTAGCGCAACATGAAGGTCCTTAGGTGGGGTGGTGCCGTTTGTTCTTTGGTCGACCATAGAAGCTCGCAGGTACAGGAGCCGACGTCGCCAGTGACACTCCGCAGCCCGTGCGCAGGACATGACTACGTTGGACAGAGGGGCCGCAGAATGCGGCAGGTCCTCGCCTCGCATCGCCTCGCATCAAATGGTGATGCGTCGCGTAGCGTCGCGGCGCGCTAAGCAATCGACGCACGTATGCTGACCTCCCGCTGCAGCCGCAGCTGGCCCCAGACATCCGCTGGGACCCTTAGTGCGCCAGCCTCACTGGCACTGCTTTCGGGCTCGGTCTCTGTTGAGGGTCACGGGGCGGGTGCCTACGGAAGTGTCGTGGCCAGGGCATGGTCGATATGCAGCGCAGGCGTGTCTGGTCTGAAAGGCCCCGCTGGAAGCAGCGGTTGTCTCAGGAAGGGGGCTTGGGTTTGGTCGGGCCTGTCCCCCTACAGGGGGATTTTGGACGAAAAATCTTGGACGAAAAAAACGAAAACACTCGAAAGGTGCCCAAAAATACTCAAAAATAGTCCCCAGACTATTTTTAAAACTATTGTTGAATCTCCCCCCTCTAGAGGGACAGGCCCGACTTCGGGCTTGGGCCACTTGCCCGAAGCGTGCGCCCCGCTGCAGGGAGCCGCGGCGAGGCGCGCCGCGGGCAGGGCCGGGCGCGCGAGAGCCGGTGGGCGCCCCGCGGCACGCTGGACCAAAGGGGCCCTGGGACACACAAGTAAATACCCACAAATAAAATGATTCCCCATATTTCCACATGTTTTCTGGATTTCTCTCTTCCCCCCCACTTCCCATATTTTCCCATCTCTTCTGGGGAATCGACGATGAATTGTGTGTCTGTGCGTTTCTCTCCCTCCTGATGGACGTGGGGGAGCCGGCTGGCAGGCGCCACCGCGAGGGCCTGGCTGCGCGGACGCGGGTGCGGCACGCGCTCGGCGCGGCTCCCGCTAAAACAGGGCTAGGATCGGGATAAATCGCTCCAGAGCGTCCTGGAGCGCTCTCAGAGCGTTCCGGAACGCTCTGGAGCGGCCGCGGC
>CAUYUJ010008313.1:57500-87500 GCA_963575745.1 Prorocentrum cordatum
GGAGAGGGAGGAGGAGGAGGAGGAGGAGGAGGAGGAGGAGGAGGAGGAGGAGGGGCGGAGGCGGAGGCGGAGGAGGAGGAGGAGGAGAAGGAGGAGGAGGAGGAGGGAGGGAAGGAGGAGGAGGAGGCGGAGGAGGAGGAAGTGGCGGATGAGCAAGAGGATGAGCAGGAAAAAGAGCATGAGGATGTGGAAGGGGAGGGCGAAATGGAACAGCAGCAGGATCAGGAGTAGGAGGAGCGGGAGGAGCAGGAGGACCAGTGAAAGGAGGAGGAGGAAAAAAAAGCGGCGCGACAACGACGATGAAGGACTCGGACCCAGAATTGTGGCCCGCGCGGGGACGAGAGCGCCACCTTGGACGACGAGAGCAAAACATCGATCCTCAAACAAGCCGACAATGCAGCGGGATTTCAAATCTGAAACACCGGAAGAGTTTCGATTGAACAAAGAACATACTATACTCACCGTGGCCAGCCGTACATGCTAAAGAGCTATTTGCGGGAGACAACGGGCCCCGCTCGGACAGGATCCGGGGAGAGAAGAGAGCAGTATTCATGTTGAGTACTTCTGAAGGGGATCAAGGGCGAAGGGCCCAAGGGGCGAAGGGTCGGAACGTTTAGAAGAGGAGGGGTGGCGGAACGGAGGCGGAGGCAGGAGGGGAACAGGGGGGAAAAGGGAGGAAGGGAGAGGAAAAGGTGAAAGGGAGAGGGAGATTGGAAGTAGGGAACTCGGAACTCGGAACTCGGAGGTCCGTGGAAAGATGCCAGAGGGCGAGGGGAGGGGGAGGGGAGGGGTGAGGGTGGAAGGGGAGGGGAGAGGTGGAAAGGGGAGGGATCGCGAGGATCAGGGAGGCCGAGGGGGAGGGAAGGGGAGGGGAGGAGGGAGGGCAGGGCAGGGGAGGGGAATGGGGGCACGGATGAAAGGGGGGAGCGAAGGATGGAGGAGGAGCACACAAGGGGGGGGGAGGGAGGCCAGTTCCCTCCCTTCGCTATCGTCCTCCCGTCTCTCCCACGCATCCCCACCTCCTCTCCCCTCGTCATGTCCGTCCGCTTCTCTCTCTCTTCAGGCGTAGTCATCATCAATCGACCAATAAATCAAAATCCTAACTCTCAACCCTCCCTTCTACACTGCTCAGTTTCGGTGTGTGTAGTCGGCCACCATGCTTTGCGCAGGTAGCATAGTTTCCCGAGGCGAATGCAGCTACGAGAAGTAATTGGATTGTGGGCCTTTCCATGGCTCTGACCCCCAGCGGCGCGGATTTCACAGGCGGCCCTGGGGGTGCGTCACGCGAGCCTCCCAGATGCCTCCAAAAAAAAGCATATATATATACATATATATAGATATACATATATCTATATATATGTACATATGTATATAAATATGTTCGCACGGTTGGGCTTCTCAAGGAGCGCGACGGCCGGGCGCTCCAGGCCCTCCTCGCTCAAAAACGACCCCGAGCGTCCCAGGAGGTCTCCCGAGGCCGCCGCAGGTCCCCAGAGACCGCCAAAGAGCCACCGAGGCACGGCGGCGGAGGGGGTCGACGGGCAGCTGGGCTGCTGCACTCGAGCCGTCAAAAATCGCGAGAGGAGTGTCTCGAGCCGGGCGCGAGCAAGCAAACAGTGGGACCTGCACAAGGCTGCACCAGAGGAGAGGGAAGAAAATGGGGGGGGGCATGAGAGGGACGACGTGAACGACGAGAAGAAGGAGGCGGGACGCAAATGCAAAGGGAAGCTCTCACGGGCAAAATTCACGAAAGGTGACAGTTGCACAGTTGGTAACACTCAGTAGGACGAGGTCTCGTCTCGGTCTGCGTGGTGCCGATCTCCGCTGGATCCCCGACAGTGTCACGAGAATTGGCAGTTGGCAGATATCATGCTGATCCGCGTACACCCATTTCGCTGGACCTCCCAGGAGCTCACGAAAGCGGCGACAGTTGCGCATCTGGCAGCACCCACGGGCGCGAGGTCCCGTACTATACTGATCCTCGTCAGACCCCGCTCCACTGGACTTCCCAGAAGCCCAGGAAAATAGCTACAGTTGCGCAGCCAGCGGCACCCAACGGGGCGAAGTCTCACTGTGATCTGCGTACGACCCTACCCTATTTGACCTCTCAGGAGTCCACTAAAATGGCATCAGTTGCGCAGTTCGCACCACCCAGGGGGGCGAGGTCTCACACTGATCCGCGAAGACCCCTGGGACATCCCAGGAACCAACAAAGGTGACGGCAGTTGCGCATCTGGCAATACCCCGAGGGCCACGATCTCAGTCTGATCCGCGCAAGACCACGAGCCCGCGAAAATGGCGACAAATACGCAATTAGCAGCACACTGGGGTCACGATCTCAAGCTGATTCGCGTATGAGCACGGGCACACTAAAACTGGCGGGAGTTGACCAAATGGCAACACCAAGAAGGGCGAGGTCCCATTCGGGTTTGCATCAGAACCCACCCAGATGGACCTCCCAAGAACCCACAGGGGCGCCAGGTGCACAGCCGACACCACCCAGGGGGGCGCAGTCTCATTTGGATCCGCGTAAGACCCCATTCCGCTGGCCCTCCGAGAAGCCAACGAGAAAGGGCGACAATGGCGCAGTGGTAGCACACACACACGGAGGCGAGGCAGGAACCAGGAGGGCAGGAGGGAAGAGGCGAGATGATGAGAGCAGCAGAACCCTACTCTGGGTTTCTTGATCAGCGGGGGGGGGTACCTCCCCGACGGAGGTCAACCTCGCCCCGTCGTCGCGCCGCGAAGGGGGTCGGAGCGCCTTCGGCGCGCGGTGGCTGCCCGCGGCGGGGGTCGATGTGGGGCGGTCGGCGGGGGTGACGCCCCACCCGACGCTTATGAAGAAACCAGGGGTACGTGTTCCAAACGTGCACCAAATAACAATCTGGTTTCAGGAACACATATTTCGCTTGGATTGCATATGCATGAGCGGAGGAGTGCTCAGTCAGCGGAGGTAATCAGTGCGCGATCTATAAGGCATGGCAATGTACGTTATCATCGCCGAACTCGAGCAGAAGTGGAAGAAGGGGACACCCCCACTGTCCAAAAACAAAAGGGTACAGGAGGGAGGAGAAGGAGGAAAGGGAAGGAGAGGACCGGGCCGCCCCTTCCAAAAGAGGCGCGCAGAGGCCTCGTGCGTGGCCGCACGTCGGCTAAACAGTGGATGACAGTTGTAAAGGGCGAAACGAGAAGAAAGAGGAAGAGGAAGCGGAGGAGGGGGGGTGGGGGAGGAGGAAGAAGGGACGGAACAGGGGGAAAGAAGACAGGAAGAGGGGCAAGAGGGGGAGGAGAAGGAGGAGGAAGAGGAGGAGAGGAGGAGGAGGGGGCGGAGGAGGAGGAGGAAGAGGAGGAACACGTTGAGGACGAGGAAGAAGAGGAGGAGGAAAAGGAGGAGGAAGAGGAAGAAAAAGAAGAAGGAGAAGAAGATGGAGAAGAAGATGAAGGAGAAGAAGAATGAGAAGGCGAAGAAAAAGAAGAAGAATCAGAAAAAGAAGAAGAGGAAGAGGACGAGGAGGAAGAGGAAGAAGAAGACCTCGTTCTGCTACTCCCCTTCCCCCCTCCCCCCGCGCACTCGCCAGCACCCCCCCCCCCTCCCAGCGAGCGGCAGTCCGACTGCGCATCGCCGCGGCCAGCGGCGGCGCCGCTGCTGCTGCCGCCGCGCGCGCTGGGCGAGGGAGCCTCCTGGCCGACGGGCAGGGGGGGCGGAGGACGGAGGCGGCGGGTGTGCGTATAGGAATACGACCATGGAGTCGATCCTATACGATTGTCCGTTGGTAGAGGTAAAAGGAGGAAGAGGTTGGCTGCTCCCTTTCCTGGGCGCTGCGCGGAGAGCAGCGCGGTATGTGCACCAATACCTGGGCCGATACGCTAGCGGTATATGACGATATAGCAGTGATATGAGCGGACTTCACACACAGCGGGAGGGGGGCGTAGCAGCGGATCTGCCGATGGGCACCAGGTGCCGATCCACAGAAAGCGGGCCTGGCATCGGGGCGGGATCCTGTGACGGAGTTCGAGATCGCGGCGGAGGCCCCGGGGGGCAGGGGCATTGACCTGCGATGGCGATCCATTACGGACTACAGAAGGCCCTTCTTGCGTCTGCTCGACGGGCAATCGCGGGTTGCATGACGGCCGCGCGTCATGGCCGTGAGCCCACAACTCGCGCAGAAACGAATCGCATGCAGGCGGGGGGAGGAGCGAGAGGGGGGAGAGGGCGAGGGTCGCCGCTGGCTTTGCTCAAGGCGCGCTCTGCCTGAGGGCCCCAAGAAGCCGAAGACCACAAAAAATCCACTCCGTGCTTTCTTCAAGCCGCAACCGTTAGAACCTCAAAAAACGACATAAACTTGTCACGCTCCGCGCGGATTGCTTGGATCTGCGCTGGACCCTGCTCCCTGGCGCGCGGAACGCGCCAGGGGCGGCGCTGGAGGCGCCGCGGGGGAGGGGCGGGGGCCCAGCGCGGGTCCAAGAAATCACCGCGGAGCGTCCAAAGCTTATGTTTACCGCGTGTTCTCTCTTCGAATCTCAGAGCGGAGGCGCGGCGGGAGCGGAGGCGAAGAGACCTGACCTGCCAGAGCACCCCAGCCGCACCCGAAGTCCCAAAGTTCGGGTTGGAGGGGAGGGAAGGAGGAGGAGGAGGAAAGGAAAGGAGAGGAGGAGGAGGAGGAGGAGGAGGAGGAGGAGGAGGAGGAGGAGGGAGGCTGGGGACGAGGCACGCGGCGACGACGACCGACCATCGCGACAGCACCGAGAGGCCACGACAGCGGCGGCGCAGCACCGAGGCCGCGCGTGGAGAGGCCTCGTCGGACGCCGGCGGCCCCCCGCCCGGCGGCCTGGGCGGCGTGCCCGGCGGCCTGCGCGGACCTCCCCGGGCGGCGGGCCCTCGGCGTCAGCGTCCTCCTCCTCCTCCGCCTCCGCCTCCTTCTCCTCCTCCTCCTCCGCCTCCTCCGCCTCCCTCCGCCGCCTCCCCCTCCTCCTCCTCCCCTCCTCCTCCTCCTTCCTCCTCCCTCCTCCTCCTCCTCCTCCTCCTCCTCCTCCCCTCCTCCTCCCCTCCTCCTCCTCCTCCTCCTCTCCTCCTCATCCTCCTCCTCCTCCTCCCTCCTCTCGACCTCCTCCCCTCCTCCTCCGACTCCTCCTCTTCCTCCGCCTCCGACTCCGACTCCGACTCCGACTCGACTCCGACTCCGACTCCGACTCCTCTCCGACTCCGACTCCTCCTCCACTCCTTTCCTCCCTCCTCATCCTCCTCCTCCTCATCTTCCTCCTCCTCCTTCTCCTCCTCCTTCTCCAGCTCTCCCTCCTCCCCCTCCTCCCCTCCTCCCCCTCCTCCCCCCGACTGCTCCCCTCCTCCCCCCTCCTCCTCCTCCTCCTCCTCTCCTCCTCCTCCGACCTCCGGCTCCGACTCCTCCTCCGACTCCGACTCCGACTCCGACTCGACTCCGACTCGACTCTGACGACTCCGAATCCGACTCCGACTCCGACTCCGACTCCGACTCCGACTCGACTCCGACTCCTCCTCCGACTCCGACTCCTCCTCCTCCTCCCTCCTCCTCCTCCTCCTCCTCCTCCTCCTCCTCCTCCTCCTCCTCCTCCTCCTCCTCCTCCTCCTCCTCCTCCTCCTCCTCCTCCTCCTCCTCCTCCTCCCTCCTCCTCCTCCTCCTCCTCCTCCTCCTCCTCCCTCCTCCTCCTCCTCCTCCTCCTCCTCCCTCCTCCTCCTCCTCCTCCTCCTCCTCCTACCAGATCTTCACGGGGACCTGCATCTCGCGGGCCCCCTCTGGTGAAGGCATCGAACATCACCGTCTAAGCAATTCCAGATATTAAAAAATACCGCGATGGAGCATTCACCGAAACGGTCAGCAATATCAGCCTGCAGACCATGCACACATGCAGAGTAGCTGTGTGAAAAGTCTCTCCAATTTCCAAATGTAAAGACTGCCATGCGACTAGATCCACGGCCCAGAAATCGAACGCCCAGCACGTGGCCACAAACAAACCAAACTCTCGACCAAAAAATAAAATCGTGCCTCCATCGGGTTTCGCAAGACGAACCATCTCGTTGACTACCCTGTCCGGGAGCCACATAAGCACCCCCCCGCTGGAAGAAAACACGGCGCACGCCCCATGAAGACCGAGCCGCGACAAATCCAGAAGACTCTCGGGCGCGGCCTGCCCGGCCCCACTGGCGTCTCCCATGAGAAAGCGGTGAAAAACGCTGCCTGCCAACCTTCGGGCTGGAGCTTCGGCAAGTTGCCCCAGCTCGCGTGATCCGGCGGCAGCTTCAGTCGGCCAAAATCATGACAGGTCCAAACAACACGTCGCTGATCCTGCCCACGATCTGCAAGTTGACACGGCTGCGGCGCGTCAGCGTGCCGATCTGCCTCTTCCAAAACCTGAAATCTCGGGGCACGGCGCGCAAGCCCAGCACCCTTGGGAAAAGCATGCGTGATCCACTTCTGCAGCGCACGCTCCGTCTCCTCGCGACGCTGCGCCAACATGTCACCAGCATAGCATTCCCAACGACTTGGAAAGCCGCTGACGGGAAAAAAAAAAACACCTAGCTGTTTATACCCGACAGCTCCGCTGACGGAAAAACAAGCACCTAGCTGTTTATACCCGAAAACTCCGCTGAAGGGAGGAGGAGGAGGAGGAGGAGGAGGAGGAGGAGTCCGAGGAGGGGATAGACTACCCATGCCTGGGGATGTCAGACGCTGCACTACTGACAGCCGCCACCCACTCGTCGGGGCACCGAGGCGGCCCGTGGCCCCCACGCGCTCCTTCGCGCAGGCAGTAAATGACGCCCACCAGCGACCGCGCTAGCCTGAAGGGGCCCCAGGACACACAAATAAATACACACAAGTAAAAATATTCCCCATACTTTCCTATATTTTCTGGGTTTCTGTCTTCCCCCCCACTTCCCATATGTTCCCATATTTTCTGAGGAATCGAGGATTAATTGTGTCTGTGTGCCTTTTCCTCTCCTGATAGCCTCGGGACTAGCGCGAGCGCCGCGTGGCTCACCACCTGACCTGCATGCCAAACCGCGCGCGCGCTCCGGCACTGCAGCGCGCGAGGCCCGAGCACTGATCGTTGAAGCCTTCGCCGAACAACCATGGGAACATCGGGGAGCGACCTGCGTCCAGCCAGCATGCTCAGAAGCAGCTCCTACCATAGGGAGCCCACAAAGGACGCACGCGCC
Organism: Prorocentrum cordatum; assembly: GCA_963575745.1. Lineage (NCBI taxonomy): Eukaryota > Dinophyceae > Prorocentrales > Prorocentraceae > Prorocentrum > Prorocentrum cordatum. The sequence continues at coordinate 64,693 of CAUYUJ010008313.1, forward strand.
CAGCTATGTACATGAACACGGCCCCTCGATCCGCGAGACCTGCCGCGTTATACGAACATTTGCGCTATGCGTACTCTCGAAACCAGCGTGGATTCATGTACGTGTACGTCCTTTTGTCGCTCCTGATACCAGTACTTTACCAGATAGTGGACTGCACGAATCAGGACAGCACCATGGGCCAGCACCCCTTCCTTGGTCGAAATACTCCTACGCCACCTTACACCAGAACGCTCTCCCCTTCCGCAAGTGCTTGGCCCAGCGTGCATCTTGTAGCCATGCAGAGTCGGAGACCACGGCATTGCCCTTGGAGTTGGGGGTTACACGATGAAAGATACAATATTTAGCCCTTCTCCCACGCACTGCAACAGAAGTCCAGCTGCATCCGAACTCACAGTGGTAAACCGACCGAGCATCGCCTGACCAGCCGTCTTTGAGTATACGTTTGAAAGAACCCCGCCATGAGACATCCAGGAAGCTCGTCCTTGCTCCTACAGCCGAGCCAGGAGGCAAGAATCGCCTCCTGTGTCACCCTTCTTCGGATTAGGTGGGCCGCAACCTCTACAAAGATGACCCAGGGGAATCAATAACAACTGGGGGCGACGACGCCATAAGCAACAACAATAGCATGCGACGAACAGACCACCCTCCAGCATCTAATACACAAGGAACGTACCTAAATTGGTCTGCTGCCTGAAGCATAGCAACTTACGCGCTGCCTTCCGACTTTCCTCCTCATGCACGCGTACCGCGATTCCTGTTGCATCGAACCTACTATTGATATCCTCCATGCCTACTGCGTTGAGGTCCTCGATATGCTTGGCACTGCGTGTCTTTGCCGGAATCCCGAAAAGTTTCGGCTTTCTCCTCTGAAGCACATGATGGACCAGCACCTGAAGTACTCAACTGTTGTCCCAGCACTGTGACATTCGCGTTGGAGATGGCTTGCGGTATCGCGTTTGCACTGCTTGCTTTAAACTTCTGAGAGATATCACCAGCACCCGAGCCGCGCAAAACCTCGCCCACTTTTGTAACAACAATCCTATGATAATCACCTTTGTCGCCTTTGCGGGGACATGACACTGGACTTTTCGACCTCCACGGTTTGAGCTAGCATCTCGTCCAGCTCGACCGTCTTCTAAACAATGGCTGCTTCAGTTAACTCGATGTTTTCCCGGATCGCCACCATTGACACGCTATTGTCATGAGGAGGAGGAGGAGGAGGAGGAGTAGGAGGAGGACGAGGAGAAGGAGGAGGAGGAGGAGAAGGTGGAGGAGGAGGAAGACGACGACGACGACGACGACGACGACGACGACGACGACGACGACGACGATAAGGCGGATGAGGAAGAACATGGGCGGGCAGCCGGCGCAGATCCCCGCACCCCTGGGGGCTCTTCGTGAGAATACGATAGAAGTTGTTGGTCGGGGAGGAGGAGGAGGAGGAGGAGGAGAAGGAGGAGGAGGAGGAGGAAGAGGAGGAGGAGGACGGCGACGTGGGAAGGAGGAGGAAGAGAAGGAGAAGTAGGAGGACGAGGCGGACGACGAGGACGACGAGGAGGAGGAGGCGGCCCTTCTCAGAAGGCTGGGCAAGCCCAGGGCTTTCTGAAGAAAATGAAGAATGTTCTGGGGCCTAATCTCGACGACGTGGTCTGAAGGGCGGCGCCCAAGAGAAGGCGGGGGAGGGCGTCGTCGTCGTGGGATGGCCCGCCGCCTTCGGAGAAGGCTTGCCCCCTCTCACTTCCCCCGCGGGAAAAAGCCGCCGAGTTCCGGCAGCTGTCCCCCGAGTGTCACGCGGCTTCGCCACGATTTCGATTACACTTCTACGATATCAAATTCTTTCGCGTTTTCCATCACATATTTCGTTCGGTGACGAACCTTTTCGACCGACAGGGGCCAAGCGCCATGACGATTGAGGAAGGTCGGGTGGAAAAAACTATTGGAAGCTCTTCTGGCCCTCCCGAGGCCTCTGGGGTCTCACTGAACATCCTGGGAACTCTGGAGACCCCTGGAAGCCATCGGCTTCGAGAAGACCTCCGGCGTCCCAATCCCCAGCAGACCCGAAAAAAATATCCTGGCTTTACACCCAATCATATGCAACTGTGACTACCGCGTTGCGGGTACCGAGTGCCCGACCGCTTTCGGTGGAGCTCACTTTGGGGGCCACGAACCGAGTGAGGTGTGCCGACATTGGCGCGGCGGTGCCACGCGGGCGGTGCCTTGGGGCCTTCGGTGGAGCTCCCCATGGGGCCACGAAGCGTATGAGGGATGTGCCGAAACTGGCGCGGTGGTGCCATGCGGGCGCTGCCACTGGGGCCTCAGGTGGAGGTCCCTATGGGACCACGAAACGTGTGAAGGGCGTGCCAAAATTGGTGCGGCGGCACCATGCGAGCGAAGCCGTTGAGGCCCTCGGTGGACGCGTGTGCGGGGTACGCTGACATGGGCGCGGTGGTGCCGTGCGAGCGCAGTCATTGTAGCCTTCGGTGGAGCTCCCTGTGGCCACAAAACGTGCGAGGTGCGTGCCGAAATTGCTGCGGGGGCGCCATACGAGCGCAGCCACTGGGGCCCTCGGTGGAGCTCCATACGGGGCCACGAAATGGGCGTGGTGGTGCCATGCGAGCGTTGCCACTGGGGCCTCAGGCGGGGCTCCCTGCGGGGCCACGAAGTGAGGGGTGTGCCGACATGGTTGACTTGCGATGAGGGCAGAGGCACGGATGGTAGGAGGGAGGAGCGGGCGCAGGAGGCGGAAAGACGGCGGGGTGCTGTCTCTTCAAGACGAAGACCCAACACCACAAGATGGTTGGGGCAAAAACGCTGGATGATATTCCTTTGTGGTCAGTGCACAATAGAAAACTATCCAAAGGAAGGGATGGAGAGCTACAGACGCTGGCGACTCGGATACAATAAGTTGTCGCAGGTCGGTCTGGGTTGACGGCAGGGGCATGGTCCCAGGTGAACGGCGGAAAAAAAACTATTTCCCCACATGTTTCGTGGGGTTATGGTTTTCTTCTCTGCCGCGTCGCACCCGCGTCTCCTCGCACACACCTCCCCTCCCCCCCCCCCCCCACACACACACAGCACAGCACAGCTCAGCACAGCTCAGCACAGCACAGCTCAGCAGGCCATGGCGCAGGGCACGGCATGCGTGACACTTTCTCGACACCAGAGAGGGTGCGCAGGGGGTGGTCCCTCAGCGCGGCCTCTATCCGTGACACGCTCGCAGATCGTGGCAGGCGCGGCATTTCCTCGACGCCACAGGGGGTGCGCTGGGGGTGGGGGCCCTATGCGCTGTAGGCTCCCAAGGCGTGGCAGGCGCGGCATTTCCTCGACGCCACAGGGGGTGCGCTGGGGGTGGGGGCCCTATGCGTTGTAGGCTCCCAGGGCGTGGCAGCGGCATTTCCTCGACGCCAAAGGGGGTGCGCTGGGGGTGGGGGCCCTATGCGTTGTAGGCCCCCAGGGCGTGGCAGGCGCGGCACTTCCTCGACGCCACAGGGGGTGCGCTGGGGGGGGGCCCTATGCGTCGTAGGCTTCCAGGGCGTGGCAGGCGTGGCATTTCCTCGACGCCACAGGGGATGCGCTGGGGGTGGGGGCCCTATGCGTTGTAGGCTTCCAGGGCGTGGCAGGCGCGGCATTTCCTCGACGCCGCAGGGGGCGCGCTGGGGGTGGGGGCCCTATGCGCTGCAGGCTCCCAGGGCGTGGCAGGCGCGGCATCTCCTCGACGCCACAGGGGGCACGCTGGGGGTGGGGGCCCTATGCGTTGTAGGCCCCCAGGGCGTGGCAGGCGCGGCATTTCCTTGACGCCACGGGGGGGGCGCCGGGGGTGGGAGCTCGTATCTTGTCAACAACGGTAAACACCTTGGCTCAAGCCGGCTCGGCGCGCCTGCGCTCTCACGCAGGCGCGCCCCTGTAGTCCTACTTCAGAGCACCGCCCGACCTGCGCGGCAGCCATGCCTCTCAAAATCGCCGTGGACGCGCTGCCACCTCCATGTTTGGCGATGAAGGCTGCAATGGTTCAGATGGGCGGCGAGGTTAGCGTGGAGACCTCCCGCAGATGCGCCAACGGAGTGGTGCAGTCCGCTTTGAATGCGCACCGCCGCCAGCTTCACAATTGGTCGCCCGATACGCTCTACGCGAGGTACTCGGAGATGAACGACGACGGCAAGAGGCGGTGCTTGGTGGCGCACCTGCAGAACCCTGCGTCGGGCGGATTCCCCCAGGAGGCTCTTTTAGACAACGGCGGCGGCCCGCCGGCGCAGGTGCGGCGAGCGCGCGAGGCCGGCAGCGCGGCGGCTGACACAAGGCCCCCCCCCCCGCCGCGTTTGCCACGCCTCTGAAGGCTACACCGACGAAGGACACGCCAACGAGGGCCCCGCCCATGCAGACTTGCACTCCGCAGCGGCCCCCAGCTCTGCTGCTGGCCACCTCTGTTCGTTCCACTGGCACTCCTCGCGCTCAGCTGCCCCCCGGGCCCGCGGAGACGGACGAGCGTTGGTGGCAAGGACCTTGGTCGCGGAGCCTGCGACAGTCGGCCGCGGCGACCTGTTTGCGCGCCCTGGCGGATAAGAAAGCTGTCGGATGGTACAGTTCGTTTGCAGAGAAACGGGCGGTGGATCCACAGTTCCAACCGCCCAAGAGGGGTGCCGATGCAAACTCGCGGCAGGCTCTCAACAGGTACTCCAACGGCCACCACCCGAGCTACGAGATGGATGTTCCCACCCTTCGATTGTTCGCATTGCAGCCTGACATGCTCGGCGTAGCTAGCGCCAAGTTCTACGGGGAGGTGAGCGACGTCGCCCCCTGGAATTGGACGTTTCGAGCTGCTGCTGATCACCATTGCATCGACTCCCTGCGAGACGTGGAAGGCCCAGCGCGCGCCTCGCGGCAGGCTGCCCTGGCAGAGCGGCTGGACGCGGTGAAGTTCCTCTACCCAGCTGACCAGGGGGGCCCGCGCCCCGACCCGGCCAGGGCCAAGCGCATCACACAGGTGCTCGCTGCTTGGACGGACTTCAGACGCATGAGCCTCGCCCACGCGGATTCGTTCTCGTTCGCAAAGGAGAGAATATTCGATTTCTTTGCCGGCGCCACAGACGACCTGTCGAACCTCTACCTGGCGTCCGCGCGCATGCCCAACTTCGGGAACACGCGCTACCTCAACGCCGTGGTGCAGGCCCTGATCCACTGCAAGCCTTGGAGGCTTCGGGGCGTTTCAATCCAAACGAGCGCGTCGTTCCGCGCAGTTGCTCTGGCGCCGCGAGTCCCATGACACATCGCATTGCTTTTTGAAAAGCGGCCCTGGGCTACCGCTGAGCTCCCAGATTCAGTGCTCGGCTACCACGGCGAGCGCCTCCAGTCGTTGGGTACCATACGATTTGGAAACGCGCCTCCCCCCCCCCTCCTGCCCCGCATTCATGGGACTTGGTCGCGTCGAGAGCACGGCGCGTCTGCGTCTGCCAGGCTGGAGATTCTTCGCAGCGGCGAGGCCGACCTGATGCCGCTCGGGCAGTGCCTGAGGCGCTACATTCTCTCGTATGCCCAGGCCTCAGACGATCTCTGACCTCGATCATCCCTGGCCCAGTTCCAAAGGTTCTTCCACGCGAGCAATCCGGCGTGAGAGCGCAGGTTCCACATGTTTCGTGAGGTTCTGGTTGTTCCCCACATGTTTCGTGGGGTTCTGGCTTTCTTCTCTGCCGCGTCGCACCCGCGTCTCCTCACACACACACACACACACACCCTCACCTCCCCCCCCCCCACACACACACACAGCACAGCACAGCTGAGCACAGCTCAGCACAGCTCAGCTCAGCACAGCACAGCTCAGCACGGCACAGCACAGCTCACCGCAGCACAGCACAGCAAAGCACAGCAGAGCACACCACGGCACAGCACAGCACACAGCACAGCACAGCTCAGCTCAGCTCAGCTCAGCACAGCACAGCCAGGGTCGGAGAGCGCGGCATGCGCGACACTTTCTCGACACCATAGAGGCTGCGCAGGGGGTGGTCCCTCAGCGCGGTCCCTATGCGCGCCAGGGTCGGAGAGCGTGGCAGAGGTGGCACTTTCTCGACACCAGAGAGGGTGCACAGGGTGGCCCCTCAGCGCGGTCTCTATGCGCGCCAGGGTCGGAGAGCGCGGCAGGGGTGGCACGTTCAGGACACCAGAGAGGGTGCACAGGGGGTGGTCCCTCAGCGCGGTCTCTATGCGCGCCAGGGTCGGAGAGCGCGGCAGGTGTGGCACTTTCTCGACACGAGAGAGGGTGCGCAGGGGGTGGCCCCTCAGCGCGGTCTCTATGCGTGCCAGTGTCGGATAGCGCGGCAGGGTGGCACTCTCTCGACACCAGAGAGGGTGCGCAAGGGGTGGTCCCTCAGCGCGGTCTCGATGCGTGACACGCTCGCAGATCGTGGCAGGAGTGGCACTTTCTCGACACCACAGGGGGTGCGCAGAGGGTGGTCCCTCAGCGCGGCCTTTATCCGTGACACGCTCGCAGATCGTGGCAAGAGTGGCACTTTCTCGACACCACAGGGGGTGCGCAGAAGGTGGTCCCTCAGCGCGGCCTCTATCCGTGACACGCTCGCAGATCGCGGCAGGAGCGGCACTTTCTCGACACCACAAGGGGTGCGCAAAGGGTGGTTGGTCCCTCAGCGCGGCCTCTATCCGTGACATGCTCGCAGATCGCGGCAGGAGTGGCACTTTCTCGACACCACAGGGGGTGCGCAGAGGGTGGCCCCTCAGTGCGGCCGCTATACACGACGGCCGTCCAGGGCATAGCAGGCGTGGCACTTTCGCGACGTCATAGGGGCTGCGCTGGGGGTGGTCCCTCACCGCGGCCGCTATGTACGACGGTCGTCCAAGGCATAGCAGGCACGGCATATCCTCGACACCACAGAGGCTGCGCAGGGGGTGGTCCCCCACCGCGGCCGCCATGCACGACGGTCGTCCAGGGCATAGCAGGCGCGGCACTTTCTCGACACAAGAGAGGGTGCGCAGGGGGGGGCCTCAGCGCGGTCTCTATGCGTGCCAGGGTCGGATAGCGCGACAGGGGTGGCATTTTCTCGACACCAGAGAGGGTGCGCAGGGGGTGATCCCTCAGCGCGGTCTCTATGCGCGACACGCTCGCAGATAGTGGCAGGAATGGTACTTTCTCGACACCACAGGGGGTGCGCAGAGGGTGGTCCCTCAGCGCGGCCTCTATCCGTGACACGCTCGCAGATCGCAGCAAGAGTGGCACTTTCTCGGCACCACAGAGGGCGCGCAGAAGGTGGTCCCTCAGCGCGGCCTCTATCCGTGACACGCTCGCAGATCGCGGCAGGAGTGGCACTTTCTCGACACACCAAAGCGTGCGCAAAGGGCGGTTGGTCCCTCAGCGCGGCCTCTATCCGTGACACGCTCACAGATCGTGGCAAGAGTGGCACTTTCTCGACACCACAAGGAGTGCGCAGAGGGTGGTCCCTCAGTGCGGCCGCTATGCACGACGGTCGCCCAGGGCATAGCAGGCGCGGCACTTTCGCGACGTCATAGGGGGTGCGCAGGGGGTGGCCCCTCAGCGCGGCCGCTATGCACGACGGGCGTCCAGGGCATAGCAGGCGCGGCATTTTCTCGACACCGTAGAGGCTGCGCTGGGGGTGGTCCCTCACCGTGGCCGCTATGCACGACGGTCGTCCAGGGCATAGCAGGCGTGGCACTTTCTCGACACCATAGAGGGTGCGCAGAGGGTGGTCCCTCAGCGCGGCCGCTGGCTGGCTCGAATCTGTCCTCGATGGAGGATAGAAGGCTAGGAAGAGGGAGGCTCAATGGATGACACACAGGGGGACATTTGCGACGAGGGCTGAGAACGCAGAATTGCGCATGCATTATAAACTTAAGTATGGGGGGTCCTCGGTAGCGTAATTTGTTTTGGACCTCAACAAGTTCCCCCCTACATCCTGGGACACCTCCACGAGCGCCACGAAGACGACCGCGATGAACCAGAACACCGCGTCGCAGCCTTGCGCGGCGGCTTGCGTAGGCCGCTGACGCGGGCGGAGGAAAGGCCGTCCACGCGAAGCCTTACACGGCTGTCCGTGAGGCCGATCCAGCTTTAGGGCAGTTCAGATCCAGCTGTGGAGCAGTTCAACAATCGTCCACACCTTGACTTTCCAAAGGGTGCCCCGCGCGCACTCGGTTGGAGCGTTCTGGTCGCGTGATACCTGAGACAACTATTGGCAGCGTCGGTGAATGCGCCTGCCTCGAGGGCCAAAGACATGCCACAGTCCCTGTTAAGGCATCCAACGCTTCTGTATATGACTAGTTCGCGCGCGCGTGGCAGCCTCTTGAGGCCCCAAAGGAAAAACTACCCCCGCAGAGGTCTAGACATAATCTCCCTAGCGACGCTTGTTTTGTTCCAAGACAGCCATAAAACTCCCAAGAGAGCCCCAAGACGAGTTTCAAGACGACACAAGAATGCCCCATGACTTCCCAGGAGGCCCCCATTGGGGGCCGCCTCCGAGAACGCCAGCAGGCCCCCCAGAGACCCCAAAAACCCCCAAGTGGTCCTAAGTGGCAGCGAGAGACCCCAATAAACCGAAGAAGCCCCCAAGATGCCCCCAAAAGGCCCCTGAGGCTCGCAACAGGCCCCACAAATCCTCCACCGGCCACAAATTAGCCTCCAAGAGGCTCCCGAGAGGGGTCCCAAGAGAACCTGGGGGCATCCTACACGCCTCCGACCCACGACCCAGACAGAGTGGCGGGGTGCACTGACAAAACTTATGTGAGGGTGTCGCCTTGCCACCAACGTACCTTGCAACTACCCTGCCACGGCTTCTCTCCAAAGCGTGGCCTTCGCGAGAACGACCGCCACCAACCACCTTCACAGCTCCCGCAAGCACGCAGGCAAGTGCCCGCGACAGCAGAGCATGGGCTGGCGGAGTGAGCGATTAAATTCGGCGGGCCCCCTGCAAACACTCGTCGCGTTAAAATTCGAGACAGGATGGCGACACGATGAATAATGGAGGGAAATGAAAAGAATGCATGGAGGCACGCTCGGAGCGGCCTCGAGCATTCCGCCCGCCAATTTTAGTGTTTTTGTTTTTGTTCTGTGGGCACGTGAACAAATTAATGAAACGTACCTCCACCGCTAGGCCCACGCGCCTCACAGCTCGTCGGACACGTAAAAGCGCATGTGGAATGCGCACCCAACGGCTGCGAAAGCTTTGTTTCGGCGTACCCCTCACGCATTTCCTCTCCGACATGTTTCTCGGACGCGTGCAAGTACGAGCGAGCAAAGAGGTAGTACCCTGCCATTCCGGGCCACCCCCAACGCATTTCCTGGTCCATATGTTACAGGAACGCGTGAAAACGCTAGTGACCTGCGCTCCGACGTCGTCCGCACCCCACAGGACGCTAACATGGCCCCAAGAAACATAGCAACGATTGGCACCGACCCTCGTCGAGGCAGCATCCCTAGCACCCACTGTTTGCAAAATATGCGCACAAGTTTCCCTGGGGACCCACTGCGACCCCCGCTCTGCGAGCACAATAAAGACGACGCCAGCGCGAGGATCCCACACGGTGACTCTACGCAACCTACGCGATACAAACTGCGCAGCGCGACCCAGTGGCACAATATACGAGGCGAGGCGTAATGTGGCCCACGCAATCGAAGTTTGCGGGACCACGTGATCCCATAGCGATCCTCAGCAATCCATGGGCAAGCGGCCACTGCGGAAAATGCGGAGCCCCGGGCCAGCGCGGGGGGGGGGCGTAGGAGCTCGTAGGCGACCGCAGGAACCCAAGCTGCCACCAGGAACACTGCGGCCCACAGGGCCAATGAAGGGGAAACCACGGAAGCCATGAGAAGCATCAAGAGTCCAACTGATTGATCGACTGCCTGAAAGCCGCGCCCTGACGGCGCATCGGCAACATATGAAACACCAAGAAGGAACAAATGCACAACATGCACGGGAAAATAAACAAAAGCCGAAAAAAAAACATAACGGCCAGCAAGAACAGTGCGGCCTACAGTCTGACAGCCACAGGCTACCTACTTTCATGGAGTAGTAACATCCGCGGGCACGAGCACCACCCCTTCTGCGAGCGGGGACGGCAGGGATCTCTCTCTCTCTCTCTGTCACTCTCTCTATTGTTCCTCTCTCTCTCTCGATCTCTCTCCTCACATTCTTTACTGATTCACGCGGTGCCCTCGAAAATAGAGCGACTCGGAGGGACCAGCAGCATACGGATGAGAGCATGATGTGGAACACCTGCAGGGCCGGTGAAGGAGAAGCGGCGGGAAGCACACCGCCACCAGAAGAGGTGCGGCGCGTCCTCGGGACAGCGGGACAGCGGCAGGACTCGAGGCGGCCGCCAAAGAGCGGTGCGGCCCGAGGGGCCAACGAGAGGGAAGCCAAGAAGGAAGCCGCCAGAGGCCACGCGGCCACCGCCCCGGGCCAGACTCCCCGAAGCACGGGCAGAGAACCCTAAGTGCACGCACTGTTTGGGAAATGTGCTGGTCGGACGGAGGCACCGCCTGCGTGCACCACTCTCGCCCCCCCGCCATCCTCCTCCGCGAGGCCGAGGAGGCGAAGCGTGCTCTTCTCGTCCCGTGTTCTGGGCCTGCTGGGGGGAACCGCATCGCCACGGCTGGAGTCGCATCGGGAAAACTCTCGCGAAAACACACCTCGGGCCTGATCCCGGAGGGGGGGGCGAATCTTGGGAGGCGGAACGCTCCGCATCGTCGTCGCCAAAGAAGAGGTCACAGGTTGCCTTGCGTCTTCGGACCTCTCCGGCGATGTGGGCATGCTTCCGCGCAGGGGGAAGGCTTGAGCTGGCTCTCGGGGCTATTCCTCACCTCCCTCGCCCGTGTCCTCCGCCATGCCCCATGCGCATCCGCCCTCCCCACCCTCCTGCTGCTCCTCCTGCCCAATTAGCCTCCTCCTCCTTATCCTCCTCCTCCTCCTCCTCCTCCTCCTCCTCCTCCTCCTCCTCCTCTTCAACAACATCATCATCAGAATCATCATCGACATCATCCTTCTCGCCATCATCTTCACTAGCATCGTCGTTGTCATACTCACCATCATTGTCCCTCCTTTCCCATTCAATCACATCCTTCCCCACGCTGTTCTATGCATCCAAGGGCTGGGCCGAACAACCAAACATATTCCGAACACACCCACGACAACAGCCACGAAGAGTGAAGCATGCAATGAATGGAAAAGACCGAGAAACCAGCATGTATGCAACTTAAGTGTGCATGAGTGCGGGCATCAACGGCGGTAAGAGAAGTGTGGCTAACATCTCGGGAACGTGAGTGGAACGGAGATGATGACCATGATGGCGATGTTGAGCAAAGCGGGGAAAGCGAATGGGATATAGGGGGAGGAAACAGGCTGCAGGAGCAAGGGAAGATAGTTCGGTGGAGACAGTGGGGAGAAGCCAGCTCACTCCTTCCTGCCTCATCCTCCTCCACCCTCCTGCATACCCTCCTTTCTCAATATCATGATCGTCCTGGTCATTCTCCTCCCCTCATCCTCGTTTCTGATCGTTCCTCCTCCTCCTCCTCTTCCTCCTCCTCCTGTTCGTCTTCCTCCTCATCGTCATCATTCCCCTCACTCCTCCTCCTCCTCCTCCTCCGCCTCCTCCTCTTCCTCCTGCTCCTCCTCCTCCACCTCCTCCTCGTCCTCCTCCTCCGCCTCCTCCTCCTCCTCCTCCCATTGCTCGTTCTCCTACCCATCTTCCTCCTCGTCATCCTCGTCCCGCATGCGGGGGGAAGAGGGAAGGAGGGCAAGGACAACGGCGACGACGACGACGACGACGACGACGACGACGACGACGACGACGACGACGAGAGGCGTGGCCCTTCCCCTCGTGCTCCGGGTGGCGGCCGCGCGGCCACGGGAGCCCGAGGAGAACTGCATCCAGGCGCGCCGGGCGCAGGCGCAAGAGGGCCCCAGAGGGTGTCAGGGCCAGGGCCAACAGGGGCGCCTGTCACACACCAGCACCAATGCTGGCCTGGCTAGACCTGGGCCCAGGATCAGTGCAGATGCCCTCCTGGCTCGGCTGGGAGGACACGTGTATCGACCCTGGGCCCAACGTTGACACGGCCAGGATCGGAGCTGGTGTATGGTCGGCGCCCGGTGCTGTCACAGAAGGGGAGTTTGGGGATCGCTCCCTCCTCCCACCTCCTGCTCCGTATCCTCGTCCTCTCCCTGGACTGCTTCGTCCCTTGAACATGACGCTTTATGTGGTGATCAGCCCTGAAGCCGAACTTTTTTTTTTCGTTGGGCCCAAGATCGCCCATGAATGGCGGCTGGGTTCTTTGGACGCGGATTCCAGCTGCGGCGACCAGGAACGAGCGAGCAGCTGCCGTCGCAGACGTCAGCGACGAGAACGGACCTGAGCCTGAGACCAGCCAGGCCTTCTTGGGCTCAGGCGCCCAGCAGTTCTCTCCGCGCCCCATGTTGGGGAATCCCACCAACCCTTCAGGGCGTGAGTGGTTTAGAGCGCTTCCTAGTCCACGTCCAAAACCCTTCTTCCTCCTCGGGGAAAGGGTTTTCACTGTTCCCTATTAATATACACCCCCTCCACCGGGCGACCGGCAGCCAACCAGGAACCTTAAGGACCCCATGCTCTCTCACACACACACTATCCCTTTCAGAAAGCGATTCAGTATACACTTTGGGGCAAAATCTTGAGTCATGTTCGTGAGGCCCGCGAGCACGATGGTATTGTTTTTGACAGGAACGGCGGGGGTGCCAGCGTATCCCAGCAGCCCTCTGGGCGACTGGTGGTCTAACGGTATTTTTTGTTTCATCTTCCAGAAACCCTCTTCCCCTTCGTGGAGGGGTTTATCATTGTTCCCTATTAATATACACCCCCTCCCCCAGGCGACTGGGAGCCAACACGAGACCATGCGGCCCCCCCAACCATCCCTTGCAACAAAAAATACAAAACACAGTCTGTCTCCAACGTCGGAGCATGCGCAGCAGACCCGATGCGGCCTCTCCCCACCATCCCTGTCAAAAACAATACAGAGTACACTTGGCGGCGGCGGCGGCGGCTGCAGCGGCTGCGGCGGGGGCAGCGGCTGCGGCGGCTGCGGCAGTGGCGGCGGCGGTGGCGGCGGCGGCGGGGGCGGCGGCTGCGACGGCGGCGGCGGTGGCGGCGGCGCCGGCGGCAGCGGCGGCGGCAGCGGCTGCGGCTGCAGCGGCTGCGAAAGCAGCGGCTGCGGCGGCGGCGATTAGGCAGCGGGGGCGGCGGCGGGGGCGGCGGGCGGCGGCGGCAGCGGCGGCGGAGGCGGCGGCGGCGGCGGAGGATTCGCCGCCAGTAGCTGCCCATCCAAAGACGACTGCTGAATACGCTGCGGCTCGGGCCAGGCTCGGGTGCTACGTATGTGTCGGGAGGGCGGGTGGGAGTGAGCGAGACGGTTTGCGGGCGGGGGTGTCTTGACCCCTACCCCTACCCCCTCCCCTGGACTTTCTTGTGGGGGTTCGAGGGTCGTCGGAGCGTCCAAGATCGGCCCGTGGGAAGGCCAATCGACCTCCCTCATGAGGATTGTGGCCCCTGGGGGGGCTCGATCGGGAGACTCTATCCTTTGATCGGTAGCCTCGAAGATGGCCCCAAGAGGCGCTCCAGTGACCCCAAGTCAGCCCCAAGAGAGTCCCAAGAGGGTTCCTCCAAGAGGGTCCCAAGAGGGCCCTCAGAGGCACCCGAGAGGCCCCCTAGAGGCCCCCGATGGGTCTCAGCCAGCTCAAGATGACCTCCAAGATAGCTCAGATAGCCCAAGCTGGCCCAACATGGCTCCCAAGATGCTCCAAACGGCCCCAAGACCGCTCAAAGAACGCCCAAGAGCGCTCCAATAGAGCCCCAAGAAGCGGTTCGCGGGCTCTTGATGGGGGGGCTGAATTGGGGACCCCCATCCTGTAATCGATGGTTCCCGAGATGACCCCAAGAAGCCTTCCAGGGTTACCACGAGGGTTCCAAGAGGGCCCCCAAAACTCCCAGAGAGCACCAGCAGCAGCAGCAGCAGCAGCAGCTGCAGCCGCAAGAATACCTCTACATGGTTCCATGAATCCTCGTCCGCATGGGCCTCATCCTAGTATTCGTCCTCCTCGTCCTCGTCCTCATCCGCGTCCTCGTTCTCCTCGTCCTCATCCTCCTCCTCCTGCTCCTCCTCCACTTCCCCTCGCACCCACGCGGCCCCAGGGATGACCTGAAGAGACCTTCCAAGGCCACCCCCTTGCTCCCAGAGATCTCTCGGTTCACCCTGGTTGCTCGCTTTGTTTCCCTAGATGTGTCTCTTCGTCGCTTTTCCCGTCAGCTCTCATGGGCAAGGCTTCTACATGGGCTGGTGCGGATATTTGTTGGTCAACAGGCTCGCGAGGCGGGCCGAAAGCCGTCCGAACACTAGTCGGGCCGCAACTAGGTTGCAGGAACAAAAAAAACAAGCGAAGCGAGCGAGCGGGCAGCCACTCAGAAAAAGAGCCAGAACCGATACTCCCAAACCCGGTGGCGTTGGAAATCCCAGTGGCGACCAGCAAGTAAGCGCAGCCAAAATGGCGCGGCGGCGCGACCATAAACACGCAGAGATCAACCGCTCGGTGTGAGTCAAGTAAACAGCACCGTCAGAGACGAACTAGACCGACAGGTACACCCAGACGACATCCTTGAAGTAGGCGACGCAATTGCCACAACATCGTGTCGACGCAAGAGTGATGAGGGCAACCTCATCACAGACAAGACTGCAAACGGCAATAAAACATGTAACACTTGTCGAAAGCGAAGTCCATGCAGGAGAACGCCGGCCAACGAGCGCACAGAGCCACACTTGCCGAACCCAGGGTCCAGGCACCGTAAGGTAAGCAGTGTAGCGAGAGACCCACTGGAACCTTCTGGTCATCAGCAGGGGCCGACACCAGCCAGGAGCAGGCCAGGGGGCACCTGACCTAAGCGAATGTGACGCAGCACCATTCCCTGCGTGACCCCTTTGCACAAGTTCCAGACCACCTGAACGCCATCATGAAGCAGTATTGGGCAGCAAACCCCAGCCGCCAGGGAAGAACCCTGTGAAACAGGAGGGATCACACCACGGTGCAACAGCTGGCCGCTGTGGCATAAAGATGCAGGAGGAGAGGAGGGGAAGTGCACGCCAGGCACGGTAGGCACCCCGGTGCGGCAGCTAACCGCTGCAGCCTAAGGATGCAGGAGGGGAGGGAAGGAAGTGGACGTCAGGCACGCGGTGCGGGCGCAACAGCTAAACGCTGCGGCATAAGGATGCAGCAGGAGAGGAGGGGAAGTGCAGGCCGGGCACGGTAGGCACCCCAGTGCGGCAGCTAACCGCTGCAGCATCAAGACGCAGGAGGGGAGGGAAGGAAGTGCACGCCAGGCACACGGCGTGAGAGGGGGGGGGAACATATGCTCGAGCAGTTGATGCTGGCAGGGACAATCGCGGTGGGCTGCCAGTCCACATACCTGGTGAGATGTCAAAACCGCATATCAGCGAAACTGGGTGGTGCCCCACGCTCGGTGTTACTGTCGATATCGTTTCTCGGCCCATGGGCTCTCGATTGCTCGGCTCCTCTTCCCAGCCGTGCCCAGAGCACTCCCACCCTACTGCGCGCGGCCGGTGTCGGCGCCCACGAGATCCCGACCATCTCGCGGGGGGGCCTGGCACCCCCTGTTCGCGCCGACGTGATGCCCCAAGCGTCGCCCACGCACCTGCGCCCAGTCGATACCCAGGCCCAATGAGTCGCTCATGGCCCGAACATCGCAGCTGTGGCTGTGAACTGAGGTCAGGAAGGCGACGCAGGTTCGAAGATCGCGCCGACGCGGGTCGAAAGCGCGCGCGGTGCCAGGGGCAGCGCGTTGCACGGCAATGGCGTGCCAGACGGCTGTGAACGACGCACCCAGGGTGACCTGAAGGTGCCTGATCGTCTCGCTTGGTGACCCTCCGTGGGGTTCCCACTGGGAGTCGTGGACCTGGGCTCTATAAAGCGGCCTCCCAGTGTGGGAGCCCCGCGGCCCTGGATGCTGGCGATCGGCGAACAACCCGGGCGTCCACCCACTTCCCGTCCGACGCGTCGAGGACGCCCCGTGGTTGGGCTGCCGGCCCGTCTCGGCGGTCTAGCTCACGCCCCAACCCGAGAGGGGGGGGTCTGGCGCGCTTTGCAGGGACGCAGGGGTTGCCCCGCGCCTGCCTGCAGAGGCGCCCGCCCGCGTCGAGTCGCCAGCAGGGGAAGGGGGGGCGAATAGGAGCGAAAGGGCTGCTCGAAACCAGCAGTAGGATGGCTTCGTTGTCCCGCTCGCCAAGGGAAGGCTGACTCGCGGGCGCGGTGGAACTTCCCAGCGCCGTCTGGAGGGTGGCTTCACTGCCGGGCAGGCCGTCGGGTTGGCCGTCGGGCTGGCCGAGGAGCTGGCCGTGCGTGGAATTGGGCGTCGGGCAAGGCCTCAGGTGGAGTGTTGGGTAGGGCGTCAGGTTGGGCGTCGGGAACGGTGTCGGGCAAGGCGTCAGACTGGTCGTGGGGCTGGTCGTGGAGCTGGCCATGAGACTGGCCGTGGGGCCGGCTGTCGGGCTGGCCGCCGGGCAGGCCGATGTGCTTCCAGTCGGGCTGGCCGTCGGACTGATCGCGGGGCCGGCAGTCGGGTTGGCCATGAGGCAGGCCGACGGGCTGGTCGTGGGGCTGGCAGTCGGGCTGACCGAGGCGCTGTCGGTCAGGCTGCGGGGCTGGCCGCGAAGCTGGTCGTGGGGTTGAAAGTCGGGCTGGCCGCTGGACTGGCCGTAAACCTGGTATGGGGGGAAGCCGTGGGGCTGGTCGTGGGGCTGGAAGTCGGACTGGCCATGGGACCGGCCGCGGGGCTGGCAGTCGGGACGGCCGTGGGGCTGGCAGTCCCGTTGGCCGTAGGGCTGGCCGTGGGGCTGGCAGTCGGGCTTGCCCTGGGTCTGGCTGCAGGGCTAGCCGCGGGGCTGGCAGTCGGGCTGGCCCCAGGGCTGGCCGTCGGGGCTGGCCGGGCTGGCCGTGGGACCGGCCGCGGGGCTGGCAGTCGGGCTGGCAGTCGGGCTGGCTGCGGGGCTGGCCGTGGCGCTGGCCCCGGGGCCGCCCGCGGGACTGGCAGTCGGGCTGGCCACGGCGCGGGCCAAGCGGGCCGCGGGGCTGGCAGCCGACCAGGCAGTGGGGCTGGCAGTCGGGCTGGCCGCGGGGCTGGTCGCCAGGCTGGCCGAAGGGCTGGCCGTTGGGCTGGCCGTCGGACTGGCCATGGGGCTGGCAGTCGGGCTGGCCGTGGGGATGGCCACGGGGCTGCCAATCGTGTTGGCCGTGGGGCTGGCCGTGGGGCTGGCAGTCGGGCTGGCCGTGGGGCTGGCCGTGGGGCTGGCAAACGGGCTGGCCTCGGGGCTGGCTGTCGGGCTGGCCGTCCGGCTGGCCGTGGGGCTGGCCGGGCTGGCCGTAGGACTGGCCGTGGGGCTGGCAATCGAGCTGGCCGTGGGGCTGGCAACCGGGCTGGCCGCGGGGCTGGCCGTGGGGCTGGCCGCAGAACTGGCAGGGCTGGCCGTCGGGCCTGGCCGTCGGGCCAGCCGTCCGGCTGGCCGCGGGGCTGGCCGTGGGAGCGGCCTTGGGGCTGGCAGTCGGGCGGGCCGACAGGGCAGGCCGCGGGGCCGGCCGTGGGGCTGGCAGTCGGGCTGGCCACGGAGCGGGCCAACGGGCGGGCCGTCAGGCGGGCCGTGGGGCTGGCAGCCAGGCAGGCCGTGAGGCTGGCAGTCGGGCAGCACGGGGGGCAGGCCGCAAGGCTGGCCGAGGGGCTGGCAGTCGAGCTGGCCGGGAGGCTGGCCGGGGGGCAGGCCGTCGGGCAGGCATCGTGCCGCCGAAGCGGCGCCGGCCACCGCGCCAACCGCCGCCGCCACCGCCGGCGAGGAGCCGGCAGCGGCGGCGGCAGCGGCGGCAACAGCGGCCGCCGCGACAGCAGCCGAGACGCCGGCCACGGCGCCGCCGGCCGCCGCCGCCGCCGGAGCGCCGGAGCGGAGCCGGCGGCGGCGGCAGCAGCGGTGGCGGCGGCAGCGGCGGCAGCAGCGGCGGCGGCCGCGCCGCCGGCGGCCGCGGGGGCGGCCGCGGCGGCGCCGGCCATGCACCGCGCCCTCCCGCCGCCGCCGCCGCCGGCGGGGAGCCGGCAGCGGCAGCGGCAGCAGCAGCGGCGGTGGAAACCGCCGCCAGCCAGGGCGGCAGCGGCCCAGCGCCTGCGGGGGCCGCGCCGGGCTGGCCGCCGACCGCCTCCGACGGCGGCGGCAGCAGCGGCGGCGGCGGCGGAGGGCCGCCACGCCCCGGCGGGGCGTCCCGCCGCGCCGCCGCCAGCCGCTGGCGGCGGCGCAGAGCGGCCCCAGAGAGGACCGCGCCGTGAGTGGACATGGCCCCGACCCGAGCGCGCACCTAAGCCAGGGGCGGGCTTGGGCCGAGATGGCTTGAGCCAGAGGGGGTACGGACTCTGGTGCGGATGCGCGAAGCGTGAAGAATTGCCTGCTGCGCGCAGGGCTACCCTCCCTAACAAAAAGCAATACAAAATGCACCTCGCGGCTAAATCTGGATCATACGCAGCCACCCCGCGATCACTGTCAGTTGTTTTTTGACCGGGGCGGCGGGGGTGGTCGTATGGCCTGTTGTGCGCAGGCCCACCAGACATAATGATGGGCATTGGGTGTCGACAAGGATTTGGGGGGCCGACATGTTTCCCGATGTGTGCTGTCACGTGCGCAGACGAACCTGACACACTCCGCACGTGCCCCGAACGTGGCGCACCTGGCGCGGCTGGAGAATGCGGCACACCTGGCGCACGCGGAACACGTGGCGCATCTGGCGCACCAGGCGTGCCTGGCACGCTCGGACCCCAGGGGTGCCTGGCGCGCGTGGCGCGCCTGGCACGCGTGGTGCACTTCGCCCTGGCGTCGCGCACATGGGCTCGATGTCACTTGCCAAAAACGACCGCTTAACATTCTCAGGCTCGGGTGTTACCTGTGTGTTGGGAGGGCGGGTGGGAGTGAGTTAGACGGCTGGACGGGGGTGTTCCGCGAGGCGTTGGAGCGTCCAAGATGGCCTCGGCGAGGAAGCCGAACTCACTGACGTGACTGAAATGTTGGCCACATGTTGGCCTCCTGGGGTGACCCTAGGCGGCCCCTCCTTGGATCGATAAGATGGCCCCAAGATGGCCCCCAAGGCTCCCAAGGGTTCCCCAAGACGGCCCCGAGAGGTGCCCAGGAGGCCCCAAGAGGCCCTCGAGAGGCCCCCAAGAGGCTCCCAAGAGTCCCCAAGACGCCCCAAGAGGCCCCCCAGAGGCACCCAAGGAGAACCAAGGGGCCTCGGCCAGGAAACCAGAATCAGTGATTTGACTACGGTGTTGGCCACATGATGGCCTCCAGGGAGGGGCCAACTGTACTACGGCCCCTCCTTCGATCGATCTCCTCCAAAATGGCCCCAAGATGGCGCCCGAGGCTCCCAAGGGCGCACCAAGACGGCCCCAAGAAGTGCCCAGGAGGCCCAAAGAAGCCTCCAGCAGGCTCCCAAGATGCCCCCAAGAGGCTCCCAAGAGAGGCTCAAACGCCGCAAGAGGCCCCCTCGGAGGCACCCAAGAGGTTTCGGCGAGAAGGTCAAAATCATTGATTTTGCAGAGAAGGGTTTTGACCGCATGATGGCCTCCTGGGGGGGTGACCCTAGTGTACTGCGGCCCCTCCTTTGATCGATCTCCTCCAAGATGACCCCAAGATGGCCCTCGAGGCTCTCACGGGTGCCCCAAGACGGCACCTTGAGGTGCCCAGGAGGCCCCAAGAGGCCCCCCAGAGGCCCCCGAGATGTCCCCAAGAGGCTCCCAAGAGACCCCCAAGAGACCCCAAGAGGCTTCCCAGAGGCCCCCATCACGCCCTAAGAGGCCCTCGGGACTGCCACGAGACCCCCAAGACACCCAAAGAGGGCTCCAAGAAGCTCTCGGAAGAAGTCCGAAGAGACTCCGAGAGGCATCCAAAGAGGCTTCTTGCATTTCTGCTCGCTCGCCCTCCCTCATCCTGCTCCATCCTCCCCCTCTTGGGGTAAGTCTTACCCAGACCTTTACTACCCTGCATGCTCCTCGACATCCCTGATCAAGGCAACCAGTCTGGGCAT
The DNA here is from genome assembly GCA_963575745.1 of Prorocentrum cordatum. Classification (NCBI taxonomy): domain Eukaryota; class Dinophyceae; order Prorocentrales; family Prorocentraceae; genus Prorocentrum; species Prorocentrum cordatum. Next base: position 84,795 of record CAUYUJ010008313.1, read on the forward strand.
CGTTTTGGATGGGCTGCTGGGGTTACACGAAGCGTCTAGCAAATTCGGGGGCGCGCAAACTGGACTTGGCGCGCGGTCGCCAAATCCATGGATCGGGGGAGGTACCCTCCCCAAAAGACGGCCGATGCCGCCTCGCTCAGCGGCGGAAATCCGCGGTTTCCCATGGCAACGGGACGCGTCGCTAATGCACGCCCCCTTACTCCACGTTTGCGATCGCCTGACATACTGAGCCTCCCATACCAGCTTTCGGTCGGGCGTGCCCCCCTGCAGGCGGATTCTGGACGAAAATTACAAAAATGGCCAAAACAGACTCCAAAATAGTCCAAAAATAATCAAGAATGCAGGCGCCCCAGGCCCAGACCTCCGACGTCACGATTGATTCACGGCGAGGGGCCCGCAGCTCCCGATCTCACCTCGGGGGCTGCAGGCCTCGCCGCGGGCCGCCGTCAGCGGGGCCCTGGGGCCCAGAAGCTGAGGGGCCTGTTTTCCACAACCACCACCACCACCATAAGTTGGAGGGGGGAGGGGGTTTCTCCTCCCCCTCTTCTTCTTCCTCCTCCTCCTCCTCCTCCTCCTCCTCCTCCTCCTCCTCCTCCTCCACCTCCTTCCCCCCTTCAACTCATGGTGGTGGTGGTGGTGGTGGTTGTGGTGGTGGTGGTGGAACACAGGCCCATCAGAAGCAGTTCCACGTGGTCCGGCCGCAGAGCAAACAGCCGCCACGATCCCCTGCTAGCCCCGACACGGGTCGGCCCCCATCCCCGCGGCCCTGACCCCCCTTGGAACCCTCCAGAGGCGGGCAGCGCGGGTGCTGCTCGATCAGCGCCCTCGAAGGAGTGAGCAAGGCCAGCCCTCCGCCGGTTGCTGAACCCTCATGCATCGTCCCGTCTCCCTCCCTCCTCCAGCCTCTTCCCTCCGCCCTCCCACATCCGTGCTGCTGCTGCTGCTGCTACTGATGCTGCTGCTCTGGTTCCTCCTCCCCCTTACTCCTCCTTCCTCCTCCTCCTCCTCCTCCTCCTCCTCCTCTCCTCCTCATCCCCTCCTCCCTCCCCCTCCTCCTCCTCCTTCCTCCTCCTCCTCCTCCTCCTCCCTCCTCCTCCTCCTCCTCCTCCTCCTCCTCCTCACCCTCCCCTCCTCCTCCTCCCCTCCTCCTCCTCTCCTCCTCCTCCTCCTCCTCCTCCTCTCCTCCATCCTCATGCCTCATTCCCTCATCCTCATCCCTTCAATCCTCATCCTCATCCTCATCCGCTCATCCTAATCAGCATCCTCCTCCCCTCATTCCTCATCCTCATCCTCATCCTCATCTCATCCCTCATCCTCATTCCTCATCCTCATCCTCATCCTCATCCTCATCTCATCATCATCATCATCATCATCATCATCATCATCATCATCTCATCATAATCATCATCATCTCATCATCTCATCATCATCATCATCATCATCATCATCATCACATCATCATCATCATCATCATCATCATCATCTCATCATCATCATCATCATCATCAGCATCATCATCATCATCATCATCGTCATCATCGTCCATCCTCATCACCACACCACCACCACCACCCCACCTACCAACCACCATCATCATCATCACATATCATCACATCATCATCATCATCATCATCATCATCATCATCATCATCATCATCAATCATCATCATCTCGTCATCATCATCATCATCATCATCATCATCATCATCATCATCATCGCAGCAGCAGCAGCAAAGAATCATCACCACCACATCATCATCATCATCATCCTCATCATCATCTCATCATCACCATCCTCATCTCATCATCATCATCATCAGCATCATCAGCATCATCATCATCATCATCCATCATCATCCATCCAGCATCTAGCATCATCCTCATCATCAGCATCATCGTCCTCATCGTACCATTCGTCGCGCCATCGTCATAAGACATCATCATGTCATCATCATCATCATCAGCAGCAGCATCAACATCATCATCATCAACATCATCATCAGCATCATCATCAGCATCCTCATCATCATCATCATCATCATCATCATCATCAGCAGAAGCAGCATCGGCATCAGCATCAGCATCATCAGCATCACCATCATCATCATCATCAGCATCATCATCATCATCATCAGCATCAAAGTCATCATCATCATCATCAGCATCATCATGATCATCAGTCAGCATCATCATCAGCATCATCATCACCATCATCATCAACAGCATCAACATCATCGTAATCATCATCAGCAGCATCGTCATCATCATCCGCATCAGCATCCTCATCATCGTCAGCATCGGCACCATCATCAACATCATCATCAGCATCAGCATCAGCATCAGCATCATCATAATCATCATCAGCATCGTCATCATCAGCATCAGCATCAGCATCATCATCATCAGCATCATCATCAGCATATTCATCATCAGCATCAACATCATCATCAGCATCATCAGCATCAGTACCATCAGCATCATCAGCATCATCACCACCACCATCATCATCATCACTAGCATCGTCGTCATCATCAGCATCATCAGGAGCATCAGCATCAGCATCATCATCATCATCATCATCATCAGCATCAGCATCATCATCATCATCATCCCCCTCCCCCCCTTCTCCTCCTCATCCTCCTCCTCCCCATCCTCCTCCTCCTCCTCCTCCTCCTCCTCCGCCTCCTCCTCCTCCTCCCTCCTCCT
>CAUYUJ010008313.1:92500-170636 GCA_963575745.1 Prorocentrum cordatum
ATCACCATCATCATCATCATCATCATCAATCATCATCATCATCATCATCCATCTCATCATCATATCAGCATCATCATCATCATCATCATCATCATCATCATCATCAGCATCAAGCATCATCAGCATCAATCAGCATCATCATAGCATCATCATCATCATCACCATCATCATCATCATCATCATCATCATCCTCAATCCTCATCATCCTCATCATCCTCCTCCTCCTCATCATCATCATCACCACCACCACCACCACAACCACCACCACCACCATCATCATCATCATCATCATCATCATCCTCATCATCATCAGCATCATCATCATCATCATCCTCATCGTCATCATCATCAACATCATCATCAGCAGCATCATCATCAGCATCAGCATCATCAGCAGCAGCATCATCATCAGTCATCATCAGCAGCAGCATCATCAGCATCATCAGCAACATCATCATCAGCACCATCACCATCATCACCAAGAACCACAACAACAACATCATCATCATAATCAGCAGAATCATCATCAGCAGCAGCATCATCGTCATCATCATCAGCAGCAGCATCATCATAATCATTATCATCAGTATCATCATGATCATACTCATCAGCAGCAGCATCATCATCAGCATCAGCATCATCATCATCATCATCGTCATTATCATCACCAGCAGCATCATCATCAGCATCATCATAATCAGTAGAATCTCCTTTCTCCTCATCCTCCTCACGGTCATCATCATCATCACACCATCATCAGCAGCATCAGCATCATCGTCATCATAATCATAATCATCAGCAGCGTCATCATCACCACCATCCTCATCATCAGCAGTGGCATCATCATCACCATCATCATTGTTATTATCATCAGCATCAGCATCGTCATCTTGGAGGGAGGGTGCATTCCAACATCGTCGACGAGTCCTCCTCCTCCTACTCCTCCTCCTCCTCCTCCTCCTCCTCCTCCTCCTCGTCTCCTCCTCCTCCTCCTCTCTCCCCCTCTCCTCCTCCTCCTCCTCCTCCTCCTCCTCCTCCTCCTCCTCCCTCCTCCTCCTCCTCCCCTCCCCCCTTCCTCTTCCTCCTCCTCCTCCTCCTCCTCCTCCTCCTCCTCCTCCTCCTCCTCCTCCTCCTTTGCCACCCTTCCCTTCTCCCTCCCCCTCCCCTCCCCTCCCCCCTTCCAGGGGCGGCGGCGGCGCGCCGGGCATCGCCGCCCGTCGATCCAGCCGCCGTCGGCCGCAGCGCGGCGCCCACGCGTGCGGTCCCGGAGGAGGAGGGGGAGGAGGAGGAGGAGGAGGAGGAGGAGGAGGAGGAGGAGGAGGAGGAGGAGGAGGAGGAGGAGGAGGAGGAGGAGGAGGAGAGAGGGAATGAGGAGGAGGAGGAGGAGGAGGAGGAGGAGGAGGACGAGGACGAGGAGGACGAGGAGGAGAGGACAGCAGAAGGACGAGGAGAGAGCAGCAGGAGGAGTAGAGAGCAGCAGGAAGAGGAGGAGACAGGAGGAGAGAGGAGAGAGGAGAGGAGCAGAGGAGGAGAGGAGGCGAAAGGGAAAGGAGGGCGAGATAAAAAGAAGAGGGAGGGGAAGGGAAGGGAGGGGAAGAGGGAGGGAAGAGGGAGGGAGAGTCAAAATAGGCCCGCCCGCGCCCTATCTAACATCCTACCCCTTCCCTCCCGTCGCTTACCATTGCACTAAGTTTGCTTCTATCCGCTGGCGCGTGTCATAGCGGATCTGTAACTCCAACGAGAACCCCATCGTGCGTTGCGCATCGGGAAAAAAGGAACTGCGTACATTGTAGCAGGTGGCGGATGAGCAGGAGGATGAGCAGGAGGAAGATGAAGAGGATGAGGAAGGAGGAGGACGAGGATGAACAGCATCAGCAGCAGCAGCTGAAGTGGATGAAGCAGGAGGAGCAGGAGAACCAGGGTAAGGCGGAGGAGGGGAAATGAGGGGGGCGACAACGATGAAAAAGGAGTCGGATCCAACAAAGGGGCCCGCGCTGGGACGAGGGCGCCATGCTGAACGACGGGAGCAAGGCACCGATCCGAAAACGAGGCCCACGCTGCAGCGGGACCACTATTTTCAAACACCGCAGGCAGTCAGATTGCAAACCACGTGAACCCCACCCCCCACCCCAACCCAAAGATATAGATGTACCTATGACACGCAAAGATCTGACAGAGTTGGAATCGCGCGCGTGAAAACGATGCACGGAGAAGCCGGGCGTCTTCCAGGCAGATGCAGGGAGAGCGTAGTATTCATAGTGTGCGATGGTGAAGGGAGAGGGGAGGAGGGGGAGAAGCGAAGGCGGGGGGGACGAGGTGGCAGGAGGAAGGGGGCGGAGGTCGAGGAGGGCCGAGACGGACCCGGGACGCCGCCGCGATGCCGCAACACGCCCGCCCACCCAGGCCCCCTCCCCGTGACTCCGCCGCGAGTGCGCCTCTCGCTATGACAGGGTCCCCCTCGCGAAAGACGAGCGCCTCATAGTCCTGCCATAGACCCCAAGGAAGAGGAGGGAGGAGGAGGAAGGGGAGGGAGGAGGAGGAGGAGGAGGAGGAGGAGGAGGAGGAGGAGGAGGAGGGGGAGGAGGAGGAGGCGGAGGAGGAGGAGGAGGAGGAGGGAAGAGGAGGAGGAGGCGCTTTCAGGAGAGAAGCTGCCCTCCATCCGATGGCCCTCATCTTTGAACAGGAGTCGTAGTCCGTCGATGCCAATGCTGCGCGTCTGAGCTGCCGAGCCATTAGGCACGAGGAAGTAGCTAGCGACAGCCCCGCTTCTAAACAGAACCGTATTCGAAACAGGTAACTGATGGACGTGTTTTACGTTTCGTGCTACGCAAAATCTTCCAATCGGTATACTCAACCTGGACAAATATATATATATATATATATATATATATACATATACATATACATATACATATACATATACATATACATATACATATACATATACATATATACATACATTGTTGCGAGCAGACCACACCAAGGAGCAGCTACGAATTGGTTCGAAACATGCCGCATGTGCTTATACAATATAATATGATACGTAGTTGTGTACGCATGGTCGTTGTACGTGCCCTTTCTTCTGGGTACGTCTGCACGTAGGTATTGGCGATGTGCATGTGTGTTACTGTTGCCATCATGTACGTCGGTTGCGTACGATGGTCTTGCGAGTGTGTTTATTGGTGGTGACCTATGCTGGAAAATGCGTTCACGCAGTGAGCTGAGTTCCGACCGTGTGTTACGAACACTTTTAGTTATGTATGGTCGTGGCGCGTATTAATGATGTATCAATGACTATTGGTTTATGGCCCCGCTCCCTGGGATTTATATCTGGGTGTCCCACCCACACGTGATGTGCATATAGCGGTGTATGATATTAGCGCAAGCTATTCGTACATAAAGCGGATGAACGTATATGGTGCCTGTCACTGTTGCCTGTCATGAGTGCATGGTAATCGGGCAAGTCATGGATGTGTGCTTTTCATGTGAACGTTGGAACTGTGTTGCTTGCGCCTCGTGTTAGCGCATGTGGCTGGCATGAAATCCACGATGTATGATACTCCTGGCTATGCAAGTTGCTATGACGTTGATGCATGTTGATGGTGTTGGTCGCTAGCGTGCGTTCGTCGTGTATACCCTTCATGCTCGTGTGTGCACGACGCAGGGTACTGGTGTGCGGTATTAGTGGATGGTCGTGGTGCATGCGATTGGCGGATTATGATACAACTGTATATGATCAAATAAGTTGCAACGGTGAAATATACAAAAAAAAGTTCTATATGCTGAATATGGGTGCATCTCTCTGAGGAGGGTGTTGGTGTGTGTTGTGGCATGCTGCTGACGTTATTTGCTGGTGAATGTGATTGGCACATGCCGGTGGTGTATGATAAATATAACTGTTACTGTGGCTGGCTGATGCATATTATGTATATACGTGCCTGCTGAATATTAGGGTGCTCCACCCCCGCTCCTTGGGAGGACGAGGGTGGCAATGGTTCTGGCTGCTCCCAGGCCCGAGATCCAGGACCGCTATGCGCCCCCGCGCGGCCGCGCGGCGGCGGGTCACCCCCCCCGGGGCTTGGGAAGAGCCAGCCTGCGCGGGGGTTGCATTCCTGTTCTTTCTCCGGATCCCCTTCTGGGGAGGGGGGGAAGTGAGAAAGGAGGAGGGGATGGGGAAGTGGGGAAGTAGAAGAAAAGGCGGAATAATTGGCGGGGCAACAAGAAAACGTCGGAAGCGCGGGGGATGGACATGGGGACGGAAGGAGGGAGGGAGAGGATGGAGAGAGGACGACGGGGTGGAATAGGATGGGGCCTGCGTGAGACCATGACACTGAAAAATTCTGCAACACATCGTCCCTCCCCTTCTATCCACGATGCTGCAATCGGTGGGTACCCGTAAGAAGTGGGCGCCACACGGGCCTGCCGGCCCACCGTGCAGGCAAGAATCCCGTTCAGAAGAAAAGTTGCCGTCGGCACTGGTACATCGCGGAAACGTAGAGATGCACGGATCGAAAGGTCGAGGACTGTCGACCGAGGCCCAATATTCAAAATGAACCTGGGGTCAGTCCCAACCAGATGCAGTTGCGACTATCGCAAGAAACGTGTAAACTAAGAGTGGGCTAGCCACAAGGCGGTTGAGAAAAAAACGATGTGCATCAACTGTAGAATTCGTAAACTATGCACACACACACGTACGAAGGAAAGAAAGAGAAAGAGGCTCAGAAGGAGAGAGAAAGACAGAGAGAGAAAGAGAAAGAGAGAAAGAATATGAAAGAAAGAGAAAGTTCAGAGAGAGAGAGAGAGCGACAAAATAAGGAAACAAAGGGGGGAAATGCCATCAGTGTAATTCTTGCGTGCTTGACATTCGTGCCCGAAAAGATCGGAGTCCCAAGCGATATGCTTTTCGGGAAACAAGGAACCCCCAACATCCGCGCATCGGTTGCGCGCTGGAAAATTATGGCGGATTTGCACGAATATCCAACGATGGGAGAGAGAAAATTTGAAAAGAGATAGCTTACACAAAACGAAGGACTGTGATACATATAGATATGCGTGCTCACATGTGCGAAGCAAGGCACATAGAGAGAGAGAATGCTAGAAAAAACAGAGAGAGGGTATAAGGAAAAACACACCTGTTTGTTCGGCGGCCTCGGCCGCGGCCTCGCGCGCAACGACGAAGCGGGGGGGGGGGGGGAAAAAAAAAAAAAAAAAAAAAAAAAAAAAAAAAAAAAAAAAAAAAAAAAAAAAAAAAAAAAAAAAAAAAAAAAAAAAAAAAACGAGCGGCTAGAAGCGCGCGCGGCCGGCCCCTCAGAGCATGGGGCGGGGGTCGGAACAGGATCGACCACGCCATGCGCATACCCGGACATGGGCGATGGCAGGGAAGCGGGCGCGCAGCGCGGCCAGACGGCAGCGACGACGAAGCAAGGAAGGAAGGCCCGCAGAGCACGCGGACGCACAGCGGTGACTTCAGCAACAGAGCTCAGCAGGGCAACGCAGGAAGCGGCCCACGCAGCCCAACGCGGCGACCGGCGGGGCAGACCACCGACAGGCACGGCGCACGAACAAGGGAGCGGAGCAAGGCGCGATGCCCCCTCAGCCCAACGAGGCAAGGCACGGGAGGCGCCCCGCCGAGACTGGGGCAGCAAAGAAGGACAACGCACCGGGGGCGAGGGAGAGAAACGCGGGGGACAATGAATTGGGCGGGGGGGCGGCGCGCCAGCAACCGTCGGTAGCGGGAAGGTCGGGGTCGGCGCCCAGGAGGCACCCAGGAGGCACCGGGGCGCCATCAGAGGCGATGGCGGGGATGAGGTGAGGAGCGCGCGGGGGCCCTCATGAGCTAAGGGGGGCTCGACAGCGGGCGTGTCCCCGGCCTCCCGCCGAGGTGCTAGGGAAGGTGGTCCTTGCCAGTGTCCCGAACGGGCGGGTAGCTTCACGGCTCGTCTACTTAGCGGGACGCTCTGCGATCGACCTGCTACGCAGCATGGAGCGCGCGGCGCCAAATGTCTCGGCGGTCGAGGCACGGCGCAACCGACTCCAGGTGCACGGGGGGCGACGTGGGCGCTCGGAGCCGGCGAGTCTCCCCGCGCCCCACCAGACGGTCGAGATCTCCTCTAGCTGGGCCAGGCGCGCGACGAGCAGGGCACGGGGCCACGGCTGGAGATGTCCCGGCGCAATGTTCCTGCAAGGCGTGGGCCACATGGGTCGCCAGCGGGGGGGGGGGCCTCCGCCTGGCCGCGGCGCGCCCCACTGGCAGTGAGCACCAGCACAGAGCAGCAGCGCCGTGTCGCAGTGCTCCTGCATGGCAGGGGGTGCACGCAGTTCGCCGACGAGAGCGGCACTCCCGCCCTCAGCAGCGCCCCCCCTCCTGGGGCGCGCGGGGGCAAAGGACGCGGCGGGCAACGACAGGCGGCGGGCGCCAAGAGGTCGTCGGACGGAGCCCTGGGGGAGGTTGATCTCGCGGGGTGGCAAGCAGCGACCAGGGGGCCAGCGAGAGGAGTGTTTCGTTGCTCTGGCGGAGCGCCCTGGGAGGGCCCGCAGGCGCGTCAAGGGGGAGGTCGGGCAGGCCTGGCGCGTCGCTGTCGGCCGGCGGTCGCCGCAGTCGCCCCACTCGCAGGGCGCGCCGTGGAAGGGCGCCGCGCAGGAGCAGGCGTCGCGAGGAGACGCGGCGGCTGGCGCCCAGCGAACCGTTGCCGGGCCCTCGCGCTACCCCCCAGGCCCAAAACACGAGGATTTGTGGGGCGACGCGGCCACCAGGAGGTGCGGCGAGAGGTCCTGCATCCCATCGGCAGGTTGAAGGGCCTCCCCCAGCTGGGCCACGCGCGCGACGGATCGGGCGCGGGGCCACCGCCAAGGCACAGAGGGGCGCTCTGGCTCGTTGCATCCGAACGGCAAGGGGGCACGCAGACCCTGGGCTGGAGGGGGAGCCAAGCGACAGCGGTCCATAGGCGGTTGCGACGGCGCCCTGCCTGCCCAGGGGCGGCGGCGAGGGGCGGCCAGGTCGCGACAGGTCGCGCGAGGCACCGAGCTTCTGCGAGCTCCGTTCCTGCATCCGCGCCGCATGCGCAGCGGTCGGCACCCGCGCAATGGTGGCGCCAAGATGGAAGCTATCGAGCTGGCCAGCCGCCGCGTAAAGATCGGGACCGGCGCGCTGCCCGCCTACGTGCTCGGGCCGGTGTTCGCGCAGTTATCCAGCCCCCCCGCGAAGGGCGGCTTGCTGCAACGTCGGGGCCCCCTTGGCGCACGCGGTGTCGACGCGGCTGATAAGGTCCTATCGGGCTGCCTCCTGGGTTGAGGCACTGGCTACGGGCGGCCGGACGTCAATGGCAAACACGCCGCTGGGCTGGCGGGGCGTCTTCGGCAGACGTCGAAGCGCACTCCGCGCCAAGCCGATGGCGATCGAGGATGGCCCAGCGCTGGTTGGCCACCCAAAATCTGGAGATCCTAGGCGCAAGGAAGCTTCCGCGGGTGAAATGCAGGCAGCGTCGCAAAAGGTGCTCCAGCCGCCGAAGGTCGCGGCGGAGGCCAGACCGGGTCGGGAACCAAACCCCTCGCCGGGGCCCCGCTGAAAACGCGGACAGACCCGCGCAGTGACGGGCGGCAGCCCCCGCACGAGGGAGGGAGGCCGGAAGGGCCCCAGGACGCGCGCTTCTCTGGCGGCGCGGCTCGGCGGCTCGGGCGAAGTCCAATGACCAACGGGCGCGGCGCAGTGGGCGCGCTCGCAGTGCTCCCGGCGCCCGGGCCCAGGCATCGTGGACAGCGCGAGGGGCGGCGCGCCCGCGCAGGCGGAGGCGGAGACGGCCGGTCGGGAGGCCGCCCGGATCCTGCGCGCCAAGCCCGGGCAGAAACGCTCACCACCTGAGCCAAGGAGCAGCCGGCGGAGGCCTGCCGGGCCGCAGAGAGTGCCTTCCACGCGGGACAATGGGCCCCGATGGGAGTGGGGACGCGTCGCTACGCAGCGGCTGGCAAAGGTAAGCGGTTCCCACGCGCATGGTGGACCCAGGACACAGATGAGCCTGGACGCCGCCATGGCGCGAACCGCTCTGGCTTGAGCGTCGTCGACGTTGCATGCGGCTTAGACATCTCCGAGGTTGGGCGTTTCGGAGGGGGTGGTCGGGACGGTTGGCGGGCAGCGCCAGTGAAGCGTTGGCAGTCGGAGAGGAACCACATGGAAGAGGCCGACGGGGAGTCTGCGCCCTCTGCGGGAAGATCCTCTGCAGGGGCCATAGTCGTGTCATGGTCGCCAGCATCGTCGCCACTGAAGTCAGGGCAGCCGGGGAACTCCTCCTTCACGCCAGAGCCCTCGTCGCCCGGGCTGACGGCCGCCTGAGCCCCGCGCGCCTGGACGCGGGGCTCGCGGCAAAGTCGCCAGCAGGGCTCCACTCGAGGAGTTACCCGCGATCCGATGCACGAAGGCCACATGCAATGGCAGCGGCCTCAGGAAAGACAACGGAGCCGATGCGCCCGCGCGGTGAACGCCGACGGCGAAATGCGAGCAGACGGCGGCGTAGACCCGCGACTGGAGGAACCCTTGAAGCAGATCGGCGGGGAGCCCCTGGTTGCGGCAAGCGCCACTGGTGTCAACGCCGGGTATAGGCCCTCCGTTGAGGACCCACCAGACAGGGCAATGGTCGCCTAGAAGTCCTGGCGAATCGCCGTCGGAAGGGCAGGGCAGCGGCAACGCGACCTATAGGCCAGGGTGGATGGCGTCGGCGGTGAGTCAGCGAAGAGGGCGCGGGGATCTGCCCGGGGCCGTCTGTCGCCCTGCCAAGATCGATTAGGTGTGCCTACCAGCTCTGTAGCTCTCCTGCAGCCCGAGTTAAGTGCAGAAAACCAACAGCCGGCGGTGAACCGTCAACCAGGTTACTGCCGGGACGCTCGTAGAGCTCTGAACAAACCAAATCAGTTCTAGATAACCAGGAGAGAGCGTTCTCGAATGTTAACTAGAGAACTCGTAAAATGTACTTGGCGCGGCGGTAAACCGTCACCCAGGTCACCGCCGGGAGCCTCGTAGAGCTCTAAACACAGCGCATCAGTACCGGATAAAGATCAGAAAGCGTTCTCGATGTCTTCAAAACGTGCAAAACCTATTTTTGTGATGTGTTTTTTTACGACGACCGTTCCTGTAAATGTTTTGATCGAAATACTCAACCTACAGCCCTGAGAATTGCAACATCGAACGCGCCATGATCAACTGCAGGGAACAACAATCTGGATTCTCAAAACGAACTTTCAAATATCTGACAATCTTCGATAAACCGACCGCAGGTCACCACATTGTCCGTTCTGACCAGGTCGACACTGGGAGCCGGCGGTAAGCCATCAACCTTGGTTTTGCTTTGCTCGGAGCCCACAGGGACAGGGGAGCCCCCGCTCAGGATTCAGGTCCGCAGCAGAGGAGCAGCAGGTGCTCGACACCTTCAGCGAGGCGCTTGCTGGCCAAGAGCTCAGCTTGACTAACCGTGCAGGTCGGCGGGATGGCGGCAGCCTCGGAGGCTATGTTGAATAGCCAAGAGCCTTGAGAGTGTTGAAGAGCAGGGAGGGGGAGCACGAATAAGTCAATGACCCAACCAATGCCAACACCGTGGGAGGAACGACCACCATCGAAGTAGCCGCGAATCCCCTTTATTTGTTCCCTTCTGAGAGTATGAATGTACGGGTCGAAAGTACGATGGTTCTGGCCCGCGCGGGCCTTCCAAGTTTCAGCATCAGCACGCTCATTTCCCTCACGATAAAACCACTTCCAAGGATCTAAACCCCAAGACGGCGGCCTCAGATTCACGCGGTAGTTCAAGTGTAGTCTGTATAATATACTTTGAATGTGTGCAATGGTCTCACAATACACTTCCGTCGTACATACATATTGTCCCACCAGCCAGTTCACTACCACCTGGGAGTCACCACAGAGCTCGACGGGAACCCCTTCAGCCTCGTAGTTCCAGACGCTGGCATTCTCGAAGTTATAGGCGAGCCGCTTTGCAATCTCATTATTTCTCTCCTCCGTCCCCTCCACCTCCTCCTCGTCGTTTTTCGGCCTCCAGGGTTTTGGTTCAGGCAGGTGAGCATATTCTAAAACATGGTGTAGGTCCCATTCCGAAAGCAACGTACGGATAAAACATCTCCACCCTGCCTGAGTCCACTCAAGAGTATCATACGAAGCATCTCCACCCACCGTTTCAAATGGCAAGCCCCACGGACGAAGTCCCACCGTTTTTCCACCTTCCCTTCGACGTGTAAAGGATCGTGCTTCCTGCGAGTTATATGTGCAAATAACGGCATCCATCTGCTGAGTCCACGGGCTGGCGGCATGCATCATCGTGTAACGGGCCTGCAAGAAAGGGTCATCCGCACTCGCCCCCACCATATCACTTCGAAACCTTCTTCGCATGGCTGCTGGCGCTGGTGTAGGGGCTGATGATGATGATGGCGTTGATGATGTGGGAGCATTCCTGCTCCTTTTGGCAGCAGCACGGGACGCCTGAGAGATAAGCCGTCGTCGGTTCTGACTCGTGGCGCTGTTCTCCTGACCCTCTGGCAGAGCAACGGTGAGGTCCCCTCGGGCAGTAATGACAGGGGCCACAATAACAGTCACCCTCCGTCGTTTCAGATCTCTGGTAATCGGTACAGCAGCACCCGCATTCAAAGACATCGAACCCGTGGTAATCGGCACGACCGCACCCGCATTCTGAGACATCAAATCCGTGGTAATCGGTACAGTAGCACCCGCATTCTGAGACATCCCATCCATATCAAGAGACACTGCACCACCCATTTCCATTGGATCAATTGTAGGCTGGGCGTCATCAACTTGGCGGATCCCGTTTTGAGCAGTTGTCGTCGCCACATCCTTTGCCCAACTCCACTGTTTGAAAAGAAATAGCTGAACCGCACTCGGCATCTGAGCTGTCCTGAGTGCTTTCCGCCCCGTCAAGTACACGCTCTGGAAAAACTGTGGCCAACTCTCAGTGTCACGTTTCCGTCTCCATACCATCTTCGAAAGTAAGCGGCCTTCAAACGCATGAATCGATTCAATAGCATGTTTGTCAGTTGTCATCCCTTCCACTGCAGACAATAATCGGCTTCTTACACGTGAGTCGTATCGCCGCAATCTTTTCTTCAACTTAATACCCTGGCACATGTAATACTTCTTATCTTGCCAAAACGCCTTTTGTGCGAGAAATCCGATGATTTAAGTCCTCATGTTGTCGCATGCTGTTTTCAAGAATCGTGCCAAGTATTTCCAAACGATCCGTATGCTGCAACGTTATAGTCACTCTCTGACGCTTATCCTGGGAATTCGGCAACGCAAAAGAGACATCCAAACTCTCGGTCCCAGGCTCATCGTAGCCAAAGCGAATAAACTGCAAGCTGCTCGGTTTCCATCTGTACTTCCTGTGATAAAGTGGGACACTGATCTCCGCAATCATGGTCGTCAACTCACTCTGATCTCTGGCACACAACAGAAACTTGTCGGCCCAAATAGCATGTGTAAGGTGACGAGTACCTGCCTGCTGCGTCAACTGCACTCCCATCCCCCTCTCCTGCCAACTCAAGACCACAGAACGGAACATGAGCACACTCTCACACAGCCAAAAGAGCGGAGCCTCAACACTACCTGTGCGGATACAACTATCCCAAGCTATGTCCGAGACATCCACCTGCTGGAAAGATAAATCGGCCCTGTTCTCAGCTAGGCCCTCCATGAGTGCATAACTAAGTTCGGGTGGAAACCTCAACTCCTCCAGGCAGTCAGCAACGTCTGCCACCTGTACGTTATCAAAAGCACGATACACGTCTAAGCTCGCCGTGTGCATACAATATGACTTCCCCCATTCCGTCGCGTGCTGAGCAACTCTCTTCAAACCACCAGTAATCTCGTGTGTCCGTCTTCCAGCAACAAACCCGAAGAGCATGACCTCGGGGGCAACACTCCGTTTGAGATGGTCCACGGCCAACAAGGTGAGACATGACATATACCATTTTGACAGGCAAGATAATAATGATAAAGCTCGTGTGTCATTGAATTCGCAAGTCTTCACAGACTTCGGCATCAGCTGTATACATATATGGCGCCATGCTGTGGGTGTGCAATACTCGCGCATAAACAGCTGCTGAAAGCACCGCAAGACTTGAAGACAACCTGACCAAGGGATGTGCTTAAGCATGGAGACGCTGATGTTGTCCTTACCTACGGCCTTTCCTGAACGAAGACGAGACCTAGCACGCATGAGCAGGCCGATATCGATAGGCTGGTACTCCTGCATATTCGCCTCCTGCAACCTCTTCCTCATCTCCTCCAGCTTACGGTTTGTGCGTGCACGCTCATGTTCATCAGTATACATGGCCAGACCGTGCGCTCTGAGGGCCTTCTCCCACTTAGACTTGTCCCAAGTGAGCACTCCCTCGACTTTGAGCGTCTTGAGGTATGTTCGACGCTGTTGACCTGGACGGAACTCATACTCCAAGATATTCCTCCCATGCTTCCTCCTCTCATATCTGTACCTCCTCCTCGCCTTCTTGAACTCCTCCTCGGTGCATTCACCCTTATTTCTCTTCCTCCTCATCTCAAGTGCGGCCTCCCGAGCGGCAACATACTTCTCAGAAACTTTCGGGGTAAGGTCAGCTTTGGTGGGGACCTCGCCGATTTCCTCACAGGACTGTCGAATCATGTCACCTAGCTCCGTGGGCGAGAGACCCGTATGTCCACTCCAATCGGTCTGTTCTGTCTGGCTGTTGCCAGACACCAGGGCTGCATCAACCGCATAGCGCAAAAGAGGTACACGATGAGACTGAACATGCCAACGTGTGTTGCGGACAGGATTGGGACGCACAACTCGACGAGGCAAGACACGAGCAGGGATACGCAAGTGTAACAGACCATGATCACTCCAGAAACTCGAGGCCGAGCTCCCAGACATATGTGCTGCCCCCGGCTGTGGCCACAAGACGGAGACCTCAGGAGCTCCCCAAGACGAAGGTACACCTATGTAGTCATAGACGTGAGAGTACTGCTGTTCTTGAGGTAGGTGCCTGTAGTGAGCCCATTTAGCAGAGCGCCAGGTAGGGAGCCTCGTAGGGTTGAAAGTGTTGGCCAACTGGAGGCCCAGGGTGCCAATAGTGAAAGTAAGAGCCTCACTGAGTTCCAAAGCAAACTCCTTAGATCGCCTCTGAAATCCGCCATCCCTCGTACGAGGGACAATAGGCACACCAACAACACTAGGACCCGAGACAGCCTGAGACATGTGGAAAACCTGAGGCTCAACCTCAACATTAGCATCGGTTCCTAAAACAACATCCTGAATTCGAAACTGCTTTTTCAATCTGGCAACATTGAGCGCTGTATCCCTCAGCACTTCTTGGTATACACTAAGCGTACGCAAAAACTGCTCACGAGACTTTCCATGCAAATACTTATGCGGCAAGTAAAGAGAGAGAAAGATGACATTAGAGCAAACAACGGCAACCCAACGGTCGCCTCTGGCCTCGTGTTGGACATCGTCCTTCCAAACACCACGGAGGCCCACGCACGCTCGCTCACAAGAGGAGCGCCAAAGATTCCAACCGTGTTCCTCAGCAACACGATCGGAGACAAACTGGCACTCTTGAAGGAGAATCACATTGCTTGAATTGAAGACCTGGGCGAAAATCTCGTGGCATTGTGCAATCCCTAGCAATCGAACGTTCCAGCTGAAAATTGAGCGGTCAACCTCAGCCAATTGTTCGTGCCACTTGCCAGGGCACCGTCAACTCATGAGATCAGCTTTGAAATCCCCCAGTTTGAAGTTTGGATCGACTTCCTTGATCATATCCTCATCAATCTTCCAACCCACTGCACGACCAGGCTTCCATGAGGCAACACACTGTCCCTTTTGCAGCTGCTGCTCGGACGGGTAAGCCCAAAGAAACGTGGCTGGGGGTCCATATTTTTCAACCTTCACAAAGGCGCTGGCACACGAACGATGCTTATAAAATAGGGCCTTGAATTTGCCAGCAGCTTTGATGTGCGGTTCTTGCCACGGAGAGGCCTCCACAATAACCGTGATCCTTTCATCACAGATGTGGTTATACGTGGTCGCGTCGTGTGGATCCTCAAAGATGGCTTTCTGCTCGAAACATTGAATGAACACTTTGCGAAAATCCCACATCATATCCTTCGTCGCCGTGGCTTTGAAGCATATCTTGAGCTGATAACATCCCATGGGGTTCTTACTGTTCTCATCATTCGTTTTTATCTCATCCACGTGCGCCAAGCAATTCGCTTTTTTGAAATAGAGTCGCAAGGAGGCGCTGGGCCACCGCTCCAGGGAGTAAAGCCTTGGATCGTTTATGAAGCTCTTCTGACGCTGTGCGTGCCCATCCTTTTATAGTTACCATCGTTGGTTGAAATGTCGGCCTCGGACCCTTGAAGCCAAACTCCCCACGAGTACCCTGGAACTGGAAGCCAGGATTCCCCGACCCAGTCCCACGTGATGAAGCAACTGTTGAGGCATCGGCATTCGTTTTACTTTGGAGGGCTTCTAACTGTCTCTGCTGTGACTGCACCTGTGCATTGAGGCGTTGCAAATCGGTACTGTGTTCGTCCAACTTCAATTTGATCGGCGCAACTTCACCTTGCATAATAGACTGGAAATTCTCCTTTTGCGTGGCAAACTTCGAGTCGAGCAGCTGCGAGAGTGCAGCCAACTGAGGATTGAGCTGCTGTTGTTGTTGTTGAATCAATGCCTGCTCACGCTGCTGCCGTGCCAACTCACTCTGACGACGACGTTTAGCATCCTTTTCTTCCTCCAAAAGTCCACCTGCTGCTCCCGCAGCTGCATCCAAGAGACCTGGCGGTATACCCCCACGGATCTTGCTATGGAGATCATCCCCCCCCCATACCTTCGATATCCAACTCCTCTTCTTTTGTCATTTCCTCCATAACTGCAATGTGAAAGAGAACGAGACAAGGAGACAAAGTACAAGTACAACTGAAGGAATTGCCACAACCAAGTCGAATCTGCTATCTGTAACGCGTCCTGAGTGCACAACAAGATTCAGCTGATTGAAAACTGGCAAGAGGGAAGCTATGAAGCCCACTCCCCAAGGGGCTTGATGCGTGCATGCCCTCGTAACGTAAGCGAAACAGAACTTTGCTGGCGTAGGGGCTCTAAACTGGAGGCGAGGTCCAGGCAGAGTTTAAAACCCCTGTCGGCTGCGCTGAGCAACCACGCCTTGAGCCAAGGCGTGGTTGCTCGTGCAATGCGGGCGCGGGAACTCGTAGACTTCCTCGTGCAATGCGGGCGCGGCAATCTCGCATGGCGCGCGCGAGGGCGCGGTCTCATGGAGGTGGACGTGGAGGAGAAGAAGGAGTGAGGAGAAAGCATCTCTGGCCAATTAATAGAGTACGAATAGTTTTCTGGTTCCACCTCTGAAAGCGTGACGAGTTCGGGCATCTGGATACTCGAAACTAGCGCGTCTGATGAAGACCTTCAGTTTCTGTGCCACATTTCTATAGCTCCTCTTCAGTTCGACTTGAATGAAAAAAAACCCTCACCATTTCTAAAAAAATAGCAGAGTACGAATACTTATTCGAATCCAACTCTGATAGCAGACCGAGTTCAGACGTCTAGGTACTTGAGACTAGCGCGGCTGACGATTTCCTTCTGATTGCTGTGCCGAACAGTTATGTAGTTCTTGTGCAGCTCCAGTTTAGTCAAGAGAACCATCATCATCTCTAAAAAATTAGCAGAGCACAAATAGTTTTCCGGACACAGCTCTGATAGCAGACCGGAATCAGGCGTCTAGATACTTTAAGCTAGCGCACCTGATGATTCCCTTCCGATTGCTGTTCCGAACAGCTCTGTAGCTCATCTGCAACTCGAGTTAAATCAAGAAAGCCATCACAATCTCCAAAAATTCTGCTGAATACGAACAGTTTTTCTGACCCAGATCTGACAGACCGAGTTCAGGCGTCTAGATACTTTGAACTAGCGCTTATGATGATGGTCTTTCGACTGCTGTGCTGGACAGCGCTGTAGCTGATCTGCAGCCGAGTTTATTCAAAAAACCATCACCATCTCTAAGAAAATTAATAGAGTACGAATAGTTCCGCGGACCTTGCTCTGGTAGAAGATTCAGACATCTAGATGCTGAAGACGTACGCGCCTGACGATTCTAGATCGATTATGTGCGCCATCAGCTCTGTAGCTATCCTACAGCTCGAGTTAAGCCCAGAAAACCGACAGCACCTGTAAAGATGACCCGAACAGCCGATCCTGCCCACATGCTTTTCGGCAGTAATAGGTACCCGATCGACCTGAGATTGAGATGGCGAGCGGGAATCAGATCGAAGATATGGTAAAAAATACTAGAGATCAAACAAATTTTGAAATTTCGAGACGTCGAATAAACCGAGGCAAAGTATGTAAAAACTTCCGTCGAGATTTCTCGCCAATGGGAGCCGGCGGCAAAGCTTGGCCACCGCCGGGAACTCGTAGAGCTTCCTCGTGCAATACGGGCGGCGATCTCGCATTGCGCGCGCGAGGGCGCGGTCTCATGAAGGAGAAGAAGGAGTGAGGAGAAAGCATATCCGAAAAATCAATACAGTACGAATAGTTTTCTGGTTCCAATTCTAAAAGCGCGACGAATTCGAGCATCTGGATACTTGAAACTAGCCTCTCTGATAAATGTCTTCCGATTCTGCGATTGCTGTGCCGAACAGTTCTGTAGCTGATCTGCAGCTTGAGTGTAGCGAAGCAAACCATGACCATCTCCCAGAAATAATAATGGAGTATAGATAGCTTCGCAGCCCTAGCTCTGGTAGAAGATCGAGTTTACACATCTAGATGCTTGAGACGAACGCGTCTCATGATTCTGGATCGATACGGCGCTCATGCCTGTAGCTGCCCCACAGCTCGATTTAAATCATCCAGGGTTTAGGGTTTAGGGTTTAGGGTTTAGGGTTTAGGGTTTAGGGTTTAGGGTTTAGGGTTTAGGGTTTAGGGTTTATGCCAAGATGATCCGAACAGCCGATCCCGCCCACCCGATCGACCTGATACCGAGATGGCGAGCGGGAATGATATCGAGGATGGGTAAAAGGAAAAAAATAATATAAACTAAAAAATCGGTTTTCATCTGAAGTCGGCCCCCCCAAAGTGTTTCGACAGTAATACTGCAGCTACGGGCCGGAGAATTTCACTGGCACGCGCGACATAACCCACTACAGTTGCGAAAAATACAGGTACTTAGAACTGGCGCCAGCGGTGAACCGTCAACCTCGTCTGCGATGTCTGCGTTGGCCGATTCGAGCTCCCTGGAGAGCAGGCCAGGACACAGAGAACCTAAATAGCGAAGCTGCAAAGATTAAAGCAGAGATGCATTCAAACAGCGAGGCTGTACAGATATGCACAAGACTGCAAGTACACGAGAAAACAACTAACAAAGTAATGAGAAAAGCAATGCAGACCATAGATATGGAAGCAAAGCTAGAAGCAGTGAGAGACCATACAGTAACCACTGGTTTATACAGCGATTACCGTCTCAACACCACTGAGAAAAACACGAAACTAAGAGAACTAAAATAGCGAGTGCGCTTCAAAGCAATGCGAGACCATGCAGTAATCACATATAGCGATTACCGTCTCAGCACCACTGAAAGACAATGCACGTGAAACACAACGTCGAAATGTGGACTAGATAACGAATTAAGCGGGCAACATACAGAGTGAGCCAAGACACCCACCACTACTTAGAGCGAATGCGGGCTCTTATCCGAACAAAGTGAAGATCAGGCGAAGCTCTTATTCAACACACGTGCATGCACGACAACACACACACAGACAACCTGGTCACCGCCGGGAACTTCGTAGACCTGCTCTCAGAACAAGGCTTACATGCATATGCTCAGCGCAAAAATCTCATTTCTCACAGTGAATGGTTCAATATCTACCAAACCTTAGCAAAACCGAGCCCTCGGTGTCAACCTGACGTCGGTTGCTCCAAATGTTTCGATTGTAAAACTCTCTCTAGAGAGCTAATTCTCTCTCAGATTGAAGTTGAAACACTAATGCTGGGAGTAGAAATCTACTATCTCAAAATACATTGTTACATGTCTTTCAAATCTTAGCAAAAACGACTCCAAGTCATCACATTGTCCGTCCGAGTCTGGTCGGCCAACTAGAGTCCGCCCGGGCCTGATGGGCCAACTGGCGCAGGCGGTGAACCGTCAACCTGGTCACCGCCGGGAACCTCGTAGAGCTCCTTGAATGCGTAAAAGTGCTCAGAATCGAAGCAGACAGCTTCTCGGAGCATTTCTAGAAAAACGTCAAATTTGCATTTTTCGGTGTCAACCTGATGTCGGTTGCTCCGATTGTTCCGATTGTAAAACTATCTCTAGAGAGCTGATTCTCTCTCATAATAAAGCTTACAAACTAATGCTGGGAGTAGAAATCTAATATCTCAAAATAAATGGTTAAATATCTTTCAGATTATAGCAAAACCAACTCCAAGTTGTCACATTGTCCGTCCGAGTCAGGTCGGCCAACTGGCGCCGGCGGTACACCGTCAACCTGGCTACCGCCAGGGACCTCGTAGAGCTCCTCGCACGCTCGAGAGTGCTCGGAAAAGAAGCAGAGAGCTTGTGGAAGCATTTCTCCATTTTTTATGTCGACACTGGGAGACGGCGGTAAACCGTCAACCTTGGTTACCGTCGGAAACTCGTAGAGGTTCCTCGCGCAATGCGGGCGCGGCAATCTCGCATTGCGCGTTGCGCGCGCGAGGGCGCGGTCTCATAGAGAAGGACGCGCAGAAGAAGAAGGAGTGAGGGAAAAGCACCTCTGGAAAAGAACAACAAGAACAACAACAACAACAACAAAACTACATGGCAGTACGCGCCTGGACACTTTGAGCTAGCGCGCCCGTTGATTTCTTTCCGATTGCTGTGCCGATGAGCGTAAGGAAACCCATCACCATCTCTAAAAAATTAACAGAGTACGAATAGTTGTTCGGCCCCAGCGCTGATGCAGACCCAGTTCAGGCGTCTAGATACATTAAACTAGCGTGCCTGATTATTTTCCGTCTGATTGCTGTGCCCCACAGCTCTGTAGCTCATCTGCAGCTCGAGTTAAGTTAATTAAAAAACAATACCATCTCTTCAAAATTAGCAGAGTACGAATAGTTTTTCAGACCCAACGCTGATAGCAGACCCAGTTCAGGCGTCTAGATACTTTAACTGGCGCGCCTGAATATTTCCGTCTGATTCCTGTGCCGAACAGCTCTGTAGCTCATCTGCAGCTCGAGTTACGTCAGGAAAACCATCACCGTCTCCAAAAAATGAATAAGAATACGAATAGATTGTCGGCCCAAGCGCTGGTAGCAGACCGAGTTCAGGCGTCTGGGAAAGTCTAACCAGCGCGCCTGATGATTTCCGTCCCATTGCTGTGCCGAACAGCTCTGTCGCTCATCTTCAGCTCGAGTTCTCAAAGAAATTAGCAGAGCACGAATAGTTTGTTCAGCCCCAGCGCTGATAGCAGACTGGTTTCAGGCGTCTAGATACTTTGAACTAGCGCGCCTGATGATTTTCCTTGGAATTGTTGTGCCGAACAGCGCAGTTAAGTCAAGAAAACCATCACCATGTCCAATACAATAGCAGAGTACGAACAGTTTTTCGGCTCTAGCGCTGATAGCAGACCGAGTCCAGGCGTCTAGATACCCAAGGCTATCGCGCCTGATGATTTCCTTCCGGTTTGTGTGCCAAAGAGCTTTGTAGCTAATCTGCAGCCAGAGTTAAGTCAAGACACTTATCATCATTCCAAAAAATTATAGAGTACGAATAGGTTCGCGGACCTAGCTCGAGTAGCAGACCGAGTTCAGACATCTGGATACTACAAACGACGCGACTGACGATTCTAGATCGATTAAGTGTGCGTATGAGCTCTGTAGCTATTCTGCAACTCGAGTTAAGTACAAGAAGTCCACAGCACCTGCCAAAACAGTCGATCCCGCCTGGAGTGCTTCTTGGCAGTAATAAATACCCGATCGACCTGATATTACGACGGCGAGCGGGAATAAGTTTGAATATGAGGAGAAAAATACTAGAGCTCTAACCAATGGTTGAATTTCGGGACTTCGAACTGGGTACCTATTGCAGGACAGCTACAGAGCTGGTGCGCGCACGTAGTCGATTCAGAATCATCAGGCGAGTTCGTCTGAAGCATCTAGAGGTCTGAACTCGGTCTGCTACTGGAGCTAGATTCGCGAAACTATCAGCTGTTTCGAGTGATCTTGACAGGTGCTGTCAGTTTTCTGGTCTTGAGTCGGGCTGTAGGACAGCTACATATCTGGTACGCACACATGCTCGATTCTGAATAATCAGGCGCGTTCGTATGAAGCATCTGGAGGTCTGGAATGGGTCGTCTACTCGAGCGGAACTATTCGTGTCCTTCCAATGTTTTCGAGATGGTGGTGAATCTCTTCACTTAACTCGAGCTGCAGATGAGCTTGAGAGCTCTTCGGCACAGCAGTCGGACGGAAATCATCAGGCGCGCTAGTTTGAAGTATCTAGATGCTTAGATTGGGTCTGTCATGAGCGCAGACACCGAATAACTAGTCATACTCTGTTATTTTTCTGTTGATGGAATTTGTTTTCTTGTCTGAACTCGAGGTGCAGATGAGCTACAGAGCTCTTAGGCACAGTAATTAGAAGAGAATCATCAGGCGCGCTATTTGAAAGTATCTAAACGCCTGAACTGAATGCACTCAGCGGCCGGGCAGAACAATTATTCGTGCTCTGCTAATTTCTTGGAGATGGTATTGGTTTTCCTGGTTTTACTCGTGCTGCAGATGAGCTACAGAGCTGTTCAGCAGAGCAATGGGAAGGGAATCCTCAGGGATGCTAGTTAAATGTATCCAGGCGCCTGAAATCAGTCTGCTATCAGCGCTCGGGCTGAAAAACTGTTCGTTCTCTGCTAATTCTTTGGAGATGGTACATGGCAAGGAAGCTCTACGAGTCTCCCGGCGGTAACCAAGGTTGACTGTTTACCGCCAGCGTCCATGAGGCAAAATCATACCGGCAAAAAATGACTCGTAGAGCTTCCCTGGGAACGTTAGAGACGAAGCTAGAAGAGTAACTGGTAGAGCTTCCCTTAGCTAGTTGCTGGAGGCTTAAGAGTAATTCCGGCGCGCTGGAGAGCGAGTTGGCCCGAGCAATCTCGACGAAACTTTGCTGATTTTTGCTCGGTTGAAAATTATGTTCTCAAAATTCAACAATTCGTTAGAGTTCTAATATTTTCCGTGATTTTCGATCTTATTCCCGCTCGCCGTCTTAATCTCAGCTAGATCGGGTACTTATTACTGCAAAGACGCGTAGCTCGTAGAGCTTCCCTTAGCTAGTTGCTGGAAGCTTAAGAGTAATTCCGGGGCGCTGGAGGGCTAGTTGGCAAGAATCGACGGAACTTGTGCAGATTTTTGCTCGGCTGAAAATTAGGTTCTCGAAATTCAACAATTCGTTTGAGCTCTAGTATGTTTTCCCGTGGTATTCGATATTATTCCCGCTCGCCGTCTGAATCTCAGCTCGATCGGGTACCTACAACTGCCAAAAAGCGTCCGGGCGGGATCGCTGTTTCGAGTCATCTTAACAAGTGCTGTCGATTTTCTGTACTTAACTCGAGATGCAGGATAGCTACAGAGCTGGTACGCACACGTAGTCGAGCCAGAATCATCAGGCGCGTTCGTCTGAAGCATCTAGAGGTCTGAACTCGGTCTGCTACTCGAGTTAGGTCCGCGAAACTATTGGCTGTTTCGAGTCCTCTTGACAGGTGCTGTCGGTTTTCTGTACTTAACTCGAGCTGTAGAAGAGCTACAGAGCTGGTACGCATACGTAATCGATTCAGAATCATCAGGCGCATTCGTCTGAAGCATCTAGAGTTCTGAACTCGGTATGCTACTCGAGCTAGGCCCGCGAAACTAAGAGCTGTTTCGAGTGATCTTGACAGGTGCTCGCAGTTTGCTGTACTTATCTCGAGCTGTAAGAGAGCTACAAAGCTGGTGCGCGCACGTAATCGATCGATTCAGAATCATCATGCGCGTTCGTCTGAAGCATCTAGAGGTCTGAACTCGGTCTGCTACTGGAGCTACGTCCGCGAAACTATTCGTATTCTACCGATACTTTTCGAGATGATGGTGAGTTTCGTCACTTAACTCGAGCTGCGGATGCGCTTGAGAAGTCTTCGGCACAGCAATCGGAAGGAAATCATCAAACGCACTAGTCTGAAGTATCTAGACGCTTGGATTGGGTCTGTTATGAACGCAGTAGCCGAACAACTAGTCATACTATGTTATTTTTCTGGTGATGGAATTGGTTTTCTTGACTTAACTCGAGCTGCAGATGAGCCCCAGAGCTTTTAGGCACAGCAATCGGAATAGAATCATCAAGCGCGCTATTTGAACGTATCTAGACGCCTGACCTCAGTCTGCTATCAGCGATCGGGATGAATAACTATTCGTACTCTGCTAATTTCTTGGAGATGGTATTGGTTTCCTTGGTTTTACTCTGGCTGCAGATGAGCTACAGAGCTGTTCAGCACAGCAATGGGAAGGGAATCATCAGGGGCGCTAGTTAAATGTATCTAGACGCCTGAACTCAGTCTGCTATCAGCGCTCTGGCTGAAAAACTATTCGTTCTCTGCTAATTCTTTGGAGATGGTATATGGCAAGGAAGCTCTACGAGTCTCCCGGCGGTAACCAAGGTTGACGGTTTACCGCCGGCGCCCAGTTCGGGCGGAATCGCTTTATCGAGTCACTAACCCGTACTTAACCCGAGGTGTACTTAACCCGAGGTGTAGGAGAGTTACAGAGCTGGTACGCACACGTAATCGATTCAGAATCATCAGGCGCGTTCGTCTGAAGCATCAAGAGGTCTGATCTCAGTCTGCTACTCGAGCTAGGCCAACGAAGCTATTAGCTGTTTCGAGTGATCTTGGCAGGTGCTGTCGGATTTCTGCACTCAACTCGAGCTGTAGGAGTGCGACAGAGCTGTTACGCACACATCGATTCAGAATCATCAGGCGCGTTCGTCTGAAACATCTAAAGGTCTGAAAACGGTCTGCCACTCGAGCTAGATCCGCGAAGCTATTCGTATTTTGCAAATGTTTGACGAGATGATGATGAGCTTCTTCACTTAACTCGAGGTGCAGATGAGCTTGAGAGCTCTACAGCACAGCAATCGGAAGGAAATCATCAGAAGCGCTAGTCTGAAGTGTCTAAACGCATGGATTGGGTCTGTTATGAACGCAGAAGCCCAACAACTAGCATAGTCTGCCTAAGAGCTCCAGAGCTCTTAGGCACAGCAATCGGAAGAGAATATTCAGGCGCGCTATTGAAAAGTATCTAGACGCCTGAACTCAGTCTGCTATCAGCGCTCGGGCTGAAAAACTATTCGTTCTCTGCTAATTCTTTGGAGATGGAACATGGCAAGGAAGCTCTACGAGCCTCCGGCGGTAACCCAGGTTGACTGTTTACCGCCGGCTTCCAATAATTCTGGCGCGCTGGGGGGCTAGTTGGCGCAAAATCTCGACGGAAGTTTTGGGAATTTTCGATCTGTTTAAATTCGATTTCTCGAAATTCAACCATTCGTTAGAGCGCTAGTATTCTTTCCCGTGATATCCCATCTTTTTCCCGCTCGCCATTCCAATCCCAGCTCGATCGGGTACCTATTACTGCCAAAAAGCACAGAGGCGGGATCGGCTGTTTCGAGTCATCTTGACAGGTGTTGTCGGCATCAACACCTAATGAACAGAGCTGGTATGAACACCCAATCGATCCAGAATCATCAGACGCGTTCGTCTCCAGCATCTAGAGGTCTGAACTCGGTCTTCTACCCAAGCGTGGTCCGCACAACTATTTGTACTCCACTGATGTTTTCGAGATGATGATGAGTTTCCTTACTTAACTCGAACTGCAGATGAGCTAGAGAGCTCTTTGGCAGAGCAATCGGGAGGAAAAAAATCAGGCGCGCCATCTTCAAGTATATAGACGCTTGAACTCAGTATGCTATTAGCGCTCGGGCTGAACAACTATTCGTAATATGCTAATTTCTTGGAGATGGTATTGGTTTTTTTCACTTAACTCGCGCTGCAGATGAGCTACAGAGCTGTTTAGCACAGCAATCGAAAAGGGAATCATCAGAGGCGCTAGTTAAAAGTATCTAGATGCCTGATCTCGGTCTGATATCAGCGCTCGAGCCGAACAAATATTCGCACTCTGGAAATTCTTTGGAGATGAGATTTGTTTTCATGATTAATTCGAGCTGCAGATGAGCTACAGAGCTGTTCGGCACAGCAATCGAACGGAACTAATCAGGCGCGCTAGTTCCAAGTATCTAGACGCCTGTACTCGGTCTGCTATCAGCAATGGGACCGACAAACTATTCGCATTCTGCTATTTTTGAGAGATGGTGATGGTTTTCTGAACGCTCTTCGGCGCAGCCATCGGCAGGACATCAACAGGCGCGCTAGTTTACACTCCTTCTTTTTCCCTCACTCCTTCTTCTCTCACTCCTTCTTCTTCACGTCCTCCTTCATGAGACCCCGCCCTCGCGCGCGCAATGCGAGATTGCCGCGCCCGCATTGAACGAGGAAGCTCTGCAAGTTCCCGGCGGTAACCAAGGTTGACGGTTTACCGCCGGCCCCAGTAATCAACAACCAGACCGAGTTCAGCTGTCTGGACACTTTGAGCTAGCGCGCCTGTTGATTTTCTTTCGATTGCCGTGCCGAACAGCCTGAAGAGAACCATTACCATCTCTTTTTTTAAAAAAAAGCAGACTACGAATAGTTGTTCAGCCCCAGCGCTGAAGACCGACCGAGTTCGGGCGTCTAGATACTGTAAAACTAGCGTGCCTGATTATTCCCGTCTGTTTGCTGTGTCCCACAGCTCTGTAGCTCATCTGCAGCTCGAGTTAAGTCAAGAAAACCAATACCATCTATGAGAGTCTCTGCGTCTTAGTATGAGCCCTGTAGGCGCACTTTGACCATCAACACACTTGGGGGAACCAACTGCATGTCGGCATGAAAAAACAACTGGCACCGGCGGTGAAGCGTCAACCTGGTCTTTTTTTGCGGTCTCTTGCGGACGGTCGATTCGAGCCTCCACGGAGGCAGACCGAAACACAAAGCAACTCAGAACAGAGCCTGAGAGCAAACGCTGAGCGCACTAACAGCGAAGCTGCACAGCAATGCCCAAGAGCGTAAAACCCACTAAGAGTCAACTATGAAAATTAAGAAGATGCAGAGATGTACAAACAGCAAAGCAAGAAGCAGTGAGAGACCATACAGTAAACACTGGTTTATACAGCGATTACCGTCTCAGCACCACTGAAAGACCACGCACGTGAAACATGACGTGAATGCAACACAGAATAAGGAATGAATTGAAAATCAAATGTAAGCAAAGAGAGCGTAACAAATCCACTTATGAGACCTGCCAGCGGAGAGCGGAAGGAAAGCCAGCGGGAGAGCGAGAGAAGCCCAAAGAGTCAAAGCGAGCCCAGGGGCAGAAACAGCGGGGGTAAGAGAGGGGGGGCAGACCAAAACATGCGTGCAGGATCAATCACATGTGCATCATCTGTGCCGTTTCCGATGCTTCTTGCCGCCCCGCGTTCATGCACTCCTGGAAGTAGAACTCTGAGGACCCCCTTGTTGCGAATCATCCTCCTCGGAACTTTCAATTCCCATTTGCAGCCCGTATGCATGAAGAGCCTCAGTCCTACGCTGAAACTCCCGTCTCGGGAGTCGGTGTAGCTCACGCCAAAGAGCACTGACATCGACACCGGCAAGGGCCCAGTCCCTGGCAGCTTGACACTCGTCCTCCGTCACTGCTGAACTCACAACTGCATTAGATAGACTCCCAGTCGTGGAACTCCCAGGGTGTGAAGCCATAGAATCTTTATGATGAGAATAATGCAACTGCTCATTCCGCAACTCCTCATTCTGCAACTCCTCACCCTGCAACTCCTCATCATGCAACTCCTCTTTCAGAACACCTGGATCAACAGAAGCCAAAGAATCTTTATGATGAGAATAATGCAACTGCTCATTCCGCAACTCCTCATTCTGCAACTCCTCACCCTGCAACTCCTCACCATGCGACTCCTCTTTCAGAACACCTGGATCAACAGAAGCCGTATAATCTTTATGATGAGAATAATGCAACTGCTCATTCAGCACCTCCTCACTCTGCAAATCCTCATTCTGCAACTCCTCGTCCTGCAGCTCCTAATTCTGAACACCAGGAAAAAAAGAAACAGAACCCAGCACACCATCTGGAGACTGCACCGCATCTGGAGAATAAGCAACAGAATAAGACGAGAAAGCTTTCCCACGATCAGTTGGCCCATCGGGTTTAGCGACTCCTTCGAATGACTCAGTCATCACGCCCAGAGCCTCTAGCACACGGATCTCTGGAGATTGCACCACGGCTGGAGACTGCACCACCTCTGGAGACTGCATCCCCACTGGAACGCACTGCAGAGTATGGATGTCAAAGAGGGCTTGTCGAAACATGGCGAGTCTCAGCCTTCTCGCTCTCCGCCGCCACGACGAGGATGGGAAAGAAGAAACGGGATAGGGTATGGCATACAAAGTAGAAGTCGACGAGGTACAAAATTGCGTTGTCATGGCACCACACAGCAAGGGGTACTCACACAACAAATCTGACTCCACCCACTGCAGAGACAAGAGGTGCTCAAGCCGCCATCGCACGGCCCGCCCGCGCGCACACGGCCGCCCAGGGGGCAGCCTGAGGAGCCCGCGCCGGAATTCCTCTAGCTCATCGCCAACGAAAAGCTCTACGAGGTATTTTTCGATGTCAATACGAGGTCGGTTCCCTGAAGTGAACTGGCGCCGGCGGTGAACCGTCAACCTGGTCTTTTTGCGTCTTTTGCGAAGGCCGGTTCACGCTCCCATGGGAGCAGGCCTAAACACAAAGAACCTAAGCAGCGAAGCTGCAGAGATTAAGTACAAGTGCACAAACAGCGAAGCTGTACAGGAATGCACAAGTATACAATACACGAGAATGCAACTCAAAGATGAAAATAAAAGCAGTGAGAGACCATACAGTAACCACTGGTTTATACAGCGATTAGCGTCTCAACACCACTGAGAATGTACAAGATATTAAAGGTCAGAATGCAAGTAAGAAAATGAAACAAAGTGAAAAACAGCGAGGTTCAAAGGCCTATTTTGAGGCACCACGTGACAAATCACGGAAAGTCACTTTCACGCGCATGCACGACAACACACACAGGCATGAAGAAAGGCAACGCAATGACAAATCAAGCGTGCAGGATCAATCACATGTGCATCATCTGTGCCGTTTCCGATGCTTCTTGCCGCTCCGCGTCAATGCACTCCTGGAAGTAGAACTCTGAGGGCCCCCTTGTTGCGAATGATCCTCCTCGGAACTTTCAATTCCCAATTGCAGCCTGTATGCATTAAGAGCCTCAATCCTACGCTGAAGCTCCTGTGTCGGGAGTCGGTGTAGCTCAAGCCAAAGAGCCCTTACATCGACACCGGCACGGGCCCAGTCCCTGGCAGCTTGGCACTCAGAGCGCGTCTCACTCGGTCGATCTGCAGAACTCCCATTCATGGAACTCCCTACTGCATCAGCTGAACTCCCAACTGCAGAACTCCCAGCTGTTGAACTCCCAACTGCATCCTCAACTGCATCAGCGGAACTCCGAACTGTGGAGCTTCCTACTGCACTCCCAAGTGCAGAACTTCCTACTGCACTCCCAAGTGTTGAACT
Source organism: Prorocentrum cordatum (assembly GCA_963575745.1). Classification (NCBI taxonomy): domain Eukaryota; class Dinophyceae; order Prorocentrales; family Prorocentraceae; genus Prorocentrum; species Prorocentrum cordatum. The sequence goes on from CAUYUJ010008313.1 coordinate 120,272, forward strand.
TTTGGTCACGTTACTATCGCTATAAGCCAGGAAAAACGCATGAACAAAATCCTCCTCAGCCACCTCCTCCTGCTCCATCTTAGCAACTGCTTCACTATGAACATTCTCCTCCTCCTCGTCCTTGCAGCCAGGGTTCGATGCCACAGCATCAGCTGAACTCCAAACCGCGGTACTCAAAACTGCAGAACTCCCAGCTGTTGAACTCACAACTGCATCAACAACTGCATCAGCGGAACTCCGAACTGTGGAACTTCCTACTGCACTCCGAACAGTGGAACCCCCGACTGCACAGGAACTCCCAACTGCAGAAGCATCACCCGGATCAGCGCGCACTCGATGACACTCCTTCTCCTCCTCACCAACAGAGAGAACACAAAGATCAGTCTGAGTCCCACACTCAATGTGAACACAGGGATCTGTCTGAGTCCCACATTCGGAACACTGCGAACACAAAGAGTTGCCAGCCAATTCAACAGCATCCATATCAGTCTGTGTTCCACAAGTGTCCTCAACCCACTCCTCTTCCTCAGAATCGTCCGAGCAGAAATTCCGATAATATCTGGGCGCGAAAATTCCCGCGCGAACAAGGCACGACGGATCTGGCCCCCGAGCCGTGGACCACAAACGATACCTGACACGTTTCGCCCGCAGGCGGCGCAACTTCGATTGAGAAACTTTGACACCATGCCCATACAGCTGGTCTCGCTCATGCATGCGAGACTCACCTCCGTACGAAGGGCGAACACGGCATTATAGATCACTAACACACACTTCGACCGTAGACCAACGAGCAGACAAACACGCGAGAGACTCGGAAGTAAACAACGCCGTATCTGTCCAATCTGAAGCAAGAAAATCCGCGCCTGACAATTCAGATGAAACAAACTCCATATATAAAAACGTGGACTCGCTCTACAAGAAGGCAAATCACAAGCAATAACTAGATGGACAGTTGAGATAACCAAGGAAAATGCTGTTCCAACGATACTCCGACAATCTCAACATTTATATGCACTCCGACGACAATGGGCGCGGACAGGCCTTCGACAATCAATAAGAGTGTACGGTACTCAGGCAAAACAGACACTGAAGCACCGTGTACGGTAAGAGAACCAAACGCCAGGCACGGCACGATGCCGCTCGAGGAGGCCTCCGACGGGCCAGGTCGCCGCTGAGATCCCGAGGAGGGACAGCAGCAACCTGGTCTTTTTCCCAACCATCCTGCGGTGTTGGGTCCTCGTTTTGAAGAGACGGTGCCCCGCGTTCCTCTCCTCCTTCCTCCTCCCCCTCCTCCCTCCCCCCCCTCCTCTTCTCTCTACCGTCAGAATGATCATCTGCAGCATCATCCTCATCCACATCCTCATCCTCATCATCGTCTTCATCATCGCCCCCACCGCCCATGTCGTCACGCCCCTCACACGCTTCGTGGCCCCATAGGGAGCTCCACCGAAGGTCCCACTGGGGGCGTTCGCATGCGTCTCCCCCACCCAGGACAGCGTTTCGTGGCCCCATAGGGAGCTCCACTGAAGGTCCCAACAGGGGTGTTCGCATGCGTCTCCCCCACGCAGGACAGCGTTTCGTGGCCCCATACATAGGGAGCTCCACCGAAGGTCCCAGTAGGGGTGTTCGCATGCGTCTCCCCCACCCAGGACAGCGTTTCGTGGCCCCATAGGGAGCTCCACCGAAGGTCCCACTGGGGGTGTTCGCATGCGTCTCCCCCACCCAGGACAGCGTTTCGTGGCCCCATAGGGAGCTCCACCGAAGGCCCAAGTGGGGGTGTTCGCATGCGTCTCCCCCACCCAGGACACTGTTTCGTGGCCCCGTAGGGAGCTCCACCGAAGGTCCCAATAGGGGTGTTCGCATGCGTCTCCCCCACGCAGGACAGCGTTTCGTGGCCCCATAGGGAGCTCCACCGAAGGTCCCAGTAGGGGTGTTCGCATGCGTCTCCCCCACCCAGGACAGCGTTTCGTGGCCCCATCGGGAGCTCCACCGAAGGTCCCAATGGGGGTGTTCGCATGCGTCTCCCCCACCCAGGACAGCGTTTCGTGGCCCCATAGGGAGCTCCACCGAAGGCCCAAGTGGGGGTGTTCGCATGCGTCTCCCCCACCCAGGACAGCGTTTCGTGGCCCCATAGGGAGCTCCACCTAAGGTCCCAGTAGGGGTGTTCGCATGCGTCTCCCCCACCCAGGACAACGCTTCGTGGCCCCATGGGGAGCTCCACCGAAGGTCCCACTGGGGGTGTCATTTCGGCACACCCCTCACACGCTTCGTGGCTCCATAGGGAGCTCCACCGAAGGCCCCAGTGCCCGCGGCCGCATGCGTCCCCCACACCCATTTCGGCACACCCCTGCACACCCATTTCGGCACACCCCTCACACGTTTCGTGGCTCCATAGGGAGCTCCACCGAAGGCCCCAGTGCCCGCGGCCGCATGCGTCCCCCACACCCATTTCGGCACACCCCTCACACGTTTCGTGGCTCCATAGGGAGCTCCACCGAAGGCCCCAGTGCCCGCGGCCGCATGCGTCCCCCACACCCATTTCGGCACACCCCTCACACGTTTCGTGGCTCCATAGGGAGCTCCACCGAAGGCCTCAGTGCCGCCGCCCGCATGCGTCACCCCCACCCATTTCGGCACACCCCCCGCATTTCTCGCACGGCAGGGTCATCACCACGGTGGCGTGCCAGGGGCGCACCATGCGCGAAGGCGACGGGGCGGGGGAACGGCGCTCCGGGGGCGGCCAGACCTCCGGGGCGCGAGCAGTCCGCGGCCAGACCATCTCTCGGTCCTGTGGACTCTCGCCCTGGGCCGTCGGCTGCCCGGCGCGCTGCTCCCTCGGTCGACGTCGCCCAGGCGTGATCCTGGATTGCGGCCGCCACGAGGTAGGGAACGGCAAGAAGGAGGACGACGACTGGTGGCTGGAGCTCTACGCGCTGCTCTCGCGCGCCACGCGCCACGAGGACCTCCTGCTCATGCGGGCGCCGCGCATCGAGTTCTTCCTGGCAGGGCCGCCGCAGGGCTTGCGGAAGCAGCTGGAGCAGTTTGCGGCGCGCACGAAGCGGTGCAGGAGGGAAGCGACGGCCCTCGCCAGGGAGCTCGGCTTCACCGAGTTCATCCGCGAGGCCTGACCTGAGGAGCGTCTCCCCCGAGCCGCGCCTTCTCTCGACTGCCCGACTAATTGTTTGGCCTCGCGCCGCGGACGACCCGCGCGCGTCGCTGGGACCCTCTCGGGGCGACCAGCGCGCGTCGCGGGAACTCCGTGCTGCGGGGGGCCCGGCGCCTCGTTCGCCCGTCGTCGCTCTGCCCAGCGGTCAGAGACTTGCCCGCTATCAGCCAGCCAGTTAGCTAGTCAGCTCTCTCTGCTTCGCGCAGCGGACGACCCGCGCGCGTCGCTGGGACCCCGCCCGGGGCGACCAGCGCGCGTCGCGGGGACTCCGCGCTGCGCTGCGCCCGCAGCCTTGGATTTTGGAGTGCGCGGGCAAAGAGGAAGGAAAAGAAGAGCCGAAAGCGGGCGCGATCCTCGCAAGAGGCGTGCCGACATGGGCGTCGCGACGTGCGGACGCTGCCGTCGGGGTTCCCGCGGAAGCTGCCTGCGGCGGCCACGCCCAGTGTCACGTGTGTTCGGACAGGCATGCTCGACACTTACACTAGGCGGTTCCATGATCGCATTCATGCAAATATATTCACTCGCGCGCAGACCCATTCATACTCAGATTCCCTCGCGCTCTGACTCACCCGCGTTCTTTCTCTCGTAATCAGATCAATCGTAATCCTTTGCGTTGTGTACCCCGCCACATTTCGGCACACCCCTCATGCGGTTCGTGGCCCCATAGGGAGCGCCACCGAAGAAGATACTCCCAATTGCGATACTCACAACTGCATATGGTTGGGTCCTTCGCCAGGATAATTTTTGCGTCTTTGCTGGGACCGTCTTGGCCACTAAGGCCAGGTCCAACAAAGTATCAGGCGAAACAGAGCCTCTTATTCATCACGCAAGCAGTCAGCTCTTATACCTCACAGCGAAGCTGAAGGAATAAAGAGAATCACATGCCGCAAAGACACAATCAAACGCAAAGCACACAAAAGACAAACGAATGAGTCAGTGAACAGCGAAGCTGTTGGAATAAACCAGAACACAGATAAAGAAGAAACAATGTGTGACTTATCACTGCGAATGATCAAAGAAGGTCTGCACTACCTGCGGGAGCACATCGCATATGCGCTCCGCCGCTGATAGTTCCGCATCTGTAACAGTGGCGCTTGGTGGCAGACACCAAGCCGCAAGATACACATCCTTGAAAATGATGTCGGTCCGCGAGAAGATATATTTGTTTCGCAGACCAATCTGTATCCACACACCACAGGCACTTCCGCGGCTACAAACGCCCCCATCAAAGCCGGCTTTGATAAGGCAAGAAGTATAACACTGAGATTCAAAATCGCTGAGGTAAACGAAATCGGCGTACAAGTGGCCCTGACGGGCCTGATGGGTCAGTAAGTCAGCTCTCTGGTTCCATTCCCGAAAAGAATGAGAGAAGAAGTCACGGCCAGCCTCTGGAGGCCTCACCGAGTATGTTTCCTGCATCTCGTCCAACTTATTAATCAGAGTATCCACCCTTTTCTGATATACTTGAGCGAATACTTTCCATTTCCCACAGAGCCAGTTAATCACAAGCAGTGAGTCCCCCTGGATATCCAGTGGTATCCCATCCGTTTCGAGGTCCCACTGTGTACAACGCATGTTATGCAATGCAATACGTTTGCTGAGACGTTCCCTAAATGCTGGTGTATCCTCCCGATCCTGACCAATATGAACCCTCCATCCTCATTCAAGTTCAAGAACACAGGCACCCCTGAGGACGCCAAACCTTTGCACTTCTTTTGGAAATACTTCAACATAGTACTAGAACAAACATGTGCAGCGAAATCCATGAAATGTTCAAAACTTACAGCAAAGAACTCCCACCAGGATAAACCATAAAACGATTCCCATGAATAGCACCACGGACGAAGTCCTACACTCTCCTGTCCCCCCCGATGTCGTTTCATTGAGCCGGCCTCCTTCCAATTCCCCCAACATCTGAGAGCCTCGCTTGAATCCGTCCTCATTCTATCCCACAGTCGGCCAAACGCCAGGCATGAGAAACGAGAATCTCTCTAAGCTCTTGTCGAATTTGCCTCCAGCGCCTCCCGATCTGTGATCAACCTATGGGCAAAATCATGGATGTCGATTGCCCACATCCAGTGCACTCTGAGAAACTTCTGTACAATACCCGCATAGTGTGCATGATGAAATTTTTGTCTCGCACGTCCATACCTCCTCGTATTCCATTCCTGATAGCTTTCCCCTTCCCTCCGTATACAACGAGACATTACAGCCAGGCACTTACCCTCAAAGATATGAAGGGCACTCAATGAACTAGAGTCGACCGTACATCCTTCCGCCGCGTAGAGAACAATACTCTGAACCCTCTGTGCATACCTCTCATACTTATCTTTCAACGGGATGGCCGTGGAGCGGAAGAAGGTCGCCTGCCCCCAGAAAACCCTGCGAGCAGAGTCAATACTAGCATCCAAATATGGATGGTCATTCACATGTAGTTCAGAACAAATATGAGCCCCAAGCACCTCCATCTCCGTCACCCTTCTAAATCGATACACTCCCGACTCCTCCGACCCCATCGAGAGAACAAGATCAGCAGTGCGTAATATTTCCCCTTCCGCATCTCGCGGAGGATCAACCCCGAACACCATGTACAATAGACTGGACTCTTTCCATCTCATGCCATAGTCATGTAACTGTGTAGTTAGACCGTATAACATGCGCGTGAGTTCCTCCCGACTCCGAGCCAGAACATAACAATTGTCCGCCCAAAGGAATGTGATTAATAATCGAAACACAGCTAGTCGAGCCAGTCGCAAACTCAATACGATGACCTAGTCCTAGTACGTCCCATTCTCGAATCGTGGAACTCCACATAGCAGCAACAATAAGGTTGAAAGCCAACGGGCCCTCAGGCCCTCCCGTCCGAATACATTTGTCCCACCTTACCTCCAAAACCTCAATCCCATCATAATAGACAGTGCCTACACATTCGCACAAGGGGTTAAGTAGAGCATACTGTAGGTATAGGGGCACACTCGCATGATCCAACCCGCGCCTGACATTGGCCACCGTGCAGTGATCGAACGCCTGGAGGACATCAGCGTTCGCCAAGTGTGCCGTTTCCCCTTTACCCCATTGTGCAGCATGTTGACCTATGTGTTTGATGCTAGCCGTGATTTCGTGTGTACGACGATGTTCCTGGAAACCATACAACCCAATATGACGAAACACTCCGTTTCTTTCAATATGGCTCTCAACCAGGAGAACAATACAGGAACTGAACCATCTCGAAACAGCATTCTGCATACACAGCAAACGACCGTCTTTTAACTTAGTAATCCCTGGATTGTTTGGCATAAAAGAGACGAGAATCTCACGCCACGACTGAGGATACGGAATCGTGAGCTTGATGATTTTATCGAACAACTTCTGGATCGCTCTGAGAGCACAACACGGCAAGCTCCTTAGAATCTCGCACGGTATCCCGTCTGGCCCAGTAGCCCTCTGGGTCTTCAGCCGAGCCCGTGCTCTGAGAAGCAGCGCCATACTAATTCCCACAACTGATGTGGATCGTACCTCATGTACAGCCCTCATCCTGATCTCCTCCATCATACTGTTGGTGGAATTGCGTACCTCCTCGGACGACACCTTGAAACGAACGAACTTGTCGAGCTCCTCCTTCCACTCCTCACGGTCCTCCGTCTCCCTCCCATCCACCACTAAATGTTTGATAGTATATCTGACCTTACGCTTTGTTGGGGGCCATCTGCACATAATCATATCACGTCGATAACTTCTGCGTAGACGATTGGACTCATTCTTTAACCTCCTCAACCTCTCCACATCCTCCTTCGGACACATCTTAACCTCCTCCTCGGCTCTAGTGAGCTGCACCGGCCTGGACGGCTCTCTTGGTCTTCTCGCACCCGTGGTGGAGTAGTCCACCGTCGGTGATAAGTACGCCTCCAGCATAGTACTCTGCAAACACTGTGGACAGGTCACAGACGGACACCTTGAACGAGCGAAGGCCGCACCGCCTATATTCAAATCCACATGCTGCCGAGCCTGATGCTCATCAGCCCAAGTCGAACACTTGTATCCGACCAGGGACGGCCTAGACTTCTGACCAGGCTGGGGGTCAGGGCGACGAACAATCACATTCCCAGGGTCAGTGAAACTCGCCGTGATGATAGCGTGATCGGATAATCTACTGAACTGCTTCTTCCCACCCCTCTTGAAACATCACTTCACCTCCAGATCCGAGAACTCCCAACGATGAGGGACCAGTAGGTAATCCAGGACCCTCTTCGAAGTCAGAAACTTGTTCTCCCCCCACGACTCCCAGGTATGCCTCCTAGTACTGAAAGTGTTGGCGGCCTTCAGTCCATGTGATTCCATGAACTCTAAGAGCAGCTCCTTCAGCCTCCTCCTCCGACTCCTCCTCTCGATCTGCTGTGTACCGTCTCCTCCTCTCTCCCACCTTCTGTCCGTACGAGTACCCTCCTCTCCAGTAGCCCCATACTCCTCCCCATTATACGTAAACTTGCATCCAGGCGGAATCTCCACATTTGCATCGAGCAGAACACAAAAGCTGGCTTGAGGAAACTTAGTGCGGAGAACATTACGAGCACGACTGATCTGCTCATAGACCTCCGCAGCTATCTCTACACAATCCTCCACATGAGGGTCTGGCAAATACGCTGACACAATAATAAGTGGTGACTTTTCTGACCCAAAGACGCCGATAACGAACCTCGTGAAACAAGTAAAGAACATGCGGACGGCAGCCGCCCAAGATCTGTCGAAGATGAGAGCTGCCTTGCTACACGTACTAGTTTTGATGCGCCACCCCAAGCGTTCAAATTCACCATGCACAAGGTATTGAGTTTCCTGGCATGCAAAGAGCCCACAACATGCCCTCATATGATGGAGAATCTCAGCGCATTTAAAATGAGCCTCACCTGCTTTGTCCAGGTTCCAGCTCGCCAAGCGTATGCCTCGGACGAGGCGCCGCAAACGTCACTGCCTACGATTCACTTCCTGAAGTATCTCATTCATGGGGACCGTCAGTGCAGGATACATAGAAACAATACGAGCCCATGCATCAGCATGAAGAACCCAAGCCCCTGTGGTGTTCGTATACGTCGCAAAACAGACGGGTCGGAGATTCGGAACAGCTTGAGTCCAAATCTGACTCCTCGGTGGCCCCACCTCCCCACGGATCTCGATTTGAACATGAGCCGGTGTCATACTTCGCCAAGTCCCACAGAAACGAGCAACCGCTTTCACATGATCACGCTTCCAGGGTGCACACTCCACTAGCGTACGAATCTTTCTGGGATCGATAGGCGTGTCCATATCCTGAATGAGAACATCGGCATTTGGATATGTATAACCTGGAGGCGGAGCAATACGATCGGCTGGTTCCTTACAGACCATATCCATCCATTTTTTTATTCTCCAAAGAGTGTCCCGTGCTGCCCCTTCTTTGAAACCGACCTTCACACTTCCGTACATATATCTTCCTCCGTTTAACCGTTCAGTTTTATCTTTGTCGTAAGCATTCCTTTCCTCCCCCTGAAGTGTTCCAATCAGATTCGATATAAGCTGTGACGCATCCGCCCAGGGTATCATTTGATTTCCCCGATTTACTTGATTCGACCAATCTGTAACCCACCCTTTGAGTTCGAAATAAGTTGGTGTAAACTGGCTCGATCGCCCTTGTTGCACGTGAGGGGCCGAACCTACACCTCCACCAGAGGAGCCGCCAGGGCCCACACTAGTCGAAACCGACGCTGCAGGAGATCCAGCCAAGTTTTGCTTAACCTGTTTCTCCAGAATATCTGTCCGTGCATCTGATTTGTCCATGCGCTCCGTATGCAACTTAAGTGTGTCATCAACTCTTTTGATGTCAGTCTTCGTCGATTGAACAACATGGATGAGATCCTCATGTGCCTCCTCCGTTTTCCAAACATGCTTCATCATCATCTGTTTGAAAGGATCCTTCTCCTGCGCTAACATCACTTTCCTCTCCTCCTCTATCTCTGGGCCACGTGCACGTTTAGATCGAATCTCACCCTCCCCCGTCATAGCGGCATCCGCCGCTGCAGCAACATGAGTCATATTCTCAATAATATTACCGTTCAATCCGTATTATCTAACCAATTCTTATCGTCCTCACGTTGACGCTTGTTTGATGCTGCCTCCAGTGCCTGCAAGTCTTTCTGATCCCACGGTTGGTATTCCTCAAGGTAATCGAAGTTGACCCCATCGTCCTGGTAATCCTCAGTGGGTATGTCCAGATTCTTTTGACGACGAAACCACTCCTCAGTACTTTCACCCCAATGCTCGAGACCGATCTCTCTCCTCAAGGCCAGCTGGGCCTCAGGACTGTCGTACGACGTTGTGTCAACAACGATCCAGCACACAAGAAACTGCCACTCGTTCAATAAGAGATAATATATGCAGACAGACAATAGACAGCAGTGCAGCACACCAGAAAGTATCTCAATACCACGAAGAAGAATTCAGCGTACAATACACGAGATGTAGTGCAAGCAGACAAAAACCTCGAGGGAACCCGGGCTAGCCAGGCTCACACCCCGAGGCGAAGGCTCGCTAGAACGTCTGGAGGTTACCCAGGCAGAGACGTTCTTGAGCCGAGACGTTCTTGAGCCGAGACGTTCTTGAGCCGGCAACCTGGTCACCGCCGGGAACCTCGTAGAGCTCCTTGCACCCATAAGAAAGCTGAGGATCAACGCGGACAGCTTCTCGAAGCATTTCGAGAAAAAACGTCGATTTAGGATTTTTCGAGTCAACATGAAGTCGGTTCCTGGATGTGAACTAGTACTAAAACTCTCTGTAGAGAGCTGAGCTGCCCTGGGAACAAAGTTTATATGCCAATGCCTGGCGTGCAAATCTGCTTCCTCAAAATGAACGGTCACATACCTTTCAAATCTTAGCAAAACCGACCGCACGTTACCACATTGTCCATTCTGGTCGGGTCGGCCAACTAGCTCCACCCTGCGCCGGAATTCCTCTAGCTCATGGAAAAAGAAGAGCTCTACGAAGTATTTTTCCCAACCCTCCTTGGTTGGGTATTCGTTTTGAATAGAGCAGTGTGGTCGCGTCCCTCCCCCCTCCCTTCCTCCTTTTCCCCTCCCGCCTCTTCCTGTCTTGCCCGCGGGGGGCTGCGATCTGTGAAACTGTCGCAATTTTCGAGGCCTGCTGGGGGGCCCAGCACTGTGAGGGCCACGGGCAGATTCAAATTCGACCTCGCCATCCCTGGGGGGCTGCGATCTGTGAAACTGTCGCCATTTTCGAGCCCTGCTGGGGGGCCAGCACAGTGAGGGCCACGGGCGGATTCAAATTAGACCTCGCCATCCCTGGGGGCTGCGATCTGTGAAACTGTCGCCACTTTCGAGGCCTGCTGGGGGGCCCAGCACAGTGAGGGCCACGGGCGGATTCAAATTAGACCTCGCCATCCCTGGGGGGCTGCGATCTGCGAAACTGTCGCCATTTCGAGGCCTGCTGGGGGGCCCAGCACAGTGAGGGCCACGCGCGGACCCAAATTAGACCTCGCCATCCCTGGGGGGCTGCGATCTGTGAAACTGTCGCCACTTTCGAGGCCTGCTGGGGGGCCCAGCACAGTGAGGGCCACGGGCGGACCCAAATTAGACCTCGCCATCCCTGGGGGGCTGCGATCTGTGAAACTGTCGCCATTTTCGAGGCCTGCTGGGGGGCCCAGCACAGTGAGGTCCACGGCGGATCCAAATTAGACCTCGCCATCCCTGGGGGGCTGCGATCTGTGAAACTGTCGCCACTTCCGAGGCCTGCTGGGGGGCCCAGCACTGTGAGGGCCACGGGCGGACCCAAATTAGACCTCGCCATCCCTGGGGGGCTGCGATCTGTGAAACTGTCGCCACTTTCGAGGTCTGCTGGGGGGCCCAGCACAGTGAGGGCCACGGGCAGATTCAAATTAGACCTCGCCATCCCTGGGGGGCTGCGATCTGTGAAACTGTCGCCACTTTCGAGGCCTGCTGGTGGGCCCAGCACAGTGAGGGCCACAGGCAGATTCAAATTAGACTTCGCCATTCCTGGGGGGCTGCGATCTGTGAAACTGTCGCCACTTTCGAGGCCTGCTGGGGGGGCCAGCACAGTGAGGGCCACGGGCAGATTCAAGTTAGATCTCGCCATCCCTGGGGGGGGGCTGCGATCTGTGAAACTGTTGCCACATGGGAGGCCTGCTTGGGGGGCCCAGCATAGTGACGCCACGGGCAGACCCAAATTAGACCTCGTTATTCCTGGGGGGCTGCGATCTGTGAAACTGTCGTCATTTTCGTGGCCTGCTGGGGGGACCAGCACAGTGAGGGCGACGCCTCCTTGGTTGGGTAGTCGTTTTGAATAGAGCAGTGTGGTCGCGTCCCTCCTCCCTCCCTTCCTCCTTTTCCCCTCCCGCCTCTTCCTGTCTTGCCCGCGGGGGGCTGCGATCTGTGAAACTGTCGCAATTTTCGAAGCCTGCTGGGGGGCCCAGCACAATGAGGGCCACGGGCAGATTCAAATTACACCTCGCCATCCCTGGGGGGCTGCGATCTGTGAAACTGTCGCCATTTTCGAGCCCTGCTGGGGGGCCAGCACAGTGAGGGCCACGGCGGATTCAAATTAGACCTCGCCATCCCTGGGGGGCTGCGATCTGTGAAACTGATACTGTCGTCATTTTCAAGCCTTGCTGGGGGGCCCAGCACAGTGAGGGCCACGGGCGGACCCAAATTAGACCTCGCCATCCCTGAGGGGGGCTGCGATCTGTGAAACTGTCGCCACTTTCGAGGCATGCTGGGGGGCCCAGTACAGTGAGGGCCACGGGCGGACCCAAATTAGACCTCGCCATCCCTGGGGGGCTGCGATCTGTGAAACTGTCGCCATTTTCGAGCCCTGCTGGGGGGCCCAGCACAGTGACGTCCACGGGCGGATCCAAATTAGACCTCGCCATCCCTGGGGGGCTGCGATCTGTGAAACTACTGTCGCCACTTCCGAGGCCTGCTGGGGGGCCCAGCACTGTGAGGGCCACGGGCGGACCCAAATTAGACCTCGCCATCCCTGGGGGGCTGCGATCTGTGAAACTGTCGCCACTTTCGAGGTCTGCTGGGGGGCCCAGCACAGTGAGGGCCACGGGCAGATTCAAATTAGACCTCGCCATCCCTGGGGGGCTGCGATCTGTGAAACTGTCGCCACTTTCGAGGCCTGCTGGTGGGCCCAGCACAGTGAGGGCCACAGGCAGATTCAAATTAGACTTCGCCATTCCTGGGGGGCTGCGATCTGTGAACCTGTCGCCACTTTCGAGGCCTGCTGTGATCCCCGTTTTCGAAGTGGCTAGGAGTGCTCAGGAATTGTAAATCATCAGCTTTATCAAGCCCTTTTCCTGTAGCCAGTGTCCTGCGAGTCTCCCGAATTCCGTCTGCAGACATATGTAACCCTCGCTCCGTCATCGCCCCCTTATAAAGTATCCTAAACTATTTGCGCCCCGCTTTTGCGCAGGGGTTGGGTACGTCGCCAGGGTAATTGTTTTTTTTTTCGATGTCAATACGAGGTCGGTTCCTGGAAGTGAACCCATAGTAAACCTCCCTTGAGAGAGCTGAGCTGCTCTGAGAACAAAGCTCATATGCGTGTGCTTAGCACAAAAATCAGGTTTCTCAAAATGAATGGTCGAATATCCCTCGAATCTTAGCAAAACCGACCAAAAGTTACCACTTTGTCCGTCCGGGCCGGGTGGGCCAACTGGCGCCGGCGGTGAACCGTCAACCTGGTCACCGCCGGGAACCTCGTAGAGCTTCTTGCACGCGTAAGAGTGCGCAAGCGGAGGGCTTCTCGGAGCATATGTAGAAAATGTGGAAGGACATTTTTCGGTGTCAACATGAAGTCGGTGCCTGGAAGTAAACTAATACTAAAAGTGGCTCTAGAGAGCTGAGCTGCTCGGGAACAAATTTTACATGCCAACGCTCGGCGTGAAAATCTGCTGTCTCAAAATAAATGGTCAAATATCTCCCAATTTTTCGCAAAACCGCCCCAAGGTTACCACATTGTCCGTTCTGGCCGGGTCGTCCAACTAGCTCCACCCCGCGCCGGAATTCCTCTGGCTCATCGATAACGAGGAGCTCCACGAGGTTTTTCTCAAAATGAATAGTCAGGTATCTTTCAAATCTTAGCAAAACCGACCCAAAGTCACGCATTCTCTCTTAAGGTCGGGTCTGCCAACTAGCTCCACCCTGCGCCGGAATTCCTCTTAGCTCATCTTGCCGACGAGCTCTACGAGGTACTGGAACCGGCGGTAAACCGTCAACCAGGTTTCCACCGGGAGTCTTGTAGAGCTCTTTTTCTCGCGCGAAGGTGCCCAGAACATGGAAGGAGCCTTCTGAAGCGTAAGCTGAAACACTCGAAAACACACATATTTCGATGTTTATCCAAAGTCGGTTCCGCCAAGTGTTTTGATAATAATACTGCAGCTACGGATCTGAAAATTCCACTGGGAGACGCGGCATAACCCACTACAGGTGCAGAAAAATACCAGATCTCAAAACGAATGTTCAAATTTCTCAATGTTCGCCCAACCGGCACAAAGTTCACACATTGTCCGTCCAGGCCGGGCGGGCCAACTGGCGCCGGCGGTGAATTGTCAACCTGGTCACCGCTGGCAACCTCGCAGAGTTCCTTGCACGCCATCGAAGCAGAGAACGTCACAGAGGAGTTTCTTAAAGTCTGAATGTTCGCACTGGCGCCGGCGGTGAACCGTCAACCTGGTCACCGCCGGGAACCTCCTAGAGCTCCTTGCACACGTAAGAGTGCTCAGATGGAAAGCAGACAGCATCTCGGAGCATTTCTAGAAAAAACGTCGAATTTGCATTTTTCGGTGTCAACGTGTTGTCGGTTGCTCCGAATGTTTCGATAGTAAAACTCTCTCTATAGAGAGCTGAGCTGCTCGCAGAAGGAAGTTTAGATACTAATGCTCGAAGTAAAAATTTCCTTTCTCAAAACGAATGGCGAAATATCTTTCAAATCTTCGTAAAACAGACCCAAAATTACACATATTATTTTCTGGTCGGGTCGACCAACTAGCTCCACCCCGCGCCGGAATTCCTCTAGCTCATCGACAACGAAGAGCTCTACGAAGTATTTTTCGATGTCAATACGAGGTCGGTTCCCTGAAATGAACTGGCGCCGGCGGTGAACCGTCAACCTGGTCACCGCCGGAAACCTCGTAGAGCTCCTTGCACGCATAAGAGTGCTCAGATTGAAAGCAGACAGCATCTCGGAGCATTCCTAGAAAAACGTCGAATTTGCATTTTTCGGTGTCAACGTGATGTCGGTTCCTCCAAATGTTTCGAAGTAAAACTTTCTCTTGAGAGCTGAGCTGCTCGCAGGCTCAAGTTTATATACTAATGCTCGGAGTAAAAATCTCCTTTCTTAAACAAAATGGTCAAATATCTTTCAAATCTTCGCAAAATCGACCCAAAGTTACCACATCTACTTTTCTGGTCGGGTCGACCAACTAGCTCCACCCCGCGCCGGAATTCCTCTAGCTGATCGATAACGAAGAGCTCTACGCACACATACTATAACGTCCTCAGCAGAGCTTAGCTGCTCTGAGAACAAAGCTTATATGCATATGCTTAGCGCAAAAATCTGATTACTCAATATAAGTGGTCAAATATCTTTCACATATCAGCAAAACCGACCAAAAGTCATCACTGGCGCCGGCGGTAAACCGTTAACCTGGTCACTGCCGGGGACCTCGTAGAGCTCCTGGCACGCACTAGAGTGCCCAGAATCGAAGCAGAGAGCTTTCGAGAAGATTTTATGAAAATCTTTCTTTTTGCAATTTTCTATGTGAATACGAGCTCGGTTCCCAGAAGTGAACCCATAGTAAAACTCCCTCGGGAGAGCTGAGCTGCTCTGGGAACAAAGTTTATATGCCAACGCTCGGCGAAAAAATCTGCTTCCTCAACACAAATGGTCATATATCTTTCGAATCTTAGCAAAACCGACCAAAAGTAACCACTTTGTCCGCCCGAGCCGGGTGGGCCAACTGGCGCCCGCGGTGAACCGTCAACCTGGTCACCGCCGGGAAACTCGTAGAGCTCCTTGCACGCGTAAGAGAGCTCAGATTGAAAGCAGACAGCATCTCGGAGCACTTCTAGAAAAACGTCGAATTTGCATTTTTCGGTGTCAACGTGATGTCGGTTCCTCCAAATGTTTCGATAGTGAAACTCTCTCTAGAGAGCTGAGCTGCTCGCAGAATCAAGTTTATATACTAATGCTCGGAGTGATAATCTCCTCTTAAAATAAATGGTATATCTTTCACATCTTCGCAAAACCGACCCAAAGTTACCACATCTTCTTTTCTGGTCGGGTCGACCAACTAGCTCCACCCCGCGCCGGAATTCCTCTAAATCAATGATAACGAAGAGCTCTACGTACGCATAGAAAAACGCCCTCAGCAGAGCTCAGCTGCTCTGAGAACAAAGCTTTTACGCGCATGCTGGGCGCAAAAATCTGATTACAATATAAATGGCCACATATCTTTTAAATATCAGCAAAAGCACTAGAGTGCTTTGAATCGAAGCAGAGAGCTTTCGAGAAGATTTTCTGAAAATCTTTGTTTTTGTATTTTTCAATGTTAATACGAGCTCGGTTCCCGGAAGTGAACCCATAGTAAAACTCCCTCGGGAGAGCTGAGCTGAATGTGCGCCTACAGATCTCATCTTAAGACGCAGAGGCCCTTATAGTCGTTTACAGGTGCGAAAAACTGCTCTCTCAAAATCAATCGTCAAATATCTTTCAGATCTTAGCAAAACCTACCAAACTGGGCGCCGGCGGTAAACCGTCAACCTTTCTTACCGCCGGGGGACTCGTAGAGCTTCCTGACAATATATAATGTCGAAAAAAAACAGAGAACGAATAGTTTTTCAGCCCAAGCGATTTCAGAGCTCTCGATGCAACAGCCGAACGCCCCCGATGCTTCTGGATTGTCTTCTGCACGAGCTCTGTAGGTCTCCTACAGCCCGAGTTACGTGCGTAAATCGACAGCGCCTCTTAAGATGACTTGAACAATACGAATAGTTTGGCAAACCTAGCTCGAGTATCAGAACGAGTTCAGACCTCTGAATGCGACAAGCGGACGCGTCTGATGTCTCCGAATCGATTCCTGTGATTACCAGCCCTGCAGCCCCCCTACAGCCCGAGTTAAGTACAGAAAGCCGACAGTACCTCTCCGGATGACTCGAGCACTACGAATAGCTTCGCAGACCTAGTTCGGGCAGCAGACCGAGTTCCGAGCTCTGGATTCGACGAACGGACGCGCCTGACGTCTTCAAATCGATTCCTGTGACCACCTGCACTGTAGCCCCCCCTACAGCCTGAGTTAAGTAAACCGACAGCACCTCTCAAGATGACTCGAACAATACGAATAGTTTCGTGATTCTAGATCGGGCAGCAGACCGAGTTCAGAGCTCTGGATTCAACAGACGAACGCGACTGATGATTCAGAATCGGTTTCTGTGAGTATCAGCTCATATAGCTCGAGTTAAATACAGAAAACCGAGAGCGCCTGCCAAGATGACTCGAATAATACAAATAGGTTTGCGGACCTAGCTCGGCTAGCAGATCGAGTGCAGACCTCTGGATGCAACAGACGAACGCGTCTCATTACTCTGAATGCATAAGGTGTGCTCACCAGCTCTGTAGCTGTCCTGTATCTCGATAAGTCCAATACACCGAGAGCGCGTATCAAGATGACTCGAAACGGCCGATCCCGCCTGGACGCTTTTTGACAATACAAGCCACCCGATCGAGTTGAGATCAAGGTGGCGAGCGGGAATAATATCGAATATCACGGGAAAAATACTAGAGCTCTAACCAATGGTTGAATTTCGAGAACAAACTTTTCAACCGACCAAAAGTCAGCATAAGGTTCGTCGAGATTTTTCTTGCCAACTAGCTCTCCAGCGCCCCGGAATTACTCTTAAGCTTCCAGCAATAACTTGCGAAGCTCTACGAGTTACGTCGGTTCCTCCATGTGTTTTGATAGTAATACTGCACCTACGAGCCTGGAAACTTGACTGGCAGACGCGGCATAACCTACTACAGCTGTGAAAAAAAAACTGGTTTCTCAAAATAAATGGTCAAATATCTTTTAAATCTTCGCGAAGACGACCCAAAGTTGTCACATTGTCCTTTCTGGCCGGGTCGATCAACTGGGCGCCGGCGGTACACTGTCACCCTTTCTTACCGCCAAGGACTCGTAGAGCTTGCTGACAATATATAATGTCGAAAAAAAACAGAGAACGAATAGTTTTTCAGCCCAAGCGATTTCAGACCTCTCGATGCAACAGCCGAACGCCCCGGATGCTTCTGGATTCTTCTGTACGAGCTCTGTAGCTCTCCTACAGCCCGAGTTACGTGCGTAAATCGACAGCGCCTCTTAAGATGACTTGAACAATACGAATAGTTTGGCAAACCTAGCTCGAGTATCAGAACGAGTTCAGACCTCTGAATGCGACAAGCGGACGCGTCTGATGTCTCCGAATCGATACCTCTGATTACCAGCCTGCAGCCCCCGTGCAGCCCGAGTTTATTGCAGAAAACGGACAGCACCTGTCAGAATGACTCGACCAGTACGAATACGAAAAGTTTCGCGCACCTAGTTACAGCAGACCGAGTTCCCAGCTCTCGATTCGACAGGCGGACGCGTTTGATTTCTTCAAATCGATTCCTGTGACCACCAGCACTGTAGGCTCCCTACAGCCCGAGTTAAGTGCAAAAAGACAGCACCTCTGAAGATAACCCGAACAATAGGAATAGTTTTGCAATTCTTGATCGGGCAGCAGACCGAGATCGGAGCTCTAGATTGAAGAGAGAAACGCGAATCATGTTTCTGATCGGTTTCTCTGAGTATCATCTCTCTAGCTGTCCCATAGCTTGAGTTGAGTACAGAAACCGAGAGCATCTGTCAGGATCACTCGAATAATACGAATAGGTTTGGTAATCTAGCTCGGCTAGCAGACCGTGTTCAGACCTCTGGATACAAGAGACGCACACAGCTGATCATTCTGAATCGATAAGCTGTGCGTACGAGCTCTGTAGCTGTCCTGTACCTCGAGTTAAGTCCAACGTACCGACAGCGCGTATCAAGATGACTTGAAAAGGCCGATCCCGCCTGGATGCTTTTTTGGCAGTAAAAGCCACCCGATCGAGCTGAGATCGAGTCTGCGAGCGGTAATGAGATCGAATATCACAGGGAAACATACTAGAGCTCTAACAAATGATTCAGTTTCGAGAACAAAATTTTCAACTAACCACTTGGTAGCGTCCAAAACCCGGAGAGCGAAGAGACCTCGGAAGGGGGAAATCTTTCCTCGAGAGCGCTGGGGAGCGCCCCTGCAGCGCTTTCGAAGCGCTGCCAGGAACGCTTCCACGCGTGCCTGCACGCGTGCAGGCACACGTGGACAGCGCCCCCGAACCAGCTGCCGGCTCGCCCGAGTTTCTGTGAGGCCTGTGGACCGCCGTGGAGGAGCGCCTGGCGGGCATCACCACCGTCCGGCTTCTAATCTTAAATCCTTTAGCTCTTAGCGAGCTCTCCGGGAAAAAGTCAGCAAAATGTCCGTGCAGATTTTCCTTGCCAACTAGCTCTCCAGCGCCCCAAGATTACTCTTAAGCTTCCAGCAACACCTTGCTGAGGGGAGCTCTACGAGTTACGTTGCCATTGGTAGCGTCCGCAAAGAGAATAGACGCCGGAAATTCCTGGCGGCCCCTCGGACGCTCTCGTGAAGCGCTCCTGGAGCTCCCTGCAGCGCTTCTGAAGCGCTGCAGGGAGCTCCAGGAGCGCTTCAGAAGCTTCCCTGCAGCGCTTCTGAAGCGCTGCAGGGAAGCTTCCCTGCAGCGCTCCAGGAGTGCTCTCGGGAAGCTCCCTGCAGCGCTTCTGAAGCGCTGCCGGGAACGCTTGCACGCGTGCCTGCACACGTGCAGGCACGCATGGACGCGTGCCCGAAGCGCTCCCGGACCCGCTCCGACGTTTTACAAGTCGCTGCGGGGATTCTGGACCAGCGAAGATGGGCTGCTGGCGGGCATCACCACCGTCCGGCTTCTAATCTAAAACCCCCTAGCTCTCAGAGAGCTCTCCGGGAACATGGTCCTTTCTGCTCGGGTCGACCACTTGGTAGCATCCAAAACCCGGAGAGCAAAGAGAACACACACCAGAAATCGGTCCTGGCAGACTAGGCGCCGGCGGTAAACCGTCAACCTTGGTTTTTTGCGGACTTTGCGGTCGACTGTGCAGGCTTTCCAGCCTAGTCGGAGCAAGGAGCGGACGTATCCAAACAGGCAAGGCGTGAGTGAGCACAAACTCTTATTCACATCAAACCAGTCCGAAATACGCATGTTCAACCCGCCGTATGACAAGAGGCGTATGCTCAACGTCACATGTGAAGTAATCAACGAATTAGACGGGGAAACAACCCGTGGAAGAACGTCACCTGAAGAATATGAGGGGCTCCTGCCCTTTACACACCTGAAGCGCTTAGTGGGGCCCACAGCGGGCCGTAGAGCCATCATGGCTCCAGCGAGAGGTCAAACAGAGAGATAAAGTGAGGAAAACAAGAACAGGTGAGATACAAGCATTACAGCCTTCGCTGTTCTAAACCGAAAGTTGCATACAAGTGCGCACGAATAGCTTCATCCCAACTTGTCGAAACTCCTCGGGCGTCCGAAGAATATTATTCGGTAATCGCTGCAGTTCGAAACCTCAAGAAACTTGGCCATCTCGGCGCGGTTCATTTGTCCTGTCAAGAACCTGTGCACCTCGAAGAATCCTAGAAGACCCTCCAGCGTCGCTTGCACATTCTGGAGCATCTCATACAGTTTCCGAGCATAATCTTTTGGGCCTTCTTTGTAGGGAACCCACGTTCTGTCACCAGCTTATCAAACAAATCCATTCCGTTCTTTAAATACTGGATCGCATTCAACTCGTCGATGCTGGCAACAGCGTCAATCCACGCTTTGACATCGGCAATGGTGGCCTGAGAGCACGTCGATGTCCCCTTGACCTTGTCACGATCTCTCCCTCGAGTCCTCTGGCGCGACTCCTTCGATACCTCATTGAGCGTGACGGGGCGATTCAGACACCCCTGGGACGCTCCTGACAAGGCGCGGCTATCAGAATCAGACTGCACGTTCGGAGAAGACTCCGCACTCGAGGGTGCCTCCAGCTCCTCCTCCGCCGCCACAGTCACTTTCCCAAGAAGAACTCCTGAAGCTCCTCCCTCCATCCCAACGACACTATCTGTCTGACAGCCGACTTCACAATGAAAGTCCGCAACATCAACCGTCTGCACTCCAACATCAACCAGCGATTCAGAAGCCTGCACTCCAATATCTACATCAACCAGCGATTCAGAAGCCTGCATACGGCAAGAAAGATTCTCCGAAACAGTCTTAATGTCAGCCTCCTCCTCCTCCTCCAAACTGCGTTTAACAACAGGTGGATCGCGCAACAAGAGATAATCTAGAACCAAATCGGCAGTCGCCCGCTCCAGCCCTGGTGGTGGGAGACACGTAGGTGGCACCAAACCATCCAGAGGCAAACGAATAGGTAAATGCACACAGTATCCGTTTTGAACAGCCAGCGCCCGACGCACAATGCGAGCACTTGCACTCCGTACGTGTGGCATAACGAAAGATTGCAGAGACTGCCTTGGAAGCACCCAACAAAACAAATCAACTGAAGACAACTCAAGGCGATCAAACGTGTCAAATGAATGGCAGCGCAATATCACTCTAGGCGACAAACGTGTGAAACAAATCAATTGAAGACCACTCAAGGCGATCAAACGTGTCAAATGAATGGCAGTGCAATATCACTCTAGGCGACAAACGTGTGACTCCCTGACGCGCACTCGATCCCACTGGAGGTTACCCAGGCAGAGGGGATCAAATGTCAAGCGCCTTGAGCCGAGATTGTCTTGAGCCGGGAGACTCGTAGAGCTTCCTTGCCTGCTGTGCCTGAGGGCGCTGTAGCTGCCCTACAGCTCGAGTTAAGTTGAGAAAACCGACAGCACCCACCAACATTCCGACTCATAGTGAATATTTTTTGAATGGTTTCCCGAATTCTAGCTCATACTGGAAGCTCGCGCGCAATGAGCAGACGCGCATGATCATTCTGAGCCGTCTGCTGTGCCTGAGAGCTCTGTAGCTTGCCTACAGCTCGAGTCAAGCTGAAAAAATCGAGAGCACCTACCAACATTCCGACTCATAGTGAATAAGTTGTTCAATCGATTCTCGCATTCTGGCTCACTTCGAGAGCTCTGGCGCAATGAGCAGACGCGCATGATGATTCTGAGTCGTCTGCTGTGCCTAAGAGCCCTGTAGCTGGCCTACAGCTCGAGTTAAGTTGAGAAACCCAAATCACACAATCAAGTATAGTACTAATGCAAAGAGGTTTTTGCGATCATAACTTCTTACATATCCAGCGCTGAACATTATCCCGCCACATGTAGACGCGCATCATCATTCTGAATCCGAAAGCTGTGCTTGCCATCTCTGTAGCTTGCCTATAGCTCGAGTTAAGTTGAGAAAACCGACAGCACCTACCAACATAGCACTCGCCAACCGATCCCGCCACAGTGCTTTTCGATAGTAATATTCACCCGATCGAGCTGACATCAAGATGGATCACGGGAAAAAAAACTAAGGCTCTCACGAATGTTCAAATTTTGAGAACATAATGTTCAACTGAGCAAAAGTCAGCAAAAGTTCCGTCGAGACTGGGCGCCGGGGGTAAGCCGTCAACCTTTGTTACGGCCGGGGGACTCGTAGAGCTTCCTGACCAGCAGAGAACGAATTGTTTTTAAGGCCGAGCTGATAGCAGATTGGTCTCAGGCGGCTAGTGATATCCCATTGCTGTGCTGAGAGGAAGTAGCAGAGTACGAATCCGTTTACAGCCTCAGTTAAGTGCAGAAAACCGACAGCACCTCTCAGGATGACTCGACCAATACGAATTGTTTTGCGGACCTAGTTCGGGCAGCAGACCGAGTTCAGAGCTCTGGATTCGACAGGCGAACGCCCCTGATGTCTCCAAATCAGTTCTTGTGACTACCAGTACTGCAGCCCCCATACAGCCCGAGTTAAGTACAGAAAACCGACGCACCTCTCAGGATGACTCGAACAGTACGATAGTTTTGCAAATCTAGATCGGGCAGCAGACCGAGTTCAGAGCTCTGGATTGAACAGACAAACGCGACTGATGATTCTGAATCAGTTTCTCTAAGTAACAGCTCTGTAGCTGTCATATAGCTCGAGTTAAGCACAGAAAACCGAGAGCGCCTGTCAAGATGACTCGAATAATCGAACAGCTTTGCGGACCTAGCTCAGCTAGCAGACCGAGTTCAGACCTCTGGATGCGACAGACGAACGCGCCTGATCATTCTGCATCGATAAGGTGTGCTTACCACCTCTGCAGCTGTCCTTCATCTCGAGTTAAGTACAAAATACCGACAACGCGTATCAAGAGGACTCGAAACGGCGGATCCCGCCACAGTGCTTTGCGATGGTAATATTTACCCGATCGAGCTGACATCAAGATGGCGAGTCGCACTAAGATCATAGATCACGGGAAAAACTACTAGAGCTCTAACGAATGCTCAAATTTTGAGAACATAATTTTGAACTGAGCAAAAGTCACCAAAAGTTCCGTCGAGATTTTTCGAGCCAACTAGCTCTCCAGCGCGCCGGAATTACTCTTAAGCTTCCAGCAACAACTTGCTAAGGGAAGCTCTACGAGTTATTTTTCGAGCCAACTAGCCCGCCAGTGCGTCCGAATTGCTCTTAAGCTTGCAGCTGCTAGCTTAGGGAAGCTCTACGAGTCACTTTCGGACGCTCTCGTGAAGCGCTGCTGGGGCTCTGGGGGGTTGCCCCGCAGCGCTTCCGAAGCGCTTCCAGGAAGGTCTCCACGCGTGCCTGCACCCGTGCAGGCAGGCGTGGAAGCTTGGCGGAAGCTCCCCCGGACCCGCTGCGACATTTTACAAGCCCCTCCGGGGACTGGGCGCCGGCGGTAAACCGTCAACCTTTGTTACCGCCGGGGGACTCGTAGAGCTTCCTGACAACATAATGTCGAAAAGAATTACACAGAAAAAATAATTTTTCAGCCCAAGCAATTTCAGACCTCTCGGATGCAATAGCCGAACGCCCCCGATGCTTCTGGATTGTCTGTACGAGCTGCGTAGCTCTTCTACAGCCCGAGTTACGTGCGTAAATCGACAGCACCTCTCAAGATGACTCGAACAATACGAATAATTTGGCAAACCTAGCTCGAGTATCAGACCAAGTTCAGACCTCCGACAGACGGACGCATCTGATGTCTCTGAATCGATTCCTATGATTACCAGCCCTGCAGCCCGAGTTGAGTGCAGGAAACGGACAGCACCTCTCAGGATGACTCGAACAATACGAATAGTTTCGCAGACCGAGTTCGGGCAGCAGACATAGTTCGGAGCTCTGGATTCGAAAGGCGGACGCGCCTGATGTCTCCGAATAGTTAAGTGCAGAGAACGACAGCATCTCTCAAGATGACTCGAACAATACGAATAGTTTTGCGATTCTAGATCGGGCAGCAGACCGATTTCAGAGCTCTGGATTCAACAGACAACGGCCACTGATAATTCTGAATCAGATTCTGTACGTATGAGCTCTGTAGGTGTCCTGTAGCTCGAGTTAATTACAGAAAACCGAGAGCGTCTGTCAAGATGACTCGAATAATACGAATAGGTTTGCGCACCTAGCTTGGCTAGCAGACCGAGTACCTCTGGGTTCAACAGGCGAACGCGCCTGATCATTCTGAATCGATTAGCTGTGCTTACCAGCTCTGTAGCTGTCCTGGAGCTCGAGTTATCTTGAGAAAACCGTCACCGCGTATCAAGATGACTCGAAACGGCTGATCCCGCCTGTGTGCTTTTTGGCCGTAAAAGGTCCCGATCGAGCTGAGATCAAGATGGCGAGCGGCAATAAGATCGAATATCACGGGAAAAATACTACTCTAACGAATGGTTGAATTTCGAGCATAAAATTTTCAACCGACCAAAAGTCATCAAAAGTTCCGTCGAGATTTTTCTTGCAACTAGCTCTCCAGCGCCCCGGAATGACTGGAACCGGCGGTAAGCCGTCAACCTGGCTACCGCCGGGAACCTCGTAGAGCTGTTTTCATTCACCGAGATCGTCGCAACACGGAAAGAAAGCTTCTGGAGGGAGAAAGAAAAAACTCAACAAAACACGTTTTTCCTGCTTTTACTCAACGTCGGTTCCGCTAAGTCTTTTGATAGTAATACTGCACCTACACCTGAAAATTTACTGGCAGACGCGGCAAAACCAACTACAGCTGCAAAAACTCTGCTTGCTCAAAATAAATGGTCAAATATCTTTCAAATATTCGCACTTCGTAGCGTCCAACTGGGCGCCGGCGGTAAGCCGTCAACCTTGGTTACCGGCGGGAGACTCGTAGAGCTTCCTAGCTCGACTTAAGTTGAGAAAACCGACAGCACCTACCAACATTCCGACTCATAGTGAATATTTGTTGACTCTGAATGCGACAGGCGGACGCGTGTGATGTCTGCGACTCGACTCCTGTCATTACCATCCCTGCAGCCCCCCTACAGCCTGAGTTAAGTGCAGAAAACCGACAGCACCTCTCAGGATGACTCGAACAACACAATAGCTTCGCGTACCTAGTTCGGGCAGCAGACCGAGTTCCGAGCCCTGGATTCGACAAGGAGACGCGCCTAATCTCTTCAAATCGATTCAAGTGACAAGAAGCAGCGTAGCTCCCCTTAGCGCGAGTTGAGTGAAGAAAACCGAGAGCACTTCTCAAGATGACTCGACCAATACGAATAATTTCGCGAGTCTAGATCGGGCAGCAGACCGAGTTCAGAGCTCTGTATTCGACAGACAAACGCAACTGATGATTCTGAATCGGTTTCTGTGAATATCAGCTCTGTAGCTGTCCTGCAGTTCGAGTTAAATACAGAAAACCAAGAGCGTCTGTCAAGATGACTCGAATAATACGAATAGGTTTGCGGACCTAGCTCGGTAACAGACCGAGTTCAGACCTCTGGATTCTACAGGCGAACGCGCCTAATCACTCTACATCGATTAGCTGTGTTTACCAGCTTTATAGCTGTCCGAAAGCTCGAGTTATGTTCAGAAAACCGTCAGCGCGTATTAGGATGACTCGAAACGGCCGATCCCGCCACAGTGCTTTTCGATAGTAATAATCACTCGATCGAGCTAAGATCAAGATGGTGAGCGGGAATAAGATCGAATATCACGGGAAAAATACTACAGCTCTAACGAATTGACAAATTTCGAAAAAAAAAATCAACCGACCAAAAGTCACCAAAAGTTCCGTCGAGATTTTTCTTGCAAACTAGCTCTCCAGCGCGCCGGAATTACTCTTAAGCTTCCAGCAACTGGCTTAGGGAAGCTCTACGAGTCAAACCAAAAGAGCGACGACACCCTCGGGGACGGGAATCTTTCCTGGAGAGCTCTGGGGGGCCCCCCTGCAGCGCTGCTGAAGCGCTGCCAGAAACGCTTCCATGCGTGCCTGCACGCATGCATGCACGCTTGGAAGCTTGTCGAAAACTCTGCCGGACACGTTGCCGGGCCGCCGGAGGCGCTGCGAGGCCTGTGGACCGCCGTGGAAGAGCCCCTGGGGGCACCACCACCGTCCGGCTTCTTATCTTAAACCCTTTAGCCCTCAGCGAGGTCAAATATCTTTCAAATATTCCCAAAAACACCCAAAAGTTGCCACATTGTCCGCCTCGGCCGGGTGGGCCAACTAGCTCCACCCCGCGCCGGAATTCCTTTAGCTCATCGCTGACGAAGAGCTCTACGAGGTACTCTTAAGCTTCCAGCATTAAGCTTCCAGCATTAACTTGCTCAGGGAAGCTCTACGAGTTATTCTGGACCGGCGAAGATGAGCTGCTGGCGGGCACCACCACCGTCCGGCTTCTAATCTCAAACCCTCTAGCTCTCAGAGAGCTCTCCGGGAAACTGGCTTCATCCCGTGCCAGAACTCGTAAAGTTGATGGATGCCGAAGATCTCTGCGAGGAAATGGCCCCACCGCACGCTGGAATTTCTCCAGCTCTTCGATTCCGAAGAGCTCTACGAGGCGCCGAATTCCCCTTAGCTTATCTTGCTAAAGAGGTCTAAGAGATAAGAACCTCTGGGACGGAGAATCTTTCTTGAAGAGCCCCAGGGAGCTCTCCAGAAGCGCTGGTGAAGCGCTGGCAGGAACGCTTCCACGGGTGCCTGCACGCGGGCAGGCTCGCGTGGATGCGTGCTGGAAGCGCCCGCGAACCCGCTGCAGGCTCAGACGAACTGCTGCGGGGGTCGTGGAGCGGCGGAGATGGGCTGCTGGCGGGCACCACCACCGTTCAGCTTCTACTCTGAAACCTCTTAGCCCTCAGAGAGCCCTCCGGGAATATACACCAGAAAGCTTTCTCGGCGAGCCCTTGGTCGGTTTCGTGAAGCCCTTCTGCGGCTCTGGGGGGCTCCCCTGCAGGGCTTCTGAAGCGCTGCCAGGAACGGTTCCACGCGTGCCTGCATGCGTGCAGGCCCGCATGGACGCGCGCCGGAACTTCAAAATTTTGCACTTGGTAGCGTCCAAAACCCGGAGAACAAAGAGAACACACACGGGACAGCTTTCCTGGCGGGCTCTCGGACGCTCGCGTGAAGCGCTTCTGGAGCTCTGGGGAGCTCCCCTGCAGCGCTTCTGAAGCGCTGCCAGGAACGCTTCCACGCGTGCCCGCACGCGTGCAGGCACGCGTGGGCGCTTGCGGGAAGCTCTCCCGGACCCGCTGCTGGGCCCGGCAAACCTCTCCGGGGATCGTGCCACCCTGCGCCCGAATTCCTCTTAGCACTTTGCCGAAGAGCTCTACGAGGTACACCGCACATGCAGGCGGCTCAGCGTGCGTGGAGACGTTGGAAATCTCGCGAGACAGAGCTCTGGAGACGCTGGAAAGCTTCCCAACGTTGCTGTACGGTCTGGAGCAGCCGTCCTTCACAGCTCTGGGGCTCCCCTGCGGCGCTTCTGAAGCGCTGCCCGGAATGTTTCCACGCGTGCCTGCGCGCGTGCAGGCGCGCGTGGGGGCGTGCCGGAAGCGCTCCCGAACCAGCTGCCGGGACGGGCGAACTGCTGCGAGGATCGTGGAGGGGCTGACATGGGCTGCTGGCGGGCACCACCACCGTCCGGCTTCTAATCTAAAACCCTCTAGCTCTGAGAAAGCTCTCTGGGAAAAAGTCAGCAAAGGGTCCGTCGCCCCGGAACTTCTCTTAAGCTTCCAGCAACTAGTTAAGGGAAGCTCTACGAGTTACTAGCTTTCCAGCGCCCCGGAATTACTCTTAAGCTTCCATCTACTAGCTAAGGGAAGCTCTACGAGTTACTAGCTCTACCCCACTCCGGCATTCCTCGATAGCCAAAAGCTCTACGAGGTTCCTGCTCCCCGCTCATCGATGGCGAAAAGCTCTACGAGGTACTTCATAGCGTCCAAAGACCGAAGAGGGAAGAGACCCTCGGGGACAGGAAATCTTTCCCGGAAAGCTCTGGGGGGCTCTCCTGAGGCGCTTCTGATGCGTTGCCAGTCTAGCTCTCAGAGAGCTCTCCGGGAACTCATCGATGCCGAAGAGCTCTACAAGGTTTTTTCCAGAGAGCTCTCTTAGAGCTAGAGGGTTTTAAATTAGAAGCTGGACGGTGATGGTGCCCGCCAACAGCCCATCTCCGCCGCTCCAGAATCCTCGCAGAGGTTCGTTTGAAGTCTCAGCGGGGCCGGGAGAGCTTCCGGCAAGCGCCCACGCGTGCCTGCACGCGTGCGGGCACGCGTGGAAGCGTTCCTGGCAACGCTTCAGAAGCGCTGCAGGGAAGCCCCCCACAGCCCCAGGAGCCCTTCACGACGGCGTCCGAGGGCCCGCCAGGAAAGCTTTCCGGTGTGTGTCCTCTTTGCTCTCTGGGTGGTGGACGCTATCAAGTTTTTCCGGGAGAGCTCTCTGGAAGAGCTAGAGGGCTTTAGATTAGAAGCCGGATGGTGGTGGTGCCCGCCAGCAGCCCATCTCTGCCGGTCCACGATCCCCGGAGAGGGTTGCCGGGCCCGGCAGCAGGTCCGGGAGAGCTTCCGGCAAGCGTCCACGCGGGCCTGCACGCGTGCAGGCACGCGTAGAAGCGTTCCTGGCAGCGCTTCAGAAGCGCTGCAAGGAAGCCCCCCAGAGCTCCAGAAGAGCTTCACGCGAGCGTCCGAGAGCTCGCCAGAAAAGCTTTCCGGTGTGTCTGTTCTCTTTGCTCTCCGGGTTTTGGACGCTACCAAGTTCCCGGAGAGCTCTCTGAGAGCTTCAGGGTTGTAGATTTGAAGCCGGACGCTGGTGGTGCTCGCCGGCAGCCCATCTCCGCCGGTCCACGGTCCGCGGAGAGGGTTGCCGGTCCCGGCAGCGGGTCCGGGAGAGCTTCCGGCAAGCGTCCACGCGTGCCTGCACGCTTGGAAGCGTTCCTGGCAGCACTGCAGAAGCGCTGCAGGGAAACCCTCCAGAGCTCCAGAAGCTCTTCAGGCGAGCGTCCGAAAGCTCGCCAGGAA
Source organism: Prorocentrum cordatum (assembly GCA_963575745.1). Classification (NCBI taxonomy): domain Eukaryota; class Dinophyceae; order Prorocentrales; family Prorocentraceae; genus Prorocentrum; species Prorocentrum cordatum. The sequence goes on from CAUYUJ010008313.1 coordinate 149,034, forward strand.
AGCTGCCCGGTGTGTGTGTTCTCTTTTCCCGGAGAGCTCTCTGGGAGCTAGAGGGTTTTAGACTGGCGCCGGCGGTGAACCGTCAACCTGGTCACCGCCGGGAACCTTGTAGAGCTCCTCCCACGCGTAAAGTGCTCAGAGTCGAAAGAGAGAGCTTCTCGAGGCATTTCTCGAAAAATTGAACGTTCATTTTTTTCATGTCGACATGACAATGGTTCCCCCAAGAGTTTTGATAGTGAATTTGCGCCTACAGAGCTCATACTAAGACGCAGAGGCCTTCATAGTTGTTCACAGGTGCAAAAAAACTGCTTTCTCAAAATCAATTGTCAAATATCTCTCAGATCTTAGCAAAACCGACCAAAGGTTGTCACATTGTCCTTTCTGCTCGCGTCGACCAACTGGTTTACCGGCGGTAAACCGTCAAGCAGGTTAACGCCGAGACCCTCGTAGAGCTCTGCATAGACCAGGTCGGTTCCGAGATAACAGCAGAAAAAAAGCTTCTGCATACTAGCTTTAAACATAAAACATGTTTTTCGGTCGTACACAAGGGTGGTGCCCCTAGTCTTGTAATCGAAATAATGCAGCTAGGTCCCTGAGAATTGCACCATCGAAAGCGCCATGATTCACTGCATAGAATTAAAATTCAAATTTGCAAAACGAATTTCAAAATCTCTCGTCATCTTCGAAAAACCGACCCCAGGTCATCACATTGTCCGCTCGGGCCGGGTTGGCCAACTGGCGCGGGCGGTGAACCGTCAACCTGGTCACCGCCGGGAACCTCGTAGAGCTCCTTTGACGCGTAAGAGTGCTCAGAGTCGAAAGAGAGAGCTTCTCGAGGCATTTCTCGAAAAAGGGAAAAATTGATTTTTTCGTGTCGACATGAAGATGGTTGCTCCGGACGGTTGTGGTGCCCGCCAGCAGCCCACTTGGTAGCGTCCAGAACCCGGAGAGCGAAGAGACCGTCGGAAGTGGGAAATCTTTCCTCGAGGGCGCTGGGGGGCTCCCCTGCAGCGCTGTCGAAGCGCTGCGAGGAACGCTTCCACACGTGCCTGCACGCGTGCAGGCACACGTGGGCAGCGCGACCGAGCCCGCTGCCGGCTCGCCGGAGCTTCTGCGAGGCCTGTGGACCGCAGTGGAGGAGATCCTGGCGGGCACCACCACCGTCCGGCTTCTAATCTTAAACCCTTTTTAGCTCTCAGCGAGCTTTCCGGGAATCCCCACCGCTTCACGACCCCCGCAGCGCCTCGCCCGTCACGGCAGCGGATTCGGGAGCGTGCCTGCACGCACGCAGGCTCGCGTGGAAGCGTTCCGGGCAGCTCTTCAGAAGCGCTGCACTGCAAAGGAGCTCCCCAGAGCTCTCTAGAACAGATACCTCGTAGAGCTCTTCGGCACCGATGAGATAGAGGAATACCTTGTAGAGCTCTTCGGTAAGATGAGCTAAGAGGAATCCGGGCGCAGGGTGGAGCTAGTTGGCAGACCCGACCTTAGGAGACAATTCCCGGAGAGCTCGCTGAGAGCTAGAGGGCTTAAGATTAGAAGCCGGGCGGCGGTTGTGCCCGCCAGGAGCTTCTCCGCGGCGGTCCACGTTCCCCGCAGCGACTCGCCTGACCCGGCAACGGGTCCGGGAGAGCTTCCGGCAAGCTTCCACGCGTGCCTGCACGCGTGCAGGCACGCATGGAAGCGTTTCTGGCAGCGCTTCAGCAGCGCTGCAGGCGAGCTTCCCAGAGCGCCAGAAGAGCTTTACGAGAGCGTTGGAGGGCTCGCCAGGAAAGCTTTCTTTGTGTTTGCCCTTTGCTCTCCGGTCTTTGGACGCTACCAAGTGTGGTAACTTTGGGTCGGTTTTGCAATCTTTGTGCGAAATTTTAAAAATCGTTTTGGGAACCCGTAGGTTTTAGATTAGAAGCCGGACGCTGGTGGTGCCCGCCAGCAGCCCATCTCCGCCGCTCCAGGACGCCTGCAGCAACTCGCCCGAGCCGGCAGGGTGTCCGGGAGAGCTTCCGGCAAGCGTCCACGCGAGCCCTCACGCGTGCAGGCACGCGTGGAAGCGTTCCTGGCAGCGCTTCAGAAGGGCTCCAGGGGGGCCCCCCAAGAGTCCCAGAAGCGCGTTACGTGAGCGTCCGAGGGCTCGCCAGGAGCACTTTGCGGTGTGTGTGTGTGTCCACTTTCCCGGAGAGCTCTCTGAGAGCTAGAAGGTTTCAGATACCTCGTAGAGCTCTTCGTTATCGATGAGCTAGAGGAATTCCGGCGCGGGCTGGAGCTAGTTGCCCGACCCGACCAGAAAGGACAATGTGACAACTTTCGGTGGGTTTTGCTAATAACTCGTAGAGCTTCCCTTAGCAAGTTCTCGCTGGAAGCTTCAGAGTAATTCCCGGAGAGCTCGCTGAGAGCTAAAGGGCTTAAGATTAGAAGCCGGACGGTGGTGGCGCCCGCCAGGAGCCCCTCGGCGGCGCTCCAGGTTCCCCGCAGAAACTCCGGCGAGCCGGACACGTGTCCGGGAGAGCTTCCGGCAAGCTTCCACGCGTGCCTGCACGCGCGCAGGCACGCGTGGAAAGCTTTCTGTTGCCCTGTGCTCTCCGGGTTTTTCCCGGAGAGCTCGCTGAGAGCTAAAGAGCTTAAGATTAGAAGCCGGACGGTGTGGTGCCCGCCAGGAGCTCCTCCACGGCGGTCCAGAGGCCTCGCAGAAGCTCCGGCGAGCCGGCAGCGGGTTCGGTGGCGCTGTCCACGTGTGCCTGCACGCGTGCAGGCACGTGTGGAAGCGTTCCTGGCAACGCTTCGACAGCGCTGCAGGGGAGCCCCCCAGCGCTCTCGAGGAAAGATTTCCCCCTTCCGACGGTCTCTTCGCTCTCCGGGTTTTGGACGCTACCAAGTGGGCTGCTGGCGGGCACCACAACCGTCCGGATTCTAATACCTCGTAGAGCTCTTCGGAATCGATGAGCTAGCGGAATTCCGGCGCGGGTTGGAGCTAGTACCTCGTAGAGCTCTTCGGCATCGACGAGTTAGAGGAATTCCGGCGCAGGATGAAGCTAGTTAGCCCAGCCGGCCGAGGCGGACAATGTGACAACTTTTGGGCGGTTTTGCGAAAAATTAAAAAAGATATTTGACCATTTATTTTGAGAAAGCAGATTTTTGCGCGTCGCATTGGCATATAAAAACCTCTCCGACAGCAGCTCAGCTCTCTCGATGCATTTTTGCACGAGTTGATTTCCAGGAACTGAGCCAATATGAACATCGAAAAAATCGAATTTGAAGATTTCCGAAAAAAATCTCTATTTTTTCACTCTGTGTCGATTCTCTGCACTCTTACCAGTGAGAGGAGCTCTACGAGGTTCCCGGCGGTGAGCAGGTTGACGGTTCACCGCCGGCGCCAGTTGGTCGACACGAGCAGAAAGGACAATGTGACAACCTTTGGTCGGTTTTGCTAAGATCTGAGAGATATTTGACAATTCATTTTGAGAAAGCAGATTTTTCGCACCTGTGAACAACTATGAAGGCCTCTGCGTCTTATTATGAGCTCTGTAGGCGCAAATTCACTATCAAAACTCTTGGGGGAACCATTGTCATGTCGACATGAAAAAAATGAACGTTCAATTTTTCGAGAAATGCCTCGAGAAGCTCTCTCTTTCGACTCTGAGCACTTTACGCGTGGGAGGAGCTCTACAAGGTTCCCGGCGGTGACCAGGTTGACGATTCACCGCCGGCGCCAGTCTAACTGGCGCCGGCGGTAAACCGTCAACCTGGTCACCGCCGGGAACCTCCTAGAGCTCCTGACACGCGTAAGAGCGCTCAGCATCAAAAGAGAGGGCTTCTGGAAGTATTTCTCGAAAAAGAGAAAACATGATTTTTTTGATGTCGACATAAAATTGGTTTCGCCAAGTGTTTTGATAGTAAAAGAGCATCTAGAGAGCTCATATTAAGACGCAGAGGCCCTCATAGTTGTCTACAGGTGCGAAAAATCTGCTTTCTCAAAATAAATGCTCAAATATCCTTCAAAAAATCGCAAAACCGCCCAAAAGTTACCACTTTGTCCCTTCTGGCCGGGTCGGGCAACTGGGCGCCGGCGGTAAACCGTCAACCTTGGTTAGCGCTGGGAGACTCGTAGAGCTTCCTAGCTCGACTTAAGTTGAGAAAACCGACAGCACAGACCAACATTCTGACTCATAGTGAATATTTTTTGACGTCTGAATGAGACAGACGGACGCGTCTGATGTCTGCGAATCGACTCCTGTCATTACCAGCCCTGCAGCCCCTCTACAGCTTGAGTTAAGTGGAGAAAACCGACAGCACCTCTCAGAATGACTCGAACAATACAGTAGTTGCGCAGACTTAATTCGGGCAGCAGACTGAGTTCCGAGCTCTGGATTCGACAGGTGGACGCGCCTGATGTCTTCAAATCGATTCCTGTGACCACCAGCACTGTAGCGCCCGAAGCGCGAGTTGAGTGAAGAAAACCGAGAGCACTTCTCAAGACTCGACCAATACGAATAGTTTCGCGATTCTAGGTCGGGCAGGAGACCGAGTTCAGAGCTCTGGATTCGACAGACAAACGTAACTAATGATTCTGAATCGGTTTCTGTACATATGCGCTCTTTAGCTGTCATACAGCTCGAGTTAAGTACAAACAACCAAGAGTTTCTGTCAAGATGACTCGAATAATACGAATAGTTTTGCGGACATAGCTCGGTTAACAGACCGAGTTCAGACCTCTGGATTGAACAGGCGAACGCGCCTAATCACTCCACGTGTAGTTATCCTGAAGCTCGAGTTGTGTTCAGAAAACCGTCAGCGCGTATCAAGATCATTCGAAACGGCCGATCCCGCCATGACGCTTTTCGATAGTAATATCCACCCGATCGAGCTGAGATCGAGATAGCGAGCGGGAATAAGATCATAGATCACGGGAACATAATTTTCAACTGAGCCAAAGTTGTCAAAAGTTCAGTCGAGATTCCTCGAGCCAACTGGGCGCCGGCGGTAAGCCGTCAATCTTGCTTACCGCCGGAAGACTTGTAGAGCTTCCTAGCTCGACTTTAGTTGAGAAAACCGACAGCACCAAAATTCCGACTCATAGTGAATATGTTTTGACCTCTAAATGCGACAGACGGACACGTCTAATGTCTGCGAATCGACTCCTATCCTTACCAGCCCTGCACCCCCCTACAGCCCGAATGAAGTGCAGAAAAGCGACAGCACCTCTCAGGATGACTCGCACAATACAGTAGTTTCGCAGACCTTATTCGGGCAGCAGATCGAGTTAACGGCCGATCCCGCCACAGTGCTTTTCGATAGTAATATTCACCCGCTCGAGCTGAGATCAAGATGGCGAGCGGGAATAAGGTCGAATATGACGGGAAAAAATACTAGAGCCGAACGAATTGTTGAATTTCGAGAACAAAATTTTCAACAGACTAAAAGTCAGGAAAAGTTCCGTGGAGATTTTTCTTACCAACTAGCTCTCCAGAGCGCCGGAATTACTCTTAAGCCTCCAGAAATAACTTGCTGAGGGAAGCTCTACGCCAGCGTTTTCGAATTACTCTTAAGCTTCGCCGCTGCGCTCTCAGGGAAGCTCTACGAGTGGCAAGCTCCACCCCGCGCCGGAATTCCTCTAGCTCATCGATGGCGAAGAGCTCTACGAGGTAAACCCTCTAGCTGCCAGAGAGCTCTCCGGGAAAAGAGAGCACACACACACCGGGAAGCTTTCCTGGCGAGCGTTCGAACGCTCGCCTGAAGAGCTTCTGGGGCTCTGGGTGGTTCCCTGCAGCGCTTCTGCAGTGCTACCAGGAACGCTTCCAAGCGCGCAGGCACGCGTGGACGCTTGCCAAAAGCTCTCCCGGACCCGCTGCCGGGACCGGCAACCCTCCCCGCGGACCGTGGACCGGCGGAGATGGGCTACCGGCGAGAACCAGGCTTCAAATAACTCGTAGAGCAAGTTATTGCTCGCATCTTCATCTCAGCTCGATCGGGTGAATATTACTATCGAAAAGCACTGTGGCGGGATCGGGGGGTTCGAGTCATCTTGATACGCGCTGACGGTTTTCTGAACACAACTCGAGCTTCAGAATAACTACAGAGCTGGTAAGCACAGCTAATCGACGTGGAGTGATTAGGCGCGTTCGCCTGTTCAATCCAGAGGTCTGAACTCGGTCTGTTAACCGAGCTATGTCCGCAAAACTATTCGTATTATTCGAGTCATCTTGACAGAAACTCTTGGTTGTTTGTACTTAACTCGAGCTGTATAACAGCTAAAAAGCGCATATGTACAGAAACCGATTCAGAATCATCAGTTACGTTTCTCTGTCGAATCCAGAGCTCTGAACTCGGTCTCCTGCCCGACCTAGAATCGCGAAACTATTCGTATTGGTCGAGTCTTGAGAAGTGCTCTCGGCTTTCTTCACCCAACTCGCGCTTCGGGCGCTACAGTGCTGGTGGTCACAGGAATCGATTTGAAGACATCAGGCGCGTCCACCTGTCGAATCCAGAGCTCAGGACTAGTCTGCTGCCCGAATTAAGTCTGCGCACTACTGTATTGTTCGAGTCATTATGAGAGGTGCTGTCGGTTTTCTTCACTTAACTCAAGCTGTCGGTTTTCTCCACTTAACTCGAGTCATTCTCAGAGGTACTGACGGTTTTCTGAACATAACTAGAGCTTCAGGATAGCTACTGGGCGCCGGCGGTAAATTGTCAACCTTGGTTACCGCCGGGGAACTCGTAGAGCTTCCAAGCTCGACTTAAGTTGAGAAACCGAGAGCACCTACCAACATTCTGACTTATAGTGAATAGTTTTTGACCTCTGAATGCGGCGTCTGATCAGACCGAGTTCAGACCTCTCAATGCGACAGGCGGGCGCGTCTGATGTCTGCGAATCGACTCATGTGATTACCAGCCCTGCAGCCCCCCTACAGCCCGAGTTAAGTGCAGAAAACGGACAGCATCTCTCAGGACGACTCGAATAATATAATAGTTTCGCAGACCTGTTTCGAGCAGCAGACCAAGTTCTGAGCTCTCGAATCGACCAACAAACGCGCCTGATGTGTGCAAATCGATTTCTATGACCCGCAGCACTCCCCCAAGACGAGTTGAGTGCAGAAAATTGAGAGCACTTTTCACGATGATTCGGACAATACGAATAGTTTCGCGAACCTAGATCGGGCATCAGGCCGAGTTCAGAGCTCTCGATACAACAGACAAACGCGCCCGATAATTCTCAATCGATTTCTGTGACTGTAGGTTCTGTAGCTGCCTAGAGCTCGAGTTAAGTACAGAAAATAACGAGAGCGTTTGTCAAGATGACTCGAATAATACGAATAGGTTTGCGAACCTAGCTCGGCTAGAAGACCGAGTCCAGACCTCTGGATTCGACAGGCGAACGCGCCGGATGATTCTGAGTGCGATGGGCGTGTTTGTCAGCTCTGTAGCGGCCCTGCAGCTCGAATTGTACAAGATACCGACATGCGTATCAAGTTCACTCGAATGATACGAATAGATTTGCGGACCTAGCTCGGCTAGCAGACCGAGTTCAGACCTATGGATTCAACAGACGAACGCGTCTGATGATTCTGAGTGCGATAGGTGTGCTGACCAGCACTGTAGCTGCCCTACAGCTCAGTTAAGTGGAAAATACCGACCACGCGTATTAAGTTGACTCGAATAATACGAATAGGTTGACCGAGTTCAGACCTCTGGATTCAACAGACGAACGCGCCGGATGATTCTGAGTGCGATAGGCGTGCTCATCAGCTGTAGCTGCCTACAGCTCGAGTTAAAACAAAAATACCGACACCGCGTATCAAGTTGACTCCAATAATACGAATAGGTTTGCGGACCTAGCTCGGCTAGCAGACCGAGTTCATACCTATGGATTCAACAGGCGAACACGCCTGATGATTCTGAGTGCGATAGCTGTGCTCAGCAGGCAGATCAAGGTGGCGAGCGGGAATAAGATCGAATATCACGGGGAAAAACACTAGAGCACAAACGAATTGTCAAATTTCGAGAACATAATTTTCAACCGACCAAAAGTTGTGAAAACTTCAGTTCTTTCTTTTCGAGCCAACTAGCTTTCGAGCGCGCCGGAATTACTCTTAGCTTCCAGCTATAACTAGCTCAGGGAAGCTCTACGAATTACAGTGCGCACAGCTAATCGATGTAGAACTTGTAAGCGTCCAAAACCCGGTAGCGAAGCGAAGCGCGGGACGCCGCACGGGGACCTCTGCCAGGCCGCCTGAACGATGCGCGGGACGCTGGAAACCTCGCAGGAGACGCTTGCAGTGGCGCCGTTTACGATGCGTGGGACCCTGCAAAGCGCGCAAGCAAGATCTGCCTAGGAGCCTGGAAGAACTGCCGAAGCTCTTCCGAAGCTCTGCCGAAGCGCTTCGCGCACCCTGGAGCCACGCGTATTGGGAAACGCTAGGAAGCCACGCCCCCGGACACGCTGCGAAATCCGACAGGGCGCTGCGGGAATCGTGGAGCGGCGGAGGTGGGCGTGTGCTCCTCACCACCCGCCGCCGGCTTCTTATCTGAAACCATCAGCTCTCCAAGGAGCTATCCGAGAACTTGTAAGCGTCCAAAACCCGGATAGCAAGGCCAAGCGCGGAACGCCGCACGGGGATCTCTGCCAGGCCGCCTGAAACGATGCGCGGGACGCTGGAAACCTCGCAGGAGACGCTTGCAGGGGCGCCGTTTACGATGCGTGGGGCCCCGCAAAGCGCGCAAGGAAGATCTGCCTAGGAGCTTCGAAGAACTGCCGAAGCTCTTCCGAAGCTCTGCCGAAGCGCTTTGCGCACCCTGGAGCCACGCGTATTGGGAAACGCTAGGAAGCCACGCCCCCGGACACGCTGCGAACTCCAGCAGGGCGCTGCGAGAATCGTGGACCGGCGGAGGTGGGCGTGTGCTCCCCATCACCCACCGCCGACTTCTTCTCTGAAACCCTCAGCTCTCCAAGCTATCCGGGAATGAGAAGGCGCGTTCGTCTTTTAACTCCAGAGGTCTGAACTGGGCGCCGGCGGTAAACCGTCAACCTTGGTTACCGCCGGGGAACTCGTAGAGCTTCCGAGCTCGACTTAAGTTGAGAAAACCGAGAGCACCTACCAACATTCTGACTCATAGTGGATATTTCTTTACCTCTGAATGCGACAAGCGGACGCGTCTGATCAGACCGTGTTCAGACCTCTCAATGCGACAGGCGGACGCGTCTGATGTCTGCGGATCGATTCCTGTGATTACCAGCCCGCCCCCCTACAGCCCGAGTTAAGTGCAGAAAACCGACAGCATCTCTCAGGATGACTCGAATAATATAATAGTTTCGCAGACCTGTTTCGAGCAGCAGACCAAGTTCTGAGCTCTCGAATCGACCAACGAACGCGCCTGATGTGTGCAAATCGATTTCTATGACCCGCAGCACTGTAGCCCTCCCCCAGCACGAGTTCGGTGCAAAAAATTGAGAGCGCGTTTCACGATGATTCGGACAATACGCATAGTTTCGCAAACCTGGCTCGGGCAGCAGGCCGAGTTCAGAGCTCTCGATACAACAGACAAACACGCCCGACAATTCTCAATCGATTTCTGTGACTGTAGGCTCTGTAGCTGCATACAGATCGAGTTAAGTACAGCGAGAGCGTTTATCAGGATGACTCGAATAATACGAATAGATTTGCGGACCCAGCTCGGCTAGCACACCGAGTTGAGACCGCTGGAGTCAAGAGGCGAACGCGCCTGATGATTATGAGTGCGATAGGCGTGCTTACCAGCACTGTAGCTGCCCTGCAGCTCGAATTAAGTACAAAATACCCACCACGCGTATCAAGTTGACTCGAATAATACGAATAGGTTTGCGGACCTAGCTCGGCTAGCAGACCGAGTTCAGACCTATGGATTCAACAGGCGAAGGCGCCTGATGATTCTGAGTGCGATAGGTGTGCTCACCAGCACTGTAGCTGCCCTACAGCTCGAGTTAAGTAGAAAATACCGACCACGCGTATCAAGTTGACTCGAATAATACGAATAGATTTGCGGACCTAGCTCGGCTAGCAGACCGAGTGCAGGCCTATGGACTCAACAGGCGAAGGCGCCTGATGATTCTGAGTGCGATAGGTGTGCTCACCAGCACTGTAGCTGCCCTACAGCTCGAGTTAAGTAGAGAATACCGACAACGCGTAGCAAGTTGACTCGAATAATACGAATAGGTTTGCGGACCTAGCTCGGCTAGCAGACCGAGTTCAGACCTATGGATTCAACAGGCGCACGCGCCTGATGATTCTGAGTGCGATAGCTGTGCTTACCAGCAGCTCGAGTTAAGTACGAAATACCGACAGCGCGTATCAAGATGACTCGAAACGGCCGTTCCCGCCAGAGTGCTTTTTGGCCTTCAAAGTTACCCGATCGAGCTGAGATCAAGATGGCGAGCGGGAATAAGATCGAATATCACGGGAAAAGCTCTAACGAATGGTCTCGAGAACCAAATTTTCAACCGACCAAAAGTCAGCAAAAGTTCCGTCGAGATTTTTCTTGCCAACTAGCTCTCCAGCGCGCCGGAATTACTCTTAAGCTGCCAGCAACTAGCTTGAAGCTCTACGAGTCACTCGGTCTGTTAGCCGAGCTGAGTCCGCAAACCTATTCGTATTCTTCGAGTCATCTTGAGGAACTCTCGGTTTTCTGTATTCAACGAGCTGTAAGACAGCTAAAGAGCTGACTTGTAAAAAACCCGGATAGCGAAGCCAAGCGCAGAACGCCGCACGGGGACCTCTGCCAGGCTGCCTGAAACGATGCGCGGGACGCTGGAAACCTCGCAGGAGACGCTTGCAGGGGCGCCGTTTACGATGCGTGGGGCCCTGCAGAGCGCGCAAGGAAGATTCGCCTAGAAGCCTGGAAGAACTGCCGAAGCTCTTCCGAAGCTCTGCCGAAGCGCTTCGCGCACCCTGGAGCCACGCGTATTGGGAAACGCTAGGAAGCCGCGGTCCCGGACCCGCTGCAACCTCCGGCAGGGCGCTGCGGGGATCGTGGACTGGCGGAGGTGGGCGTGTCCTCCTCACCACCCACCGCCGCCTTCTTCTCTGAAACCTTCAGCTCTCCAAGGAGCTATCCGGGAACATTTACAGAACTGATCCAGGATCATTAGTTGCGTTTGTTATTCCCAGATAGCTCCTTGGAGAGCTGAGGGCTTCAGAGAAGAAGCCGGCGGTGGGTGGTGAGGAGCACACGCCCACCTCCGCCAGTCCACGATCCCGCAGGAACTTGCCGGAGGTTGCAGCGGGTCCGGGAGCGTGGTTTCCTAGAGTTTCCCAATACGCGTGGCTCAAGGGTGCGCGAAGCGCTTCGGCAGAGCTTCGGCAGAGCTTCGCCAGTGCTCGCAGACTCCTAGGCAGAGTTGTCGTGGTAGGTTTCACAGAGCCCCGCGCGTTGTCAAAGACGCCCTCGCAGGCGTCTCCTGCGAGGTTTCCAGCGTCCCACGCATCGTTCCAGGCGGCCTGACAGGGATCGCCGTGCGGCGCTTTGGAGCGCTCTGCGCTCCGCGCCTTGCCTCGCTATCCGGGTTTTGGACGCAAGTTCGAATCCATAGCTCTCAACTTGGTCTGCTGCCCGATCTAGAATCGCGAAACTGGGCGCCGGCGGTAAACCGTCAACCTTTCTTACCGCCGGGGGACTCGTAGAGCTTCCTGACAATATATAATGTGGAAAAGAATTTCAGAGAACGACTAGTTTTTCAGCCCAAGCGATTATAGACCTCTGAAGATGACTCTCACAAAACAAACGAACAGTTTTCCAATCGAGCTCGAATATGAAACCGATTTCAGACCTCTGAATGCGACAGGCGGACGCGTCTGATGTCTGCGGATCGATTCCTGTGATTACCAGCTCTGCAGCCCCCCATACAGCCTGAGTTAAGTGCAGAAAACCGAGAGTATCTCTCAGGATAACTCGAATAATAGAACAGATTCGCGGATCTCGTTCGAGCAGCAGACCGAGGTCCGAGCTGAGCAGGCCGAGTTCAGAGCTCTTGATAGAACAGACAAACGCGCCCGATAATTTCCAATCGATTTCTCTGGCTATAGGCTCTGTAGCTGCCCTACAGCTCGATTTAAGTACAGAAAACCGATAGCGTGTGTCAAGTTCACTCGAATAGTACGAATAGGTTTGCGAGCCTAGCTCGGCTAGCAGACCGAGTTCAGACCTATGGATTCAACAGACAAACGCGCCTGATAATTCTGAGTACGATAGCCGTGCTTACCAGCACTGTAGCTGCCCTACAGCTCGATTTCAGCCGAAAATACCGAAATGCGTATCAAGTTGGCTCGAATAATACGAATAGATTTGCGAACCTAGCTCGGCTAACAGACCGAGTTCAGACCTATCGATTCAACAAGCGAACGCGCCTGATGATTCTGAGTGCGACGGCTGTGCTTACCAGCACTGTAGCTGCCCTACAGCTCGAGTTGAGTGGAAAATACCGACAACGCGTATTAAGTTGACTCGAATAAAACGAATAGGTTTGCGGACCTAGCTTGGCTAGCAGACCGAGTTCAGGCCTATGGATTCAACAGGCGAACGCGCCTGATCATTCTGAGTGCGATAGCTGTGCTTACCAGCACTGTAGCTGCCCTACAGCTCGAGTTAAGTAGAAAATACCGACAGCACATATCAAGATGACTCGAAACGGCCGTTCCCGCCTGCCTGCTTTTTGGCCTTCAAAGTTACCCGATCGACCTGAGATCAAGATGGCGAGCGGGAATAAGATCGAATATCATGGGAAAAAATACTAGAGCTCTAACGAATTGTCAAATTTCGAGAACAAAATTTTCAACCGAGCAAAAGTCACCAAAAGGTCCGTCGAGATTTTTCTTGCCAACTAGCTCTGGGGCGCGCCGGAATTACTCTAAGCTTCCAGCTATAACTAGCTAAGGGAAGCTCTACGAGTTACTATTCGTATTGCTCGAGTCATCTTAAGAAGTGCCTTCGGTTTTCTTCACTCAACTCGCGCTGACGGGGGCTACAGTGCTGGTAGTCACATGAATCGACTGGGCGCCGGCGGTAAACCGTCAACCTTTCTTACTGCCGGGCGACTCGTAGAGCTTCCTGAAAATATATAATGTGGAAAAGAATTTCAGAGAACGACTAGTTTTCAGCCCAAGCGATTATAAACCTCTCAAGGTGACTCTAACAAAACAAACGATCAGTTTTCCAATCGAGCTCGAGTATAAAACCGAGTTCAGACCTCTGAAAGCGACAGGCGGAGGCGTCTAATGTCTGCGGATCGATTCCTGTGATTACCAGCTCTGCAGCCCCCAATACAGCCTGAGTTAAGTGGCGAAAACCGAGAGTACCTCTCAGGATGACTCGAATAATACAACAGTTTCGCGAACCTCGTTCGAGCAGCAGACCGAGTTTCGAGCTCTCGGTTCGACGAACGGACGTCTCGAAATCGATTCCTGTGACCAGCAGCACTGTAGCCCTTCCCCAGCACGATTTAAGTACAGAAAACCGAGAGCACTTCTCAAGATGACTCGAACAATACCAATAGGTTCGCGAACCTAGCTCGGGAAGCAGGCCGAGTTCAGAGCTCTTGATTCAACAGGCGAACGCGCCTGATGATTCTCAATCGATTTCTGTGATTATCAGCTCTGTGGCTGCCCTACAGATCGGGTTAGGTATAAAAAACCGAGAGCGTCTGCTGCAATGACTCGAATAATACGAATAAGTTTGAGGACCTGGCTCTGCTAGCAGACCGAGTTCAGACCTCTGGATTCAACAGGCGAACGCGCCTCATCATTCTGAATGCATTACCTGTGCTGGTCAGCTCTGAAGCTGCCCTAAAGCTCGAGTTATCTTGAGAAAACCGACAGTGCGTATCAAGATGACTCGAAACGGCCGTTCCCGCCTGCCTGCTTTTTGGCCTTCAAAGTTACCCGATCGAGCTGAGATCAAGATGGCGAGCGGGAATAAGATCGAACATCATGGGAAAAAATACTAGAGCTCTAACGAATTGTCAAATTTCGAGAACAAAATTTTCAACCGAGCAAAAGTCACTGGGCGCCGGCGGTAAACCGTCAACCTTTCTTACCGCCGGGGGACTCGTAGAGCTTCCTGACAATATATACTGTGGGAAAAAACTCCAAAGAACGACTTTGTTTTAAGCCCAAGCGATTTCAGACCTCTCAAGATAACGCTAACAAAAAACAAACAGTTTCGCAACCCAGTTCGAGTATCAAACCGAGTTCAGACCTCTGTATGCGACATCATGCGATTCCACTCATGCGATTCCAGCCCTAAAGCCCACCTACAGCCGGAGTTAATGCAGAAAACCGACAGTATCGACTCGAATAATATAATAGTGTTGCGAACCTAGTTCGAGCAGCAGACCGAGTTCCGAGCTCTGGAATCGACCGAAAGACGCGCCTGATGTGTGAAAATCGATATATGTGGCCTGCAGCACTGTAGCCCTCCCCCAGCACGAGTTCAGTGCAGAAAATTGAGAGCACGTCTCAAAATCATTCGGACAATACGAACAGTTTCGCGAACCTAGCTCGGGCAGCAGGCCGAATTCAGACCTCTCGGTTCAACAGACGCGTGCCATTGGTGATTTCCCATCGATGTCTGTGACAATGAGCCCTGTAGCTGCCCTACAGCTCGAGTTAAGTACAGAAAACCGAGAACGTCTATCAAGATAACTCGAATAATACCAACAGGTTTGCGGACCTAGCTCGGCTAGCAGACCGAGTTCAGACCTCCGGATTCAACAGGCGAACGCGCGTGATGATTCTGAGTGCGATAGGTGTGCTTACCAGCACTGTAGCGACCCTAAAGCTCGAGTCAAGTACAGAAAACCGAGAGTGTCTATCAAGATGACTCGAATAATACAAACAGGTTTGCGGACCTAGCTCGGCTCACAGACCGAGTTCAGACCTCTGGATTCAACAGGCGAACGCGCCTGATCATTCTGCATGCATTAGCTGTGCTTACCAGCTCTGTAGCTGCCCTAGAGCTCGAGTTATGTTCAGAAAACCGTCAGCGCGTATCAAGATGACTCGAAACGGCCGTTCCCGCCACTGTGCTTTTTGGCCTTCAAAGTTACCCGATCGAGCTGAGATCAAGATGGCGAGCGGGAATAAGATCGAATATCACGGGAAAAAATACTAGAGCTCTAACGAATGGTCAAATTTCGAGAACCAAATTTTCAACCGAGCAAAAGTCATCAAAAGTTCCGTCGAGATTTTTCTTGCCAACTAGCTCTCCAGCACGCCGGAATTACTCTTAGCTTCCAGCTATAACTAGCTAAGGGAAGCTCTACGAGTTACCAAAAGGTCCGTCGAGATTTTTCTTGCCAACTAGCTCTGGGGCGCGCCGGAATAACTCTTAGCTTCCAGCTATAACAAGCTAAGGGAAGCTCTACGAGTTATTTCAAGACATCAGGCGCGTCCGCCTGTCGAATCCAGAGCTCGGAACTCGGTCTGCTGCCGAATTAGGTCTGCGAAACTACTGCAGTCTACAACCCTCAAGCTCTCAGAGTGCTCTCCGGGAACTGGGCGCCGGCGGTAAACCGTCAACCTTTCTTACCGCCGGGGGACTCGTAGAGCTTGCTGACAATATATAATGTGGAAACGAATTTCAGAGAACGACCAGTTTTCGCTTATGAACCTCCAAAGATGACTCTAACAAAAACAGTTTCGCAGATTTCGTTCGAGCAGCAGACCGAGTTTCAAGCGATCGGTTCGACGAACGGACGCGCCTGATGTCTCGAAATCGATTCCTGTGACCAGCAGAGCTATAGCCCTTCCCCAGCACGATTTATGCACAGAAAACCGAGAGCACTTCTCAAGATGACTCGAACAATACGAATGGGTTCGCGAACCTAGCTCGGAGAGAAGGCCGATTTCAGAGCTCTTGATGCAACAGACGAACGCGCCTGATAAGTCTCAATCGATTTCTGTTAGTATGAGCTCTGTGGCTGCCCTATAGATCGAGTTAAGTACGAAAAACCGAGAGCGTCTGCTACAATGACTCGAATAATACGAATAGGTTTGCGACCCTAGCTCGGCTAGCAGACCGAGTTCAGACCTCTGGATTCAACAGGCGAACGCGCCTGATCATTCTGAACGCATTAGCTGTGCTGACCAGCTCTGTAGGTGTCCTGAAGCTCGAGTTATCTTGAGAAAACCGACAGCGCCTATCAAGATGACTCGAAACGGCCGTTCCCGCCCGTGTGCTTTTTGGCCTTCAAAGTTACCCGATCGAGCTGAGATCAAGATGGCGAGCGGGAATAAGATCGAATATCATGGGAAAAAATACTAGAGCTCTAACGAATTGTCAAATTTCGAGAACAAAATTTTCAACCGACCAAAAGTCACAAAAGGTCCGTCGAGATTTTTCTTGCCAACTAGCTCTGGGACGCGCCGGAATTACTGGGCGCCGGCGGTAAACCGTCAACCTTTGTTACCGCCGGGGGACTCGTAGAGCTTCCTGATAACATATAATGTCGAAGATAATTGCAGAGAACAAATAGTTTTTGAGCCCAACTCGAGTATCAGACCGAGTTCGGACCTCTGAATGCAGCAGACAGAGGCGTCTGATGTCTCCGAATCGATCCCTGTGATTACCCGCCCTGCAGCCCCCCTACAGCCCGAGCTAAGTGCAGAACGCCGACAGTAGATCTCAAGATGACTGGAAGAATACGAACAGTTTCGTGATTCTAGATCGCGTAGCAGACCGAGTTCAGAGCTCTGGATTCAACAGGCGAACGCGCCTGATGATTCTGAGTGCGATAGGTGTGCTTACCAGCACTGTAGCTGCCCTACAGCTCGAGTTAAGTAGAAAATACCGACAACGCGTATCAAGTTGACTCGAATAATACGAATAGGTTTGCAGACCTAGCTCGGCTAGCAGACCGAGTTCAGAGCTCTGGATTCAACAGGCGAACGCGCCTGATTATTCTGAGTGCGATAGGTGTGCTTACCAGCACTGTAGCTGCCCTACAGCTCGAGTTAAGTAGAAAATACCGACAACGCGTATCAAGTTGACTCGAATAATACAAACAGGTTTGCGGATCTAGCTCGGCTAGCAGACCGAGTTCAGACCTCTGGATTCAACAGGCGAACGCGCCTGATCATTCTGCATGCATAAGCTGTGCTTACCAGCTCTGTAGCTGCCCTAGAGCTCGAGTTATGTTCAGAAAACCGACAGCGCGTATCAAGATGACTCGAAACGGCCGTTCCCGCCAGAGTGCTTTTTGGCCTTCAAAGTTACCCGATCGAGCTGAGATCAAGATGGCGAGCGGGAATAAGATCGAATATCACGGGAAAAAATACTAGAGCTCAAACGAATTGTTGAATTTCGAGAACGAAACTGGGCGCCGGCGGTAAACCGTCAACCTTTGTTACCGCCGGGGGACTCGTAGAGCTTCCTGATAACATATAATGTCGAAGAGAATTGCAGAGAACGAATAGTTTTTGAGCCCAACTCGAGTATCAGACCGAGTTCGGACCTCTGAATGCAGCAGACAGAGGCGTCTGATGTCTCCGAATCGATCCCTGTGATTACCCGCCCTGCAGCCCCCCTACAGCCCGAGCTAAGTGCAGAACGCCGACAGTAGATCTCAAGATGACTGGAAGAATACGAACAGTTTCGTGATTCTAGATCGCGCAGCAGACAGAGTTCAGAGCTCTGGATTCAACAGGCGAACGCGCCTGATTATTCTGAGTGCGATAGCTGAGCTTACCAGCACTGTAGCTGCCCTACAGCTCGAGTTAAGTAGAAAATAGCGACAACGCGTATCAAGTTGACCCGAATAATACTAATAGATTTGCAGACCTAGCTCGGCTAGCAGACCGAGTTCAGAGCTCTGGATTGAACAAGCGAACGCGCCTGATTATTCTGAGTGCGATAGGTGTGCTTGCCAGCACTGTAGCTGCCCTACAGCTCGAGTTAAATACAAAATACCGACAACGCGCATCAAGTGGACTCGAATAGTACGAATAGGTTTGTGGACCTAGCTCGGCTAGCAGACCGAGTTCAGACCTATGGATTCAACAGACGAACGCGTCTGATCATTCTGAGTGCGATACGAGTGCTCACCAGCACTGTAGCTGCCCTACGGCTCGAGTTAAGTAGAAAATACCGACAACGCGTATCAAGTTGACTCGAATAATAGAAACAGGTTTGCGGACCTAGCTCGGCTGACAGACCGAGTTCAGACCTCTGGGTTCGACAGGCGAACGCGCCTGATCATTCTGCATGCATTAGCTGTGCTTACCAGCTCTGTAGCTGCCCTAGAGCTCGAGTTATGTTCAAAAACCGACAGCGCGTATCAAGATGACTCGAAACGGCCGTTCCCGCCACAGTGCTTTTTGGCCTTCAAAGTTACCCGATCGAGCTGAGATCAAGATGGCGAGCGGGAATAAGATCGAATATCACGGGAAAAAATACTAGAGCTCTAACGAATGGTCAAATTTCGAGAACGAAATTTTCAACCGAGCAAAAGTCAGCAAAAGTTCCGTCGAGATTTTTCTTGCCAACTAGCTCTAGCGCGCCGGAATTACTCTTAGCTTCCAGCTATAACTAGCTAAGGCTAAGGAAGCTCTACGAGTTATTTTCAACCGAGCAAAAGTCAGCAAAAGTTCCGTCGAGATTTTTTCTTGCCAACTAGCTCTCCAGCGCGCCGGAAATAAAAACTCTTCCTCCAGCTATAACGGGGCGCCGGCGGTAAACCGTCAACCTTCCTTACCGCCGGGGGACTCGTAGAGCTTCCTGAAAATATAAAGTGTGGGCAAAAACTCCACAGAACGACTAGTTTTTCAGCCCAAGCGATTATAGACCTCTCAAGATATCGCTAACAAAAACCAACCGGTTTCGCAACCTGTTCGAGTATCAAACCGAGTTGAGACCTCTGAATGCGACAGGCGGCCGCGTCTGATGTCTGCGAATCCACTCATGTGATTCCCAGCCTTGCAGCCCCCCCTACAGCCCGAGTTAAGTGCAGAAAACCGATAGTATCGACTCGAATAATAGAATAGTTTTGCGGACCTAGTTCATGCAGCAGACCGAGTTCCGAGCTCTGGAATCGACCGACAAATGCGCCTGATGTGTTCAAATCGATATGTCTGACTGGCAGCACTGTAGCCGGCCCGAAACACGAGTAAAGTGCAGAAAACCGACAGCACCTCTCAAGATGACTCGAACAATACGAATAGCTTCGCGAACCTAGCTCGGGCAGCAGACCGAGTTCAGAGCTCTTGGTTCAGTAGACGAACCCGACTGATGATTTCGCATCGATGTCTGTGACAATTAGCCCTGTAGCTGCCCTACAGCTCGAGTTCAGAAAATCGAGAGCGTCTGTCAAGATGACTCGAATAATACGAATAGGTTTGCGGGCCTAGCTCGGCTAGCAGACCGAGTTCAGACCTGTGGATTCGACAGGCGAACGCGCGTGATGATTCTGAGTGCGATAGGTGTACTGACCAGCACTCTAGCTGCCCTAGAACTCGAGTTAAGCAGAAAATACCGACCACGCATATGAAGTTCACTCGAATATTAGGAATAGGTTTGCGGACCTAGCTCGGGTAGCAGACCGAGTTCAGACCTCTGGATTCAACAGGCGAACGCGCCTGATCATTCTGAGAGCGATACGTGTACTTACCAACACTGTAGCTGCCCTACAGCTCGAGTTAAGTTGAAAATACCGACAGCGCGTATCAAGATGACTCGAAACGGCCGTTCCCGCCCCCCTGCTTTTTGGCCTTCAAAGTTACCCGATCGAGCTGAGATCAAGATGGCGAGCGGGAATAAGATCGAATATCATGGGAAAAAATACTAGAGCTCTAACGAATGGTCAAATTTTGAGAACGAAATATTCAACCGACCAAAAGTCAGCAAAAGGTCCGTCGAGATTTTTCTTGCCAACTAGCTCTCCAGCTCCCCGGAACTGGGAACCGGCGGTAAACCGTCAACCAGATTACCGCCGGGACCCTCGTAGAGCTCTTTTCTCACACAGCGATCCTCAGAACACAGGAAGGAAGCTTCTGGAGCGAGTAACGACAAAATCGAAAAATCGCGTTTTTCTGTTTCTATCCAAGGTCGGTTCCTTCAAGTGTTTTGATAGTAATACTGTAGCTACGGACCTGAAAAGTTTACTGCCAGACGCGCGATAACCCACTACAGGTGCGAAAAATCTGCTTTCTCAAAATAAATGGTCAAATATCTTTCAAGTATTCGCAAAACTACCCAAAAGTTGAAACATTGTCCGCCTCCGCCGGGTGGGCCAACTGGGCGCCGGCGGTAAACCGTCAACCTTTCTTACCGCCGGGGGACTCGTAGAGCTTCCTGACAATATATAATGTGGAAACGAATTTCAGAGAACGACTAGTTTTTTCAGTCCAAGCAGTTATAGACCTCTGAAGACTCTAACAAAAGAAACGAACAGTTTTCCAATCAAGCTCGAGTATAAAACCAAGTTCAGACCTCTGAATGCGACAGGCGAACGCGCTCATGTCTGCGGATCAATTCCTCTGATTACCAGCTTTCCAGCCCCCATACTGCCTGAGTTAAGTGTAAAAAACCGAGAGTACCTCTCAGGATGACTCGAATAATACGGCAGTTTCGCGAATCTCGTTCGAGCAGCAGACCGAGTTCCGAACTCTCGGTTCGACGAACGGACGCGTCTGATGTCTCGCAATCGATTCCTGTGACCAGCAGCACTGTAGCCCTCCCCCAGCACGTTTTGAGTACAGAAAACCGAGAGCTTTTCTCAAGATGACTCGAACAATACCAATAGGTTTCCGAACCTAGCTCGGGTTGCAGGCCGAGTACAGAGCTCTAGACTCGACAGACGAACGCGCCTGATAATTTCGAATCGATTTCTGTGATTATCAGCTCTCTGGTTGCCCTACAGATCGAGTCAAGTACGAAAAACCGAGAGCGTCTGCTACAATGACTCGAATAATACGAATAGGTTTCCGACCCTAGCTCCGCTAGCAGACCGAGTTCAGACCTCTGGATTGAACAGGCGAACGCGCCTGATCATTCTAGATGCATTACCTGTGCTGACCAGCTCTGTAGCTTTCCTGAAGCTCGAGTTATCTTGAGAAAACCGACAGCGCGTATCAAGATGACTCGAAACGGCCGTTCCCGCCTGCCTGCTTTTTGGCCTTCAAAGTTACCCGATCGAGCTGAGATCAAGATGGCGAGCGGGAATAAGATCTAATATCATGGGAAAAAATACTAGAGCTCTAACGAATGGTCAAATTTTGAGAACAAAATTTTCAACCGACCAAAAGTCACCAAAAGGTCCGTCGAGATTTTTCTTGCCAACTAGCTCTCCAGCGCTCCGGAACTGGCGCCGGCGGTGAACCGTCAACCTGGTCACCGCCGGGAACCTCGTAGAGCTCCTAGCACGCGTAAGAGTGCTCAGCATGGAAAGAGAGAGTTCTGGAAGCATTTCTCGAAAAAGAGAAAACTATTTTTTTTTCGTATCGACATGAAGATGGTTCCGCCAAGTGTTTTGATAGTAAAAGTGCGCCTACAGAGCTCATACTAAGACAGAGAGGCCCTTATAGTCGTTTACAGGTGCAAAAAATCTGCTTTCTCAAAATAAATTGTCAAATATCTTTCAAATATTCGCAAAAC
>CAUYUJ010008313.1:170736-225736 GCA_963575745.1 Prorocentrum cordatum
GGCGACCACTACGGAGGGGCCTCGGGCGCGGTCTGCGATCCGCGTCGCTGGGCCTCCTGGGGCAGGTCGTGAGGATGCCCTCGCCCCCGGGGCAGGGCGTGAGGATGCCCTCGCCCCGGGGGGCAGGCCTCGGCCTCCGTGCGGCGACACCACTGGAGGGGCCTCGGGTGTGGTTTGCGATCCGCGTCGCTGGGCCTTCCGGGGCCCCGCGCGGCCCTCGTCGGGCCTCGCTGGGGCGCGGCGGAGGACTCCGTCGAGGTCCTCGCCCGCCCGCCCCCCCCAGGGCGCGAGCCGCAGAGCACGCCCTCTGCGGACCATGCCTTTCGGAGTCGGCGACCCGTGCTCGTGGCCTCGTCGCCGTCGTCCCCCGAGTCTTGCGGCCCAGCGCGGGGTTATCCCCCGAGCAGAGGCCTGCTTCGTCTCGCTCAGCGGCACCCCCTCCGACGTGCCATACGAATCACTCGAACATACTTAAAGTACACGAATGTGTGCGTCGGCTCCCCGGGGCGAGACGCGCGCGCAGAAGTCTTTCAGTATCTGCTCCGCGGCGGCGGCGCTTTCTGGCCCCGCACCGCCCAGGTAACGGTGCACCAGGTTCTATGCGGTACGCTCGGCTCGGACGCGCGCCTCCCAAGGGGACTTCACAGTGAGAGCGTGCCCTCCTGCGCCCCGGGCGGGGCCCAGGCGACCGCCCCCGCCACCATCGTGTCTCCTCGGGTAGCGCGGCTGGCGCACTGCTCTAGTTACTTCCCTGCCGTGCGCTTCTGCGTCGGCCTCGTCGTGCGGGCCGGGCCCCTCGGCGGCCTCCTTCGTCCTCGCTCGGCCCGCTCCTGCTCCGCGTCGCGGCCCTTGCCTTTCCTATGCCTCGTTTTCCTGATCATGTTTCCCCGCTCGTGGCACTTGTCGTCCTCATTCCTCGGTGGCTCGTCGTCGGCCCGATGGGGCGACGGACGGTGCAAGGCTATCGCCAAGACCAGCAGCCTCTCCTACACGTGCCTCGTCCGTCGGCTTCCACACCGCAAGTCGGGGTCGCAGGGCGATCACGCTCACCTCTGTCCACGCTCGTGCCTGCCACGACCATGGCCAGCAGCGTGCCCTACCACGACCATCTCACGTTTTACCATCTGTCGTTGTGTGGCCACGGCGTGCACTCCTGCCAGTGGCAGGCCAGTTGCTGCGCCGACGGTTTCACCAATGACTTCCTCAACAGGTGCTTGAAGGGTGCCGCCTGCCGCCTGCCCCAGCAGCTACACAGACATCTTCGCCGACATCTCAACCGACCAGCTCCCCATCGGTTGCACGGTCTGTCAATCGGCCCATGGGGTTGTGATTGCATCAAGTACAGGTGAACTCCAATGAGTTATCCCACTACGAGTCCAGCCACCTAGCTGAGGCTCGCCGGCTGCGATCGTTTAGCTGGGGCCAGGAGTTTCACCAGCAGCTTTTCCGACTTCATCTGCATCGACGGTTTTGCAGACAGCTGCACGGGATGCCACGTCGGTAGTAAGCATTGGCGCATCCGTTCAGCTGCGCCGACATGTACACGGACAGCACAGCCACATATTCAGCAACAGCTTGCAGTGCTGCCGCGCTGGCAGAGCCTCCCCCCACACTGCCGCACACGTCTTCGGCGTGTGCGGCTGCAGCAAGGCCGTGCGGCGCGGACGGACGGGCACTCGGGGGGGGCCTCTCTCTTTCTTTCGGGCCGCTCTCGGGCAATCTGGTGGCGCTTCCATGGCTGTTATCTATGCCGTCTTCTTCGTCGTCGGAGGCGAGGGGGCGAGATCGCAGTGGAACGGAGAGCACCCCACCGGGACGTCGGTTCCGGCCTCGCGCCCGTGCCGCGCGTGAGGGCGAGGCGAAGCTGCGTGGGCGCGCGAGAGGAGTGCTGCCGCCTGGGCTGGGGGCCGTGGAGCCTGTTGTCTGCCCCTCCTCGCAGGCTTAGAGATTGACACCAACACCAATTTCGGCGGTGTGCCTCCACCGAGGGAAGAAGATCCCGATCTAGGTGATGGTGGTAATATTCTGGCTTCCAAGGTGGCCGAAATATTACCACCAACACTGAAACCTAGGATCATCTCCCCCCTGTGGAGACAACTCCCTGTGCTGGTGTTGGTGCCCATTTCCAGGCCTCCAACCTCCCCCCCCCCGGCGCGCGGTGGCCAGGGGATCCGCTGTGAGATCGATTGTGAGATCTGTTGTGAGATCGATGGTGAGATAGCTCGCGAGATCTATGGTGGGGTCGACAGGGAGATCGATAGTCAGGTCGATCGTCAGATCGATTGGAAGATCGACGGTGAGACCGATAGTGAGATCGATCGTGATATCGATTGTGAGATCGACAGTGAAGCTGATAGTGAGAACTGTTGTGAGATCGCTAGTGAGTCCGAATGTGAGATCGGTAAGTGAGACCGATCGTCAGATCGATGGCGAGGTGGACTGGGAGATCGGTAGTGAGATCTGTTGTGCGACCGATAGTGAGTCCGAGTGTGAGATCGATAGTGAGATCGATTGTCAGATCGATGGCGAGATCGGCTGGGAGATCGGTAGTGAGATCTAATGTGGGATCGATCGTGAGATCGGTTGTGAGATCGATAAGCAGATCGATCGACGGATCGATCATGAGATCGATAGTGAGGTCGATAGTGAGATCGATGGTGGGATCGATCGTGAGATCGATTGTGAGATCGATTGGGATATCCGTTGTGAGATCGAATGTTTGATCGGTATGAGATCGATTGAATGAGACGTTGGTTCACCCTCCCCCCCTGAAGCTCCATATCACCCGAGGTGTGGTCGTATGGATATCACTGTGAAGGTTCTTTTATTCAAGAACAGGGTGCAAGTGCCTTCTGAGCTTTCTGAGGTGAGTAAGGTACAGTGCCGTTTTTAATACATGCTCCGCGTGCGGATCATGTATTAAACATGCAGGGATTCAGTATTAAAAACAACGAGGACTTCGTGCATAAATTCATTCATAAATCAATCATGTATTAAAAGTCCTCAAGTAAAAAATCCCATGTATCAAAACTGCCCTGTATGTGCTCGCCCCTCCTCTTCTCCTCCTTGTTACCCCCTCTCTGCTGCATGCACTTTTTGACGCGACGACGATCCCATTACCAAGGGCTGCTGTTTGGCCCCGGCGTCTGCTTCTCTTTCGCTCGTCCCCTTCCTCCTCTGGTGTCTCTCGCTGGTGCGATAAGAACTGGAGGCATATTCCGATCATTTAGGACGCTTCGTGGTCTTTAATTTTGCTATATGATGGGCTTATGTATGCTAATTGCCTTTGTCCGAGGCTTTGACATATCTGTAGTCGTTCGGATTGCCAGAGGTGCACATGCACGACCCGTCTCAATGCTCCTTGGGTGTGCACGTTTTCAAGGTCGCTGCTGTGAGTTCGGCTTGTATTGTTCAATAGACTTCGGCCGCAGAATCTTCCATGGCACCAGATGTCGGGATGATGGTGCTGGGGGATGGGGACAAACGTCAAACATGTTTGCCTCCAGCTTCTTGTGGCCACGGGGCTCCTCCCGAGATGCCATCGACAAGACCCACTGCTCATCCCGCAATCCGACAGCCTCGTCGGCTCACAGCCCGTCTCGTGTATGATCTCTGGTGCGCGCCTGGGCGAACCAAACATCACGAGCTCATCATGTGCTGAAGCCTCGGCGCTCCGGCGCCCTTGCCGGGCTCTTGTAGGGCCGTCATCTGGGACGATCGACCGGCGCCTCGCCTCGCCTCGCGTCGCCGTGGTCTCACAGCCCTCCTTCATTAGATCGTCATCGTCGTCGTCCTCGTCCCTGGTGTCCTCCAGGTGCCAATGCACTTCGCGGACTGCCCCGGCCACCGCGCGCGTGCCTCCAGCGCCTCGCGGGGGGCGTGCCCTCCCCCCCCCGCGTCGGCACCGGATTTCCAGAGACAGCCGCCAGCAGCTCCTGCCTCCCGACGTGGTTGATATCGCTTGGGCGTGTGCGTTTTTTCTTCGGCGAGGACTATCGGGGAGCATCTGGGCTCATCCTGCCAAAAAACGAGCGCACGAGGCCGAAACATGCACCGAGAATGGACGTCCGAACGATGGCAGGCAGAGTGCGTCCATGGGAAACGCCTCCTGGGGTGCTGCCCATTGCTGCCTGCGGTGCCACCGCGCTGGGGCGCTCCCCACGACCCCGCCCTTGGTCTTCTCCTCGGAATGGGTCGTTCACCCAGCGGTAGCATCTTGGGTCCCTGTGCTTGCCCTTGCCCTTGTCTGTCCTTGCTCTTCCCTTTGGCCTGGCTCTCAGTGGAGCCAGTGGCCGAGCGACTCGCCAGCGTCATCTTCCTCCAAGCCTGCTGGGCAGCGGCCTTTGGGGTGGCGCCCAGGTTGGCGCCTGGAGGACCTTGACCTCTGTGGCTCCGCTGCACACCGTCCCCAGGGTGACCGCTGGCCACGGGAGGACCTCGGACAACGGCTTCGGCGACGGCGGTGCGGGCTCCCTCTGGGCATGCGCCGGCTGCTGCAGCTTCCGCTGCCGAGGCGCTGGCGCTGGCTCTCGTTCCCTGCGCCGTCGCGGCATGGCATGTGCTTCGCGTTCTTTACGTCCCCGACCGTGTCTCAGCGGACCGCAGTGGCATCCCCCGTGATCCGCGAGATGCTCAGGAGGGGGAAAAGCGCACATACACAAGTAATCGTCGATTACCAGGAAAAGAGGGGAACAGATGGACAGTGGGGGGAAGACGAAAACCCAGAAGATATGGGAAGATGTGGGAAGATGTGGGGAATCCTGGGACTCGTGTCTAATCCCCAATCAGAGCTTGACTCTGTAGGGGTCCTAGCGGATTCATATGGTTAGGTTAGCTGCGCCGCCGATTTTGGCGGCCCGCCCGGGTGCCCGGGGGCCCAGGGGCCCGGGTGCCCCATTGCCTATACCCTATAGTAGCCCTCTAGCCCTCTGGCCCTCTAGCCCTCTGGCCCTCTAGCCCTCTGGCCCTCTAGCCCTCTGGCCCTCTAACCCTCTGGCCCTCTAGCCCTCTAGCCCTATAGCCCAATAGCCCTATAGCCCTATAGCCAAAATAGCCCTATAGCCTAATAGCCCAATAACCCTATAGCCCAATAACCTTATAGCCCTGTAGCCCTATAGCCCTGTAGCCCCAGCCCTATGGCCCACCAGCCGAATAGCCCTACAGCCCTCGAGCCCTCTGGCTCTATAGCCCCATAGCCCCGTAGCCCCATAGCCCTATAGCCCCATAGCCCCAGAACAGATTCCGACTGGGGTTTCTCTCCGGTATCATTTATTTGTGTGTCCCTGGGCCCCTTCCGATGCCGTCGGCCTCTCGAGCCTCTGGCAGACACGCGCGCGTCCAGGGCTGAAGCCCTTTTCCCGCGGGGGGAGCCGGGAACCGCTGGCCCGAGAGGAGGCGAAGGCGGACCATGGATCAGGCGACCGCAGACATGGATCAATGGGGCGTGGACTCGAAGGAGGAATTTTCAGAAATAATAACAGAATAGCCTGCGGAGGATCTTCGACTATCTTTGACTATCTTGGAGTCTGTTTTGGCCATTTTTCAATTTTCGTCCAAAATCCGCCTGTAAGGGGGACATGCCCGACCTAAAGCTGGTATGGGAGGCTCAGTATGTCAGACGATCGCAAACATGGAGTAAGGGGGCGTGGATTAGCGACGGGCCCCGTTTCCAGGAGAAATCGCGGATTTCCGCCGCCGAGCGAGGCGGCACCGGCCGCATTTCGGGGAGGGCACCTCCCCCGATCCATGGATTTGGCGACCGCGCGCCACATCCACAGATCGCTAGTCCATGTCTGCGCGCCCCCGAATGGAGCCATGTAGAACGGAGAAGCGAACCCCGCGCGAGAGGACAGCCTCACAAAGAATACTGCCTCATCGCAAGACGGGCCGCCCTCCGCCCCCACACGGGAGGATGAGGACGAGGAGAAGGATTAGGTCCGGAGTAAGCCCATGGTGCGTCAGCGATGCTGCAATACACCCTCCCATCCCACCACGTCCCCTCCTCGCATCTAGGCCTCTCAGATTGGGATCGGAGTAGAGGGTGTCGGAGGATCGCGCCGCATCGCTGCTGCATCGCCGATGCGGCTCGATGTGGAACCAGATTTGCTTCACGTAGACGTCGCCGATGCACCGCCGACGTCGCCGATGCATCGCCGATGTATCGCCGATGCACCGCCGATGCATCGTCGATGCATCGGCGATGCGGCGCGGTCTTCCGACCCTGTGTGTTCATCCCAATTCCTCTTCGCTTCAGGGGGTTCAGGAAGGTCAAGCGCTCCGTGGGCCTGCAGTTCGGGCGAGAGTCCGGGGATACTCTCAGCGAGCCCCAGAGAATCCAGAATGGGTCTTAAGGAGTAGGCTTCTATCTAGTGGCCCTTCGGCCCATCCAGCCACCGTGCCTGGGTTGTGGGTATATGAATCGCATTGGATGTTCGCTGGGATCTCGTGGGCGGCCTCTCGGGGGCCTTCGAGGCAGTTTTGACGCCTCTTGGGGGCCTGTTGGGGCTTCTTGGGGCCTCTTTTGGGCCTCTTGGGGGGGCTTCTTGGGGGCTGCTTTGGGCCTCTTGGGCGCCTGCTGGGGCCTCCTGGGGGCCTCTCGGGGCGGAAGGCTCGGATTTTCAATTCATGTTCCCTTTTTGTGGCCCCTCTTGGGGCCGTCTTGGGGCCCTCTTGGGCCGTCTTGGGCGCTTCTTGGGCCGTCTTGGGGCACTCTTCTGCTGTCTTGGGGTTGTCTTGGTGGCCTCTTGGGTCGTCTTGGGTTGGTCTGGGGCCTCTTGGGCCGTCCTGGGTTGGTCTTGGGGCCTCTTGGGCCGTCTTGGAGCGCCGGAAAGCCGAAAAGGCGAGAAAGCCCAACTTCTTCAAACACCGCAGGAAAATCAATGTTTTTGCCTCTTGGGGCCCTCCCGGGAGGCCTCTTGTGGCGTCTTGGAGGCCTCTTGGGCCATCTTGCGGCCACCTCTGGCGTTTTGGAGCGATCGTTCGGCGACTCGGGGCCCTCTTGGATTCATGGGAGGGTTCGGGAGGTTGGTTGGGGGGGGGGACACGGCGTTCACAGGAGGCGCAGCAAACACTTCAGAAGTCACGGGGGGCTGCCCAGGAAACCCCGTGAAGGCTGGGGGCACGACTGATCTGGGCCCAGCAAGACTTCCAAGCTTCGCTGCAGCAGCAGCGCCGCGTTTTGTGTCTCAGTGCTGCATGAGCCTTGTGAGACTTCACTTCGTGCCAGAGCCAGGGAGCTCCACTGGGATTCGAGTATCTGTGTTCCAAGAGCTGTAGGAGTCTCCGCCGGGCTTTTATGAACTGTGCGAGTTGCATGCCGCTCTTGAAGGAGTCACTCAGAATTGTGGGCATTTTCAGCACCAGTATATTTCCAGTGTGTCGAACTCTATCAGAGGTGTCGGCATTTAGGGAGGAGACAGGTCCTCTTCGGTAGAAGTCCGCTTTCGTGTGAAGGCATTGGCATATGTGTGGGACACTGGTTAAGAGGAGCTCGCGCGCAAAGCGGCCAGGTGGTTGGGCGTGATTAGCGCCGCCGCGATGGCGCTCACCGATGGGAGTCACCAGCGCGTCTCAGAGGCCGCGCTGGCACGTGGGCACGTCAGTGCGGGTCGGTGACCGGGGCGGGCGCGATATCAGATGACGTCGGCAACGGCGTTAACGATGATGATGATAATAGCGTCGGGGGTGGACAGAACCCCCAACAGTGACACGTCGATTAGTGAATTGTCCGTTTTCGGTTCTCGGGAGGGCGCCGTGGCCGTTATTTTCCAGGGTTGCGCCCGCCAGGTTTGGGCCTCAGGTCGTTTTCACTAAACCACGTTTTAATAAAGGGAGGTTTGTCCATCCCCGATAGCGGTGGTGGTGGCGGCCATGCTGACGATGACGACGGCAGGGCCAATGCCGGCGCGGATACCTGTGACGACGATGACAGTGTTGTTGTCCACGTGGCGGTGGCGTATGTGATTGTGATGCTGGCGGCATTGGCGGCGATTGACGATGACGATATCGTCGGCGATGTGATGGCGCTGATCAGGGTCATGAGGAACTGCTCGGGTGCAGCATTTCGTGAGTTTTGGTTACGCTATCGGGGTTCATTCGAAGCGAAGAGCTTTATCTTCACATGCTTTGAACACCGATGGTTTCGGCCAGGCTTCGACAGGCGCGCGTGGCGGCGCGCGCCTGTTGCCCGCATGGTACTATTCGATACGGGCTCGTCAGTGGCCGCGTGCCAGAGCAGCGCGGATGTGCCGCGTGGTGGGATGACAGTCTGGGTTCGGGACGAGGGCGCTAGACTCATCTGACTCCTCCATGTGATTTCAGCAAGTACGCGCGGACACTATATCCACAGTTGTTGAGTGGGGAGCAACCACTGATTTGCATGGTTGTCCTGTTAGATTGTTGGCGTATGGTTTCGACATGTGCGCGTGCGTGTTGAGTTCACGATGTTTTGACATAGAGGAGATTATGCGCATTGGGGACAGTTGTAAGGGATGAAGGGTCGGGTGTCAATATCGATTCGGCTGGGATGAGGGGTCGGGTGTTAATATCGATTCGACGGGAAGACGCGGTCCCAGGAGGAGGAAAACGAAAGGGGACGTGCTGAATGTTGGTCCGCCGCCGTAAGTGCCCTCCTCCTCCTCCTGGTACTGACTCGTCATGGTCAGTTTTCTCTTCTTCCTCTTCCGCGTCCAGATCATTCTCAACCTTCCTGTATGTTGGCTACTCGTTCTCTTCTGCTTTCGTGCCTCAGTTTGCCTCCTGTGCATCCCACCGCTCGCTTTGACC
The DNA here is from genome assembly GCA_963575745.1 of Prorocentrum cordatum. Classification (NCBI taxonomy): domain Eukaryota; class Dinophyceae; order Prorocentrales; family Prorocentraceae; genus Prorocentrum; species Prorocentrum cordatum. The sequence goes on from CAUYUJ010008313.1 coordinate 179,521, forward strand.
TGCGCCTGACCGTCTTGCACCACCTGGCATCTGTGGACTCAAAAAGTGTTGGGTGTTCGTTTTGATTTCACAGCGCCGCGCATATCCTTTTCTTCTCCTCTCCTCTACCTTCTCACTCCTCCCTCCACTTCCGCATCATCCTGTCCCCTCTTCCCACCACCACCACCAGCATCACCATCATCGTCATAATCGTCATCCTCGTGCGCATCAGTACCATGATCTTTTACAGCAACATCGGCATCAACAGTATCATCAGCACCACCATCATCATTGCCATCATCACCATCATCATCATGGCCATCATCACCGTCATCATCATCATCATCATCATCATCATCATCTCCGCCGTCACCATCACCATCATACCCATCGTTATTATCATCATCACCATCATCATCATCATCATCGCGGTTATCATTATTACCTTTTTGGTCATCGTAATCATGTCAATCAGCATCACCATCATCATCATCATCATCATCATCATCATCATCATCACAATCACCACTAGCATCATTATCAGCATCACCACTTCCATCTGCATCGTCGTCATTTCATCATCATCATCATCATCATCATCATCATCATCATCATCATCATCATCATCATCATCATCATCATCATCCGCCGCATCATCATCATTACCATCATCACCATCACCATCATCATCATTATCATTATCAGCATCGTCGTCATCATCATCATCATCATTATCATCACCTGTCACATTATCGTCATCATCACCACCATCATCATCAACAGCATCATCCCCACCGACATCATCCTCATCATCCGCATCTTTATCACCATCGTCATCGTCACGGTCATCCACAACCACCATGACCACCACCACACGGCCATCATCATCGTTTCGGCAGGCGCACCCCTTACATTTTTTGTGTCCCCCACAGGGAGCTCCGCCAGAGTTCCCGGTAGCAGGGTCTGCATGGTTGTTCTGTTCCATTCTGGTACGCCCTTCGCACGTGTCGTGGCCCCATAGTGGCTCCGCCGAAGGCCCCTAGTGGCAGGGTCCGCATAGCTAGTCCATTCTGGCACACGCTTGGCACGTTTCGTGGCCCAATATGGGGCCCCGTCTGAGGCCCGAGCGGCAGGGCCCACACCAGTGATTACTCGGGTCCATTCTCAAACACTTCTCACACGTTTCGTGGCCTCACAGGGAGCTCCGCCGAAGGCCCCTGTGCCAGCACACCCCCCACACGTTTGACCCGTGTCCATTCTGGTATATCCCTCACACGTTTCGTGGCCTCACAGTGGGCTCCGCGAAAGGCCTCCGTGGCAGCGTCCGCATGGCTACTCGGGTCCATTCTGGCACACCCCTCGCGCGCTTCGTGGCCCAATACGTAGCTCCACGGAAGGTTTCTATGGCAGGATCCGCATGGTTACTCGGGTCCATTCTGGCTCGCCCCTCACACGTTTCGTGGCCCCATAGGGCTGCTCCGCCGAAGGCCTCCGTGGCAGCGTCCGCATGGCCTGTCGGGTCCATTCTGGCACACCCCTCGCGCGCTCCGTGGCCCAACACGGAGCTCCAACGAAGGCTTCTATGGCAGGATCCGCATGGTTACTCGGGTCCATTCTGGCTCGCCTCTCGCACGTTTCGTGGCTCCATGAAGGGGGTTTCTCCGGAGGCCTCTGTGATAGCGTCCGCATGATTATTCGGGCCCATTTTGGCACACCGCTCACGCGCTTTGTGGCCCCGCAAGGAGTTCCACCGAAGGGTTCTGTGGCAGGATCCGCATGGTGACTAGGGTCCATTCTGGCACACTCCTCACATCTTTCGTGTTCCCATAGGGCTGCTCCACCGAAGGCCCCAGTGGCAGGGCCCGAATGGTTTCGCCACGAAGCTGGGAACAAGGAATCGCGAAGCCAAGCTTCGAGGAGTTTCTCCGCCATGCGGAGCCTGAGCTGGCCAGGGGATCGTGAGCTCGCGGCGCAGTCGCGCCGCCCCCTGTCTGCACTTCCGTGCGTTGCGCTCTGGAGCTATCGATTGTTCCTCGTCGTCTCCTTCCTCCTGCTTCCTGTGCACCCACCCTCGTGCTCCGTACCGCATACATCGTCGCCCTGCCCTCAGTTTCTTTTGATTTCGAGTCGCGTGCGTACTTGCCCAGCCTGGTCCGACGTGCTCCGGCGACGTCTCCAGGGACATTGCGGATCCGCCCAAGGAGTTCTTGTGCATTGAGCGGTCCGGATGGATGGTTCTCTTCGTGCAGAATTGGTTGTTGTTGTAGTTGTGGTTGTGGTTGTGGTTGTTGTTGTTGTGCCTGCAGGGAAAAAAGGTATACCACCCGAAAGGGGTTCGATCGAAGACGAAGAGGGCGGGTATCGAGGGTTTGGGGAATTCGCGTTATTGGACACTCGAGCATATAAGGGCGAACAGTCTTAAACTTATTGTTGTTGTTGCTGTTGTTGTTGTCCTTCGTCCTTCGTCGTCGTAGTCCTCTTCCTCCTCCTCCGCCTCCTCGTCTTCCTCCTATGCTCCTTTTCCTAATGAGTAACTCCTCCCCGTCGCGCCCTGAGGCCAGTCGGAAGGGCGGCCTGGGCGTTTCGCTTGAGACCTTCTTGCCATTCACGAGCCTCAAGCTTACAAGCTGGCAGTAGTTTCACAGATGGAGGGCGGGTCGCCTCTAAAAGGTGGCTCTCGCATTAGCGCCGCGCGCGCTCGTTGTAGTAATTGCAAGAGTTTAACGGATTGAGGGCGGGTAGTTCTCAAAATGAGGACGCTCGTTTTAGAAATTGGCAGAAGTTTCACGGATTGACGACCGGTGGTTTTCAAAATGTGGCTCTCGCCCCAGCGCCGCGCATATGTTTACCAGTTTTCACACATTTCACGAATTGGAGGCGCATCGTTTTCAAGATGTGGCTCTCGCTGTAGCGCCACGCACATTCGCTAAGCAATTTTCAGAAGTTTCACGGATTGAGGGCGTTTTTGTTTGATTTCCCCCCCATGATGTGGCTCTCGCCTGAGCGCTGCACCCATCATCAACGTAGCAGGAATAATGTTTTGACGATGTTCAGGATTGCTAGGGCGCAACAGTTTCGTTGATTCGCGCTGTTGAAGTTCCAGGAATGCGTTTCTGGCAGTGTTCAGGATCATCAAGAGGGCACAGTCAGGTTGACTCGTGGCGTTGACGTCATGGAAACGATGTTTTGGCACGCCTCAGGACCGTCAAACGATTCTCTCCCAATGGTGCGTTTCCCTCACTGGAAGTGAAGCTTTGTGTGGGGCTTATGGATAGAGGGAGCTTGGAGGAGGGTCTTTTCAACCTCGTTGACAAGTCTTGGGTTTACTCAGGTCCTCCTCCTCCTCCTCCTCCTCCTCCTCCTCCTCCTCCTCCTCCTCCTCCCTCTCTTCGCGCTTCTTTCATATTTTTTCGGATCCCTCTCAGAAGTTGCGGGGGTGGTGTGAAGGGGGATCTCCTTGGCGCTCTCCGAATTTTCCTTGGCGCTGGTGGGGGAGATCTCCTGGGAATGCTTGGGACATGTCTCGGTGAAGCCGTCGACCCCCCCCCTTTCGGTGCCTTCGCCATCTTCTCGCCTTCCTGCCTCTCCTCCCCCATCTAGTCGGAAACTGGAACATCTACATTACCAGTGGCGGGCTGTTTTTCAATCCCAGGATTTCTTGGGGGTCGAGGATGGCGCTGGGGTGGTGTGGTGTATACTATTTTCCCCGATGTCCCGGGGAAACAACGAAAAGTGTATATATATATATATATGTATAAACCAGGGTCCCGTGCACACCAGTATCCGCTCTCCAGTGCACATTCGAGTGCAGGGCCAGAAGAACGTCGGTGTATATATAGAGTCCGATTCCCTACATCTCCTCTTCTGCCCCCGACTTGTCGTGTTCTGCCCTCAAACGTATTGTAGTGGCCTCCGCCCAGTACCGCCGATCCGGGGCGCTCCGGGTGCCTGTCGAAATGAACGACGAAGAGGAAGACGAAAAACGACGACGAAAACGAATACGTCGACGACGACGACGACGAGAGCGACGACGACAGCGACCACGACGACGACGACGACGACGGCGATGACGACGACGACGCGCCCTCAAACGTATTTCCGGCGGGGCCTCGGAACCGCTGCGCGGCTGCCTGGAGGTCGCCGCCTGCCGGGGCAGGGCCTGAGCCGGAGCACGGCCGGGCGCAGGCCTCGAGGTTGACACCCACACCAATATCGGCGGCGCGCCTCTACCGATGGAAGGAGATCCAGATCTCGGTGATGGTGGTAATAGTCGGGGGTGGACAGAACCCCCAACAGTGACACGTCGATTAGTGAATTGTCCGTTTTCGGTTCTCGAGAGGGCGCCGTGGCCGTTATTTTCCAGGCTTGCGCCCGCCAGGTTTGGGCCTCAGGTCGGTTTCACTAAACCACGTTTTATTACAGGGGGGTCTGTCCATCCCCGAAATAGTATGGCTTCCAAGGTGACCGAACTATCACCACCAGCACCGAACTCTGGGATCACCTTCCCCCTTGTGGAGGCAGCCCCCCTGTGCTGGTGCTGGTGCCCACTTCCAGGCCTCCACGCGGGGGGGGCGAGGGCGCGCGCGCCCCGCCGCGCTCTCGGCGAGAAAAAAGGTGTGCCTGGGAAGGGCGCAGGCAATCCGCATAGTGAGGAGGGGCAGCCTTCCCAAGGGTACCCCAGATTTCGTAATAAAAGGGAGGGGGTCTGGACCCTCCAAGACAAGCCATTTCAGACCCCCCCCCGTGGGAGAACCCTCCAAAACATCGTCCCCAGACCCCCCCAGGCCCTCCAAGACAGCCTGGCAGAGACCCCCCCCCGAAATGAGACCCCCCTCCCTTTATTACGAAATCTGGAGTACCCTTGCATCTTTGCCTCCTCGGTCCATCCTTCGCCGCTCTTGCTGGCCGCGCCCCGCTCGAAAGGCTTCGAAGTGGGCGTCCAAGGCCCTTGCGTCCTCATCGCTGCACGGGTTGACTGTAGGACCATGGTCAGAACCGTTTGACCATGGGAAAGGGGGCGGCGCAGGAGGTCACCACCCACCAAACCACCCCAGCCCGACCCGAAGGCCTCAGTTAGCCCTCCATTTCCAGTGGGGGGGGGTCTAGGAACATGGAGGAATCACATATGGAGCCCGTACGCCCCCAACCCGGAATTAGGGTCTTCGGGTTGGGTTGGGGTGGTCTGGTTGTAGTCAGGAGGGGTAGTAACATGAGGATGAGGACGAGCTGAGCTGTGGCGTCCAGTAGGCTCGTGTCGTGTCGACGCGGCGGCGACTCTGCCGTGGGCGTTCAAAGCTGAGGGCCGCCAGCGGTCCAGAGTCGGCCAATACGGAACGATCTGGCGACTATTCAAGGTTGAACGATCCACGTAACGCCGTGATTATCACGACACGAACCTGCAGTAGTTAGTGCTGATGGGGGATGCCGCCTCCTAGACGTCTTCTCCAGCAAAGCGGATTGGCTTTGACGGTTTGGTGGCGTCGCGCATCTAGTGTGTTTCCAGTGTGAGTTACCATCTTTGGGATCGAACGCTGGTTTCTGGGAACGCCGAGAACCCGGCTACCGAGGCCATCAGTTTTAGCAACAACCACAGTGCGCAACAGAAATTGGACGAGTGCCGAGAAGGAGATGAACATCTGCAGAAGCTGGCGTTTGCCTTCCAATCGTTGCGGCGTTTGGCGCCGTTATGCCTGTTTTACGGATTGCCAGATGGTCGAGGCATCAATGGATTGGTCAGGTCTATTCGTGGAACAACTCCAACTCATAAGCTCGATTGTCGAAGGGTTTCCGATTGTATTGCTTGGTTTTTCGTATATGCGGACATGGGTTCATCAAGACCTGGTCGTATGGCGCCGGCGTTTTTTTAAGTCGCAGAGGGTGCCACGCGGTGACTTATCCGTGAGGTCTTCGCCCCCTGCCGCCACCCCTTCTCTATCACAACGGGACTTATCAGAGTCGCGACGGTGCGTCTCGGCTCTGCCTTGGCGCATCTCAGGGCTGGACCTAAACGTTGTTTTTCGTTGTGTGTTCGCTATGTGTGTCGTTTTGCTCTATCTGCTTTCCTGTGCCTCCCTGCCGAAACGAAAAACAGAGCACAGCCGAAGTCCAGCAAAACAGCGTTTAGGTCCAGCCCTGGCGCATCTGGGAACATAATTCGTGGGCGGGTAGGAATCACCAGCGCAACTCGGGACGTTGGCGTTCTTGGAGACCGTCTACGGCGAGTCATCGCCGCCCCCTGCCTTCTGGAATCGCCAGTGTGGCCGAGCGTTGTGGCAGGAGCTCTGCAAGCTGTCGGGCCACGTGTTCCTTGTAGAAACCCTTCGGGGAACACTTGGGGGAGGATGGCGAGGAAGATCACGAGGAGGAGGAGGAGGACCAGTGTAAACCCAAGAGTCATCAACGATGTTGGAGTAAACCCTCCCTCCAAACTTCCTCTTCATAGGCCCCTGCAACGGTTCATGTCCATTGATAGAACCACCTCGTTGGAAAACACCCGTTTGAAGACCCTGAATAATGCCAAAACATTTGGTTCTCGGGATTCCAACGCCACGGATCAGCATGACTGTTGCGTCTTGACGATCCTGAATCGTGCCAGAGTGCCATTCCCAGGACTTCAACACAGAGAATCCAGATAACTGTTGGACCCACATAATCCTGAATCCTTCCTAAGCACCATTTCTGGTACGTTGATGATGGGAACCCGTGAAACTCTTGCAATGTTTTAGAACGAATGTGCGCGGCGTTAAGGCGAGAGCCACACCTTGAAAACCACCCGCCCTCAATCCGTGAAGCTCTTACAATTGTTTACAACGAATGTGCGCCGCGCTAAGGCGAGAGCCACATTTTGATAAGGAACCGTCTTCATTCCGTGAAACTCTTGCATTTTTTACAATGTGCGCGGCGCTAAGGCGAGGGCCACATTTTGAAAACCACCAGCCCTCAATCCTTGCATTTTTTCGCAACGAATGTGCGCCGCGCTAGGGCGAGAGTCACATTCTGAAAACCACTCGCCCTCAATCCGTGAAGGTCTTGCAATTTTTTACAACGAATGTGCGCCGCGCTAAGGCGAGAGCCACATTCTGAAGACCACCCGCCCTCCATCTGTGAAGCTGTTGCCAAATTGTAAACTTCAGATTCATACATGGTGAGGAAGTCTCAGGAAGTCTCAGGCGAAACGCCTGGCCCGCCCTAGAAATTGGCCTCGGGGTGCGACAGGGAGACGTTATTTATAAGGAGAAGGAATGGAGGAGGAGGAGGAGGAGGAGGAGGAGGAGGAGGGAGGAGGAGGAGGAGGAGGGGAGGAGGAGGAGGAGGAGGAGGAGGAGGAGGAGGAGGAGGAGGAGGAGGAGGAGGAGGAGTGCCTCTGATCTCCTTGGGGGGCGGGCGTCTTGGAGGCGAAAACTGTCGGGGAAAGGCGGAGCCGGGTCGGGGGCCAGGGCCGGGGGCCCGTGATTTGACCGGGGCCTCGGCCGGGGCTTTCGCCAGGTCGGGACCTGGGCCGGGGCCGGGGCCTGTGCCGGGTCGGGGCAGGGGACGGGGCTGGAGCCGGGGCCGACCGAGGCGGGGGGGGGCGTTCTGAGTTCTGACCCTGCCGTCCACCCATTCTCCACGGAGTGGCGCGGGGGGGGGGGGGCGCACGACCCGCGCGGGACCCGCCCCCGGACCCCGTTCCGGGACCCCGCTCCAGGACCCCCCGCCACCGGGACCACCCCCTTGGGGCCCCCGGGACCCTGCCCCCATGCCCGGGGAGGGACAATTGGAAGGGTCTTCTCTCCGACGTAATTTCGACACTGTTCGATTCCCCTTGTTTGTTCGATCTTCCTTACGACGACGATGATTCAAATGAGGCTGGCGCGCTTCACTTCACTTTGGGTTGGGCTGGTTTCGCGTCGAAGGGCCCCTCACACACGCCGACTGGGTCTGCGGATTCATGAGGATGAATTTTGCTCATGGTTACGGTCATGGTTAGGATGATGCACAGGACGACGAGGAAGATGAGGATAAGCTGGAGTTTCGGGATGACGAGGAGGGTGAGGATGCTGATGCTGCTGATGCTGATGCTGATGATGATACTGATGCTAATGAGGACGATGGTGGTAACGATGATTATGATGACGATGATGATAATGCTGATGAGGATGATGATGACGGCGACGATGATGATGATGATGCCGATGCTAATGAGGACGACGACGATGACGATGATGACCAGTTTGTTGTTGCTCAGGATGACGATGATGATGCTGGTGATGACAGACATGATGATGAGGATGATGATGCTGTCGCTGATGATGATGCAGTTGATGATGCTGCTGATGATGATGATATTGACGACGACGATGCTGATGCAGATGATGATGCCGCTGATGACGATGATGACGATGATGATGACGACGATGATGATAATGATGGTGATGATGCTTGTGCTGCTGCTGCTGCCACTGATGAGGATGATGCTGCTGATGATGTTGTTGATGATGCTGATCTGATGATACTGATGATGATGCTGATGATGATGATGATGATGATGATGATGATGATGATGATGATGATTGTGTGCTGCTGCTGATGATGATCCTGATGATGACGATGATGCTGCTGATGATGATGATGATGATGATACTGATGCTGCTGCTGATGACGACGACGATGATGAGTATGACGATGATGGTGATGCTGCTGATGATGATGATGATGCTGATGCTGATGATCATGATGATGCTGATGGTGATGATGATGCTGATGATGATGATGCGGATGATGCGGATGATGCTGCTGATGATGATGATGACGATGGTGATGATGATTATTATGGTGACGATGACGAGGACGATTCTAATGATGCTGATGATGCTGACGATGCTGACGATGCTGCTGCTGATGATGATGACGATGATGATGATGATGATGATGATGATGATGATGATGGCGATGATGATGATGATGATGATGATGATGATGATGATGATGATGATGATGATGATGATGAGTGTGATTGTGTGCTGCTGCTGCTGATGGTGATGATGATGATGATGATGATGATGATGATGATGATGATGATGATGTCGATGAGTGTGATTGTGTGCTGCTGCTGATGATGCTGATGATGGTGATGATGATGATGTTGTTGATGCTGATGACGTGGATCATGATGATGACGATGATGTTGCTGCTGATGATGATGATGAAGATGGGGGGGCGCAACCACGGACGAGTGTGACCGTGACAAAGACGACGGTTATTCTGACGACGAACATGTTGATGATGATCATGCTGACAACGATCATGATTACGGTAAGGATGGTGGTCATGCTGATTGGGATGATGAGGGCGATAGCGCCATGCTGATTCGGATGAGGATGACGTTGATGATGTTGGTGTAGGTGGTCACGATACTCATTATGACCAGTGATGGAGATGATGAGGAGGATGATGAGGAGGATGATCAGGAGCATGAGCAGGAGCAGAAGCAGGATACTGAGCACCATCAGGAGGAGACGGATAATCAGGGAAACCAGAAGTAGGAGGACCAGGAGACGCAGGAGGATATTCTACCCAGGTTCCCCCCCCCCGCTTTCCCGCCTTCTTCTCTCCCCCCCCCCTCTTCCTCCTCGTGCTCCATACTCCACTCCGCTTCTCCTGCGTGTCCTGCTCCTCCGCACTGCTGCCCCTCCACTTGCCCGCTTCCTCGTCCGCTGCCCCCGGAGTGGTATACCCCCCGTGGCCGTGCGCGCCCCGCTCGCGCGCCGCCCCCGGCGCCCTCCCCGCGCAGGGCAGCACCGTGGACATGGTCGACTGCGAGGACATCATGTACGAGTTCCGGCAGTGCATGGAGAGGAGCCCTCCCCGCCACGCAGATCGGAGGGCACCAACTATACACCAACACCGATCCTGGCCCAGGATCACCCTGGGCCCGTGATCGGTGTATATGCCTTCTTGCCCAAGGCAGGAGGGCGTATACACCGATCCTGGGCCCAGGGTGATCCTGGCCAGGATCGGTGTTGGTGTATAGTTGGTGCCTTCCTAGCAGAGGATAATCCCAGTGCGACCCTACCTAGGAGTTGGAACCCCTAGGAAAGCAGCATTAGTGGTAACAGTAACGCTAAGCTAAAGCTAAGCTAAAGCTAAGCTAAAGCTAAGCTAAAGCTAAGCTAAAGCTAAGCCACAGCTAAGCTAAAGCTAAGCTAAAGCTAAGCTAAAGCTAAGCTAAATCTAAGCTACAGCTAAGCTAAAGCTAAGCTAAAGCTAAGCTAAAGCTGAGCAACAGCTAAGCTAAAGCTAAGCTACAGCTAAGCTAACTATAAGCTAAAGCTCAGCTAAAGCTAAGCTAAAGCTAAGCTAAAGCTAAGCTACAGCTAAGCTCAAGCTGAGCTAAAGCTAAGCTAAAGCTAAGCTAAAACTAAGCTAAAGCTAAGCTAAACGCTAAGCGAAAAGCTAAGCGACACGCTAAGCTAAAGCTAAGCTACAGCTAAACTCAAGCTAAGCTAAAGCTAAGCTAAAGCTAAGCTAAAACTAAGCTAAAGCTAAGCTAAACGCTAAGCGAACAGCTAAGCGACACGCTAAGCTAAAGCTAAGCTACAGCTAAGCTAAAGCTAAGCTAAAGCTAAGCTAAAGCTAAGCTAAAGCTAAAGCTAAAGCTAAAGCTAAAGCTCCCAGGGGACTGGGGGGAACCCCGGGGCGGGGACTGGGGGAACCGCCCGGGGCGCTTTCCACTGCCCAGCCCCTTTAAGCTAGAGAGTAAGAACCCTTCTAGGCAGAGCCTAGGTAGGGAATGATCGGAAAAGAACAAAACAACGCCACATCACACAAACCTTTGTCGCTTTGCGCGGATATCTTGGATGCGCGCTGCGCCCGCCCGGCGGCGCCAGGCGCGCTCCGCGCATCAGGGAGGGGGGTCCAGTGCAGATCCAGTAACTCCGCGCGGATCGCTAACAGTTTATGTTTATGGTGGTTTTCTTCTTGTACCCTATGTAGAGGATAGGTCTATGATGATGGTGATGATAGATTTGGGGACGATGATTTTGATGCTCATGATGATGCTATCTATCGTAGTTCTCATGGCTATTTTTGTTGTCGACGGTGATGACGATGTTGACAAGTGAGAGCAAGATGCCGAGGAGGATCAGGAACACCACTAGCAGGAGCAGGATGATGGGATGAAGTGGGTCAGGAGGAGGAGGAGGAGGAGGAGGAGGAGGAGGAGGAGGAGGAGGAGGAGGAGGAGGAGCGAGGTGGAGGTGGAGGGAGGAACGAGCGAACGAGAGGCCTACCCGCTGCCTCTGCAGCAGACTCGGCCCCTGTCGTTGCCTCGGCCCGCTGGGCTGCTCTCTGCTCTCCGCCTGGTGGCTCTCCGCTCGTTGGCTCTCCCGGCGGGCCCCCTCTCTCTCTCTCTCTTTCGGGGGCCCCCAAAAGGTGCGGTGACCACACCGTGCGGCGAGTCGGTGGGGATTCGGGGGCACCGCACGATTTTGGGACTCGGGTCCTGCTCCGAGGGCGTCTCGGGCGACGGGGTCCTCTGGGGTCCCAAGGCCGTGCGGTGACGGACCCTGCGGTGAGGTCTCTTGGGGTTCCGAGTCACCGCACGGTCTGTCACCGCACCGTTTCGGGACTCCAGTTTTTTTTCCTCTCTCTCTCTCTCTCGGCGAGTGAAAGAACCAACAAACGATCGAAGCTGCCGTCGCCAGAAAAAGCCCGCGTCCCTGCCTGGGATGCAGGCGCGCCCGTGCGCTGGCCCTTCTCAGCGGGCCCAGAACGGGCTGCTGCGTGCGCGGGGTGATCCAGCGCACGTGCGGGATTAGAAGAGACAGGGGAGGACAGAGGGAGGCAAACGGAGGAGGAAGAGGGATCAGCATGAGGAAGCAGGCAGACTGGAGAAGGAAAGCGAGGACGACGCGGAGCCTCCAGACACCGGCAGGAGTATCGGGACGGGCAACGCGGCCGATGCGGTCGACGGCAGGCACAAAGGCCGCGCAGGCGGCCTGTCTGTTTCGCTTGGGCTTTTGACCACTTTCCCTCTCTCTCTCTCTCCCTCCCTTCCTCCCTCTTTTTTTACTATCTCATCTTCTCATCCTGTCATCAGTTTTTTATGCTCGCGCAGTATTGCTAAACTCTTCCCAAGTTTAGTTCGGACGCATCGGCGCCACGGCGCCCCCGCTCCATGCCTAGAGGGACCGCGCCCGGGCTCGTCTGCGAGCGCCCGTCCGCCCGTCCTCCCTCTCCGTCCGTCCGTCGCAGTGTTCCCCGTGGCAGCGAGGCCTCCTCTTCAACTGCCCCTGTGGGGCGACCACGCGCAGCTGCGCATATATCAGGAGGGAAAAAACACACAGACACAATTCATCGTCGATCTCCCAGAACATATGGAAACATATGGGCAGTGGGGGCGAAGACAAAAAACCCGAAGATATGGGAAAGTAGTTTTTTTATATGTGTGTATGTATTTGTGTGTCCTGGGGCACCTCCAGTATAGCCCGCGCCCCGACCTCGGCGGACGACCCTCCGCTCCGTCGCGCCGGTGCGGCGCCGACGGAGAGGCCCCAGGAGCACGCACACCGCCAGGCGGTGCCCCTGCCGGGCCCGTCGCCGTCGCCCCCACTGGCCTCCGTGGCCACGGAGGCCCCCTGGGAGGCCCAGCTAAAACGACGCGAAGATCGGGACCAAATCGGATCGGGATAATTCGAAATCTCTGAGAATCGGCGGGTTTGGAGGATGTATTGGGCGCCGCGGCCGCTCCAGAGCGTTCCGGAACGCTCTGAGAGCGCTCCGGAACGCTCTGGAGCGATTTATCCCGATCCTAGCACTGTTTTACCAGCCCCCGCCCACGCGCAGCAGTGTGGGATCATGAAAGAGGACTCCCGGCTCCTCGCGTCCCAAGCCAGCCCGTCGCGCGATCCGCTCCCTCAACCCATCCCTCGCCCTTCTCCCGAAGGCGAGGACGCGGCCGAGCGCCAGGAGCACCTCGCCCCCAGTATCGGGTGGATCTGGGTGTTTGCTGCTGCTGACGGAGCTTGTGTGCACCAAGCACATCGCTTGCTTGCCAGTATCTTCTACGGCCCAGACCATCGCCTTTATTCTTCCGATCGCACACCGCCTGTGAAAAAGGCAGCCCAGCGTGCTGAGACTCGGTCCTGGCCCACCTCGTCGCTGCCGCCGTTCGCCAGGTTTACATTTTTGTGGACAGCCAAGTCGTGTTCGATGGGCTTCTGGCCGTCTTGAACGGGGTCCAGCCTCCGCGCCAGGGCGCTCACCACGACCGCTGGCAACGAATCTATCAAGCCTTTCAGGCCAAACCCGACTATTTTCGCGTCCAGGATGTGGGAAGTCGCTTGAGGCAAGAGGGAGTCGACGACGAACGCATGTCGGTAACTGCCGAGTGCCTTGACTGAGTACTTTGCAGCCCCCCCGTCGCCCCGGGTGGAGGTGGGCCCCACTGCGCCAAGGGCGCCACGGCCCCCTGCGATTGCGGCCTTCCCGCGCAATCGCAAGCCAGCGGCCGTGCGATCCGACCGCAGCGGGGGAACAACGGGGAGGAAGAGAACCCAGTCGGGCTTGGCGGAACCACGGACGCCCCCGAGGAGGCGCACCTCACCACGCCGACGACCGCAGCGGGGGAACAACAGGGAGGAAGAGAGCCCAGTCGGGCTTGGCGGAACCACGGACGCCCCCGAGGAGGCGCACCTCGCCGCGCCGACGTGCGGCGCGGCCCCAGCGACCCAGGCCCCCCCCCCGCGCAATCACAGACCAGCGACCCCGGGCTCCAAGCGCAGCGGGCCGTTAAGCGTTAGGTCGGGCATGTCCCTCTACAGGAGGAATATTCAGAAACGATAAAAAAAGAGTATGGGGTTTTAGTATATGTGCAGTCGGGGCCCTGAAGAAGGAACCCTTTTCGTTGGGGAGGGGCTCCGCATTCCTTAAGTGTTTCACAGCTTGCCTCAGGTTTTCCTTATGTTTTTTCATCTAAATCGAAGTTTAACTTATGGAAAAAAGGGGCCTCGTTCCTTATTTAGGGTTCCTTAGGTCAACGCCCCGACTGTAGGAGGACATGCCCGACCTAACGTTAGCGACGAGGAAGGATGTCCATTCGGTCTTGGCGCGGACCGCGTGGACTGCCGCGATCCGCCCCCTGGTGCCCCCTCCGCGGCCCCCGCGCGCTCCGGGACAGCAGCCCCCCGCCCCGCCATCGGGGGTGGAAAAGAGGGGGGTGATGACTAGGGGGGGGTGGATATCATGGCGGGGGCCATGATTTTTCCCCAGATCTCATGGCGCCTCTTCTTATTTCATTACGTCCCTGGCCCCCCCGCTGGGCCGCGCACATGCCGCCGGTCATGATTTGCGCCCCCCCCTCTTGGCCGCTCCCGACGCCAGGATCGCCGCAACCCTGCACCAGGGCCAGCCGCCCCGTGTCGAGGGAGGCGTCCCACGGCTGTCTGCACAGCACCGCCCTGGCCTCGGTCGGCTGCAGTCGAGTGCGCGCCTTGGTGGCCCACCTCGCTCGCTACGGAGCAGCCCCGTACCGTCCACCTCGTCAAGATCGACGCAGCCGCCTGTTACCATTCCGCAGCGCGACGCTCCCTCGAGTGACGCCTTCCGCGCCTCCAGGGCCCAGCCCCTGTAAGTGCTCCCTTCGACAGGGACCTCGGGCACGAGTCGCAATCTCGTTCGGAAACTGCGGGCGACACGATTTGCCTGCGGCCCGACACAAGTGCCTTCCCCCTCGCGGAGCCAGCCGCGAGCAACAATACCCCCCCCACCAGGGCCCCAGCCCTTGCAGTGAGTCTCCTGGCCCTCAGCCTTTGTGAGCACTGCTCGGGAGATCCCCGCAGGTGGAGCGCCGCATTCCTCCCCCGCTCGCGAGCAAGGACAGGTTCGGCCCCTGCCGTCGTCGCGCCCCAGGACCTCGAGGAGGAGGAGGAGGAGGAGAAGAGGAGGAGGAAGAGGAGGAGAAGGAGGAGGAGGAGGGGAGGAGGAGGACGAGGAGGAGGAGGAGGAGGAAGAGGAGGGGGAGGAGGAGGAGGAGGAGGATGAGGATGAGGATGATGATGAGGAGGAGGAGGAGGATGGGAAGGAGGAGGAGGATGAGGAGAAAGAGGACCAGTCTAAACCCAAGAGTCACTAACGATGTTGGAATAAACCCTCCCCTATGCTCCTTCTTCATAGGCCCCTTCAACGGTCCATTTCCACAGAGGGACCTGCCTCGTTGGAAGACATCCGTTTGAGGACCCTGAAGCATGCCAAAACATTGTTCTCGGGATTCCAACGCCACGGATCAACCTGACTGTCGCGTCTCGACGACCCAGAACCGTGCCAGAACGCCATTCCTGGGACTTCAGCACCGCGAGTCATCGTAACTGTTGCGCCCTCATAATCGTGATCCTTCCAGAGCACCTTTTTTGGTACGTCGATCATGGGAACCCGTGAAAGTCTGTATTCTTGACAGCGAATGTGCGCGG
Organism: Prorocentrum cordatum; assembly: GCA_963575745.1. NCBI lineage: Eukaryota > Dinophyceae > Prorocentrales > Prorocentraceae > Prorocentrum > Prorocentrum cordatum. Next base: position 194,946 of record CAUYUJ010008313.1, read on the forward strand.
CGCTAAGAAAAGGAACCGCCCTCAATCCGTGAAACTCTTGCAATTTCTTACAATCACTGTGCTCGGCGCTGAGGCGAGAACCACATTTTGAGAACCACCCGCCCTCAATCCGTGAAGCTCTTGCAAATTGTCACAACGAATGTGTGCGACGCTAAGGCGGGAGCCACATTTTGAAAACCACCCGCCCTCAATCCGTGAAGCTTGATGATGCTGATGATGATGATGATGTTGCTGATGATGATGATGATGCTGATACTGATGCTGATGCTGATGCTGATGATGATGCTGATGATGATAATGATGATGCTGATGATGAAGATGATGATGCTGATGCTGATGATACTGATGATGCTGATGATGATGCTGATGCTGATGCTGATGACGATGATTCTGTGGAGGAGAAGGAGGACACCATATAAGAACAATAGCACTACTACTAATACTTGTCACAGCACGATTCATACTCATATTCATGGTACAACAGCAATCACAGCACAATAATGATAGCCATAATACGGGCAATACTACTAAACATCGTCTTCGTAAGAAGAGTGTTGTTGATAACACCAACACTAAGCATACTACGAATACTCTAAACAAAGTATTACTAATATCTATACGATTGGTGAGACGAGTGATATTACGAATCTTTGCCATACGGCTACTATCAATAATCATATTACGAACACGATTAATAGTATTTAGACGGATACCAAGACTATTACGAATACTCAGACGAATCCACTAATGCGATTTAAGAATGATAAGAGTACGAAGTTTAATGTTAGTAGTACTAACAGTAGTAATCGTAATACTAACGCTAATCATACGAATACTAACACGAATATGCGAATCTCAGTTTTAATGGTGATAATAATAAGACGAATAAATGGAGGAAGAAGAGGGAGGGATCAGGAGGAGGAGGAGGAGGAGGAGGAGGAGGAGGAGGAGGAGGAGGAGGAGGAGGAGGGGGAGGAGAGGAGGAGAGGAGGAGGAGGAGGAGGAGGAGGAGGAGGAGGAGGAGGAGGAGCTGCCTCCGAAAGGGTACCCCTTTCTGGGGCCCCTGCCACGTCTCGCCAAGACTCCTTGGCGTGCCCGTCTCCTGCCGGCTTCCGCGGCGCGGCCCTCCCGCCTGCTGTGGCCGCGGCCACGGACGCGAGACCTTCCACTCCCTCGGGCGAGCCCCTGCCCAGTGGCGGTGTTCCCCGCCCCGCCAGGCGCCTAGTCCTCGGGGGCGGCCAAGAGGGGGGTGATGATTAGGTGCCCGATGCGGGGCGCTTCTTTTAGTCGAAGCAGGTCTCCGAAATCAGGTTTTAGTGAGGCTGAGCTGCCTGCAGTGGCCCTTGGCGTTTGCCCGCCTGGCATTGTGGCACGGGCGCACGACGGAGTTGCACATGCGAGTGGCACATGACCAGGGGGGGTTGGGGGGGTGGTGGACATCATGGCGGGGGCCATGCTATCTCCCCAGATTTCATGGCGCCTCTTCTCGTTTCAGTACGTCCCTGCCCCCCCCCCCCCTGAGCCGCGCACATGCCGCCGGCCACGATTTGTGCCCATTCCTCCGGGGCGCCCCCGGCACTCCCGCACGGCGCTCCAGTGCACAGCCCTCCGCTCTGCCGTCTCACGACCGTGTGGGCGACGTCGAGCGGGGCGCGGATCGGCGAAGCGCTGCCAGCTTCCTCCGTCGTGATGCTCCACACCTGTGCCCCGCCCAAAAGTGGGGACAGGTTCGCTGCCTTGCCCCGAGCGCCCCCCCCGGGGGCACGGCGCAATTTTCCACGATCGCGCCGAGACCATTGGGCGAACGAGGGACAGCATATCGCTGCCAATCACGCCCGTGGCGACCTCAGGCATGGCCCTGCTCCTCTTGCCCAGCCCCCTTGTGACTGACAGATCCAGCTCACAATTCACGACCCACTTGGGGGCCCAGCCCCAGGCGGCGCTCCCCAACCCGACAGATGCCTAGCTCCTCGCGGTGCTCCGCCGACAAGCCCTCCGTCGCATCATTGCCGCCGGGTTGACACCGAGCAGCGGTGCGCGGCTGGCGGCTGCCACGCTCGACATCCGGACTCGCAGCAGCGCTCAGAGCTCCTCCAGAACGCCTGGGACTGCGAGAGCCGTCTCGAGCAACCTCACCACTCAAACGCAGGCGCTTCTTGCCACCATTTCAGCTCGCTTCAGGCATCCGTGTGCAACCCGCGTCGCCGGAAGGCCTGCGCCTACCAATCCATAAACTATGCTTTCGCCCTGTCCGCCTGCTGGGCAAGCTCGCTTCGGGCACCGCTCTTGGGCCTGGGGCGACTGCCCCCTCCAGATACGAGTCCGTTGGCGGGCGGGCCGCTCGCGCGGTTCCGGCTCGGAGTCGGGCGCGGCGTGTCTGGCTCCGTGGCCTTCCTCGACTTCTGCCGCGGGTCTCCTCGTTGCGTGCGCCGGGGCAGCGCGCCGCGGTCCTCTGTGCGTTCTGCGGCCCGCCTCCCCGCTGGAGCGCGCGTGGCGCGCGCGGCACCATTTCCCGCGGCGCCCGGGCACGCGTGTCCACCTCTCTCTCTCTATTTCTCCTTCTCTTTCCATGTGTGTGTATGTATGTATGTATATATATATATATATATTTGTATGCATGCATGTATGTATGTATGTATGTACGTACGTACGTATGTATGTATGTTTGTATGTATGTATGTATGTATGTATGTATGCATGCATGTATGTATGTATGTATGTATGTATGTATGTATGTATGTATGTATGTATGTATGCATGTATGCATGTATGCATGTATGCATGTATGCATGTATGCATGTATGTATGCATGCATGTATGCATGTATGCATGTATGCATGCATGCATGCATGCATGCATGCATGCATGGCATGTATGTATGTATGTATGTATGTATGTATGTATGTATGTATGTATGTGTGTATGTGTGTATGGTGTATGTATGTATGTATGTATGTATGTATGTATGTATGTATGTATGTATGTATGTATGTATGTATGTAGTATGTATGTATGTATGTATATATATGTATATATATATATATATATATGCATTCCTCTTCCTATATTTTTATAAGCCCGGGCGGGGGGAAAACCCGTCCCCCCCCCCCCCCAAAACCGGACTCCTGGGACCTGGGGCTTTGGGGCCCTCCGAACGGGCCTCGAAGCGGCCACCGGGCCTCGCAAGGCGTTTTGCCAAGCCTTCCCAGCACACTTAGGGCGATCAGGGCGGTCATCGGAGACGCCCCAAAGACCCCCAAGACAGCACAAGAGCGCTCCAAGAGTGACCGACGTGACCTCAAGATGGCCTCAGAGGCCTCCAGGACGGCCCCAAAGAGGCCTCCAAGAGCACTCCCAAGAAGGCCCCCCGAGGCACAAATCATTGATTTTCTGTGGGTTTTTGGTGAATTTTGGGGTTCTCCTCTTTTCGGCTTCCCGACGCTCCAAGACGGCGGTCTTCTGGGCGTCCGAAGCCGCCTGGGAGGCTCCCAAATCGTCCCACAACCATCCGAAAGGGCTTCCAGGCAGTCCAAGAGAACCCCAAAACGGCACAACACGGGTCCAAGATGGCGCTCAGAGAGCCCCATGGCGGCCCAAGATGGCCCAAAGACACCCTCCGAAGAATTCCAAATCGTGATTCGGTCGTTCAGGGAGACGGCGGTTGGAGGCAGGGTGGCCCGAGGAAGCCCCCGGAGGCCCTCAGAATACGCCCAGGAGGCCTCCAGAAGGCCTTAAGAAAGCCTGAAACAACTTTTGTGAGGCCCCTAGAGGCTCTCCAAGGAGGAGCCTCTGCAAAAAAGAGCTGAGGAGGATGGGGAGAATGCGCAGGGTATGGCGAAAATAAGGAACAATAAGCATGGAGGAAGGATAACGATTAACATCATTATAGCGGCGATGCCGGAAAAGGCAAACAGGAGTTATCGCTAAATTGTCGGTTTGACCTTCCTGCCATTCCGCCTGCATACCAAACTTCAAGGACCAAGGTGCATGGCGCGAAGTGCCACTGCAGTCTTGTGTATATATATATATGTGTGTGTGTGTGTGTGTTCTGGGCATCGGCTTTTGGTGCCTGAGGCAACCTGCGCACTCCTCGCGGCGAATCTTCTCAACGCCTCAGGCCTCCTCCCGGCTTCCTCCGCGGCCGCCCTCCTCCACTCGCCTGCTGTATGAGCCAGTGGTCCCAGCGCGCCCCGTCAGCTACCAGAACGCGATGCGCGTTCTCCCTCGCCGCTGACCTGTGTGCGTGTATGTTTGTGCGCCCCGTCGCCACGCGCGGGGCCTCGACGCCAAGTGTGTGTGTGTGTGTGTGTGTGTGTGTGTGTGTGTGTGTGTGTATGCGTGTGTGTATATATGTGTGCCTTGTCCCCCCTCCTTTCCCGCGCCGCCATGGCGCCCGCGCTGCAGCCGCGGCTGGCAGCTTCCCCCGTGTGGCAGTGCTCCTGGGCCTGGGCTTGCCTCCCTGCACCCCACCTCACGGGCCCAGCATTTTGCTGTTGGTAGTCTAAAGCCTAGATCCAGGCCGCCCACCTGGGCGTCCCCTACGGCGCTTTCCAGACGTGCAAGTACCCAGTCCAACTCCACCGACGGCGTCACTGCAGTACCGTTTTCTTTCGCGCGCTGGGCCTCGTCATCGCCCGTGGGTGCCCCAGCGCTGCGGCCCGACTGCTGCCATGCTCTCCGCTGACGAGGCCCGCCGCGCCAGCGCGTTCACGTCGGATGTCTTTTGCCTCTGGGTGCCCCCGCCTTCTTCCTCCGCGGCCGCCCTGTACGTCTTTTCCCGCCTTTTGCATGCTGGACAATTCGCTATTCGGGGCACTGGTTTAGCTGCATCGCTGGTGCAGCCATTCTGCCTCGCCGCCGACGAAACAAATGTTTACATATGTGTACCTCTTCCTCTCCCTTTCCCTTTCCCTTACCCTTTCCCTTGATCCTCCCCGTCTCCCTCTCATTCCTCTCGCGCTCCCTGTTCCTTCTTCCCTCGTCCTTCAACCCGCTCCCTTTGTTTCTGTTCTTCCCGTCCCCCTATCCATCTCGAAGGGGACTCACGGCCAACTCCGCCGAGGGGGAGCAGGGGCCCCGGGGAAGGCCGCGAGGGAGCAGAGAAGCGCACGAAGGCAGGTCGACGATTATCCCAGAACAAGGCTTCAGCAACTCTTTGGGATTGGAGAATGGACGGAGCACCTTGCCACTTCTGTCTGCTGGCCTGCGGCCCATCCCGCCACCTTCCTGGGTCGCGAGCCAGCGGCCTCTTGAATGTGTGGTTGGGCCTCTTGGGCTGCCTCTCGAACGGCTCTTGGGCCTTTTGGGGTTCTGGCGCCACTGGCAAGGGGGGAGGGAATTCCCCCCCCTCCACACCAGGGGGAAGGGGGGGAAGTCGGGAAGTGCCCCGCCCCCCCCCCCCCCCCGAAAAACCAGAGGGGGGATGCAGCCCTTCCCCCCCCCTTCCCCTCCCTGGGCCCTCCCGGGGGGTTTCGAGCCCCCCCCCTCCTGGGCCGCTCGCCGCCGCCGCCGCCGCCGCCGACGAAGACGACGACGACGACGACGACGACGACGACGACGACGACGACGACGACGACGACGACGACGACGACGACGACGACGACGACGACGACGACGACGACGACGACGACACATTCTTGCGCCAGGGGGAGGCGTGCGGTTCGACCCCCCCCCCTCCCAAGGCCTTCCCGGGGCAGCCTGGTGCGTCCGCAGTCGGCCATCAGGGCTGTCGAGGCTGAGATCTTCTCCCGCCGCATCGATCCCCAGGTCCTCCCTCCACCCCCGTGCCTCCCGGCCACAGCGTCGGGGTGGCCAGGGAAGGAAGGTATCGCACCTGCGGCCGGAGGGGGAGGGGCGCGCGCGTGCGCGTACCTCCGGCCCTCGTACCTTCGCCGAACACGTCGGCCTGGCGCCCCCCTGCGCCGTCCTTGTCCGACCGTGCCCTCGATTCCTGTGCATCCCCCCCCCGCCCTCCCCCCGCACTGAGGGGAGGAGCTCACGTAGCTGGGGTCAGCGCTAGCAGGAGTCGGCCACTCCCCTCTGGCGGACCTGGGTTTTGGGAGCCACCACCCGGCGCCGCTCTCCGTTGGCTCGAGGTTGCGAGCTGCTTGAATGGCCCGCCAGGCTTCGCGACAGGGTCTTGGCCGATCCGGGTTTGTGCTGACCCAGGGTAGTGCGCCCCTGAAGAAGAGGAGGCGGAGGAGGAGGAGGAGGCGGAAGAGGAGGAGGAGGAGGAGGAGGAGGAGGCCCGAGGAGGAGGAGGCGGAGGAGGAGGAGGAGGAGTTCCGAGGAGGAGGAGGAGGAGGAGGAGAAGGATGAGGCGGAGGCGGAGGAGGAGGAGGAGGAGGAGGATGAGGAGGAGGCCCGAGGGGGAAGGAGCGCCTCGGGCACGCCCAGTCTCCCCCCCCCCTGCAGCCGACCGACCGACTCACGGCCGCAGCTTCTAAGTCCGGCCTGTCCCTCTACAGGAGGAACATTCAAAAATAGTCATAACAGAGGCTGGGGACTTTTCTTTTGTTGTCGTGGCAGTTTTGAAGTCTTTTTGGGATTGTTTGATTTTTCGCCCAAGATCCCCCAAGTGGGGCGCCAGGCCCGACTCAACGCAGCTTCCCGCCCCGCGCCCCCCGCGGCGGAGGCGGAGCGCCCCCCGCGGCCTGAGGGGCTGGCCGCGCGCGCGCCCGCGCGCGCGCGCCGCCCGGCCGACGGCCGCAGGGCGCTCCGAGGGCGCGGGGGGGGCCCGCCGAGCCCGACCGGTGGGCGGTCGCCCCAGGCGGCCGCCCCAGGCGGCCGCCCGGCAGTCAGTCGCCGGGCAGGCCCCTTGCCTCGTGGAGCCTCGTCGATCTCCTTCGTTGTCGTCGTCGCCGTCGCCGTCGCCGTCGTCGTCGCCGTCGCCGTCGCCGTCGCCGTCGTCGTCGCCGTCGTCGTCGTCGCCGCCGCCGTCGCCGCCGCCGTCGCCGTCGCCGCCGCCGTCGCCGACACCGTCGCCGTCGCCGTCGCCGTCGCCGTCGTCGTCGTCGTCGTCGTCGTCGTCGTCGTCGTCGCCGTCGCCGCCGCCGTCGCCGACACCGTCGTCGTCGCCGTCGCCGTCGTCGTCGTCGTCGTCGTCGTCGTCGTCGTCGTCGTCGTCGTCGTCGATGTCAACTTCGTTGTCCTCTCCACTCCTCGCCTTGTTCGTGTTTCTTCTCCCGTCGTTTTCCCCCTCCTCTCCTCGTCCTCGTCTCGAGCGGCCCGAGGGAGAGAGCGTGGAGGATAGACATCTGAAGATGCAGGGAGGGGGGACGGGGATGCGGGGGGACGAAGGAATGTGAAGACAGGCGCAGCGGTCACCACCAATGCTTTGAGCCCCATGTTGAAAAGGAACAGTGCTCCATACCGTATGTTGGAGATTGGAAGGAGTAGTGCGCGCGGCGCCATGGCGAGAGCTCCGTTGCAAAAGCGACCCACCTTCATCCGTGTAGCTGTGGATTTTTGATTCATAGCGTTTCGCTGACGAGGGTTCTTATTTCAGGAGGGGAAAAAACACGGACACACTGAATCGTCGATTCCCCCGAAAATATAGGAAAATATTGGAGGCGAGGGGGAAGACAAAAACCCAGAACATATTGGAAAATATAGGGAATCCTGTTATTTGTGTCTATGAATTTGTGTGTCCCAGGGCCCCTTCGTACTTGAGATCAGATATTCATGTCCTCTCACCAGAACTCCCGCAGGAGGGGCCGGGGGGGGGCGTCTCCCGGGCCGTGCGGCGTCCCTGCAGCGCTCACTGCGGTGCTCTGGCTCGACGTGGTCCAGGCATGCGGCTCTCTGTGGTGCGCGGCTCCCGGTGGTGTTCTGGATCGACTCGGCCCAGAAGTGCGGCTCCCAAAAACATGATTGCCATATTTTCTGCCGATGCGCCATCTGGGCGCGGCTTCTTGCGTGCGTGCGCTGTCACCTGCTCTTTGCAGCAGTCTCGAACTCAGCGCCGCGGTCTGGCAGGACGCACATATCGAGGATGTGGGTGCGCCTCCTGCGCCGCTGCTCTTGAGGCCGAGCGGGGCCTCCACGGACACGCCTTTCGTCTGGCCGCCGGCTGGCTCGAGCACGGGTGAAGCAAAGACAGAGAGAAGTGCGACCCGCCAGTGCCTGGCGGCCCAGGACCTGCCGGCAGCGCGCACCGCTGTGTGTGCCGTCTCGGTCCGGTCCAGGCGTGCGATTCCGCATGGCGTCTAACAGGAGGGGGAAAAAACACAGACACAATAAATCGTCGATTCCCCTGAAAATGTGGGAAAGTATGGGAAGTGGGGGGGAAGACAAGCACCCAGAAAATATGGGGAACTATGGGGAATCCTGTTATTTGTGTGTATTTGTTTGTGTGTCCCAGGGCCCCTTCAATGGTGTCTGGGCTCCACAGGCGGGGCCAGGTGGAGGCGTCTCCCCGGCCGGGCGGCGGCCCGGCAGGCTGCGAGGTGCCGTGCGTTTTACGTGTGGCTCTATCGGCTGTGCCTCTGCTGCGGGCCGAGCCCTATGTGGGTTTACTGCTGTTCCTAGAGGTTGCCCGCTTCCCGGGGCTCGAACACCCTCGAGGAGCACCCGGGGTGCACGGCGCGTGGTAACGGTGTGTGACCGCCTTTGCTGGTCCTCACGGCCGCTCAAGCCGAGTGGCTGCCGCCTGCGTGACCTCCAGCGGACGGTGCATGCTGCGTGCACTGCAGACCATTAAAAAAGGGGCTCGAACACCGTGTGTTTTTCGGTTATGTTCGTATAGGTTGCCTCTCTCCTGTGGCTCGGATCCTTGGTGTTTTATGCATGTTCCTATAGGTTGCCCCTTTCCAGGGGGTCGAAACCCATGTGTTTAACGTATGCTCCTATATATTGCTCTTTCCCTGGGACTCAATTGTGTGTGTGTGTGTGTGTGTGTGTGTGCGTGTGTGTGTGTCTGTGTGTGTTTTTTATTCATGTGCCAATCTGTTGACTCTCCTGTGGCTCGAAGGTTTTTTGTTTTAACCTCATGATGTTCCTGTAGGTTGTCCTCCTGTGGCTCGAACCTTACATTGCCCCTCTATTCCGGCTCGAATCCTGTGTGTTTACGTATGTGCCTCTGGATTGCCCCTCTCCTGTGGCTCGAACCCTACGTGTTTTACGCATGTGCCCATCGACTGCCCCTCTCCTATGGCTCGAGTCTTGTGTGGCTCCTCAGGCATCCTCTGGTCTCGGGACGGAACGTCGGAAGTTTACTGATATCTGGTGTCGATTCGTTGGTTTTCCTGCTTCTGGGCGGCTCTCCTCTTCTCCCCGGGGCCTCCCCGGGCCCTGCAACGGAACGTCAGAAGTTTGTTTGTACGCTGTGTCGACTCGTTCACTCTTCTGCCTCTGGGCGTCCCCGGGCCTCCCGAGGCCTCGCACCCCCCTCTCCTGTGGCTCGAATGTTGTGTGTGTTTGTGTGTTCTACGTATATACCTGTAGGTTTCGCCTTTCCTGGGGCTCCAATCCGGTGTGTGTTACGTCCGTGTTCACAGATTGCTCATTTCCCGGGGCTCGAATCCTGCGTGCTTTACGTATGTGCCCATCGATTGCCTTTCTATTGATCTTGGCAGTCCTGAGGGCCTCTTGGGGCGTCTTGGGTGGTGCCTCTTAGGGGGCCTCTCGGAGCCTCTTGGTGGTCTCTTGGGAGCCTCCTGGAAGCATCTTTGGGCATCGGGGGGGGCTTTTGGGCCTCCTGGGCACCTGGGGCCGTCCTGGGCACCCTTGAGAGCCCCGGCGGCAATCTGGGGGCCATTTGGAGGAGATCGATCACATGAGTGGGGCTCCTTACTTGGGTTCCCTCCCCAGGAGGCCAATGTGTGGCCACAATCTTTGTAGCATCAGTGATTTTGGCTTTCTTGCCGAGGCCTCTTGGGGCGTCTTGTGTGCCTCTGCGGGGCATCTTGGGGCCTCTTGGGGATCTCTTGGAAGCCTCTTGTGGCCTCTTGGGGCTTTTATGGGGCACCGTTGAGAGCCTCAGGGCAATCCATCATGGAGGAGACCGATCAAATGGGGGGCTCCTCAATCAGCCCCCCCCCCTCCCCGCACTAGGAGGCCAATATGTGGCCAACCAAAATCTTTGTAACATATGTGATTTTGGCTTTCTCGCCGAGGCCTCTTGGGGCGTCTTAGGTGCCTCTTGGAGCGCCTGGGGTGTCTCTTAGGAGTCTCTTGGGGGCATCTTGGGGGCATTCTTAGAGCCTCTTGGGGCCTCCTGGGCACCTCTTGGGGCCATCTTGGGGCACTCTTTGGATCCTTGGCGGCCATCTTTGGGCCATCTTGGAAGAGATCGATCAAAGACGGGGAGCTCCCTGAGTAGGGTCCCCCCTCCCCCTGATTAGGTTTAACATGTGGCCAAAACCGTGGTAACATTAATGATTTTGGCCGTCTCTCGGGGGCCATCTTGGACGCTCTGACGACCCGCGGGTCCCCCCCTCCAGACCCAGGGGGAGGGGCTTAGGGGGAGGGGTCACGACACCCTCCTAGATAGCAGGCCGTCCAGCTCATTCCCACCCGCCCTCCCAACACATACGTAACACCCGAGCCTCAGCATGTTCAGCGGTTGTCTTTGGATGGACAGCTACTGGGAACCAACACCGACCTCATGTGCGCGACTCTGGGGCGAGGTGCGCCACGCGTGCCAGGCGCGCCACGCGCGCCAGGCACGCCTGGGGCCCGAGCGTGCCAGGCACGCCTGGTGCGCCAGATGCGCTACGAGCTCCACGTGCGCTAGGTGAGCCGTGTACTCCAGCCGCGCCAGGTGCACCACGTTCGGGGCACGTGCAGAGTGTGTCAGGTGCGCCTGCACACGTGACAGCACACATCGGGAAACATATCGCCCCCCACCATCCTTGTCGAACACCAATGCTCATCATGGTGTCTGGTGGGCCTGCGCACAGCAGGCCATGCGCCACCACCCCCGCCGTCCCTGTCAAAAACCACTTGACAGTGATCGCGGGGTGGCCGCGCATGGTCCAGATTTAGCAGCGAGGTGCATGTTGTGGTGTTTTTGATAGGGATGGTGGCCTTGCGCACCGCAGGCAATATGCTGATACCCCCGCCGTCCCTGTCAACGACAATACAAAATGCCCGTTGGTCTCACGAACATGGCTCAAGACTTTGTTTGCCCCACAGTGTATGTTGTATGGCTTTCGATAGGAACGGTGGGGGGACCCGCATCGGGTTTGTTGCGCAGGCTCTGAATTTGGAGGCAGGGTGTGTGCTTGTATTGTTTTTGACAGGGATGGTTGGGGGTTCGGGGGCATAGGGTCGGCATTGTCCCTGGTTGGCTGCTGGTCGCCCGGGGGAGGGGATGTATACTAATACGGAGCAGTGATAGTTCCTTCCCAGATGAGGGAGGCTGGACGAGGAAACTCGCGAAGCCACCCACGCCCAGCGGGCTGGTGGGATTTGGGGTTGGCCTCGGGAGCGGACATGCGCCGAGATGTCTACGGGGCTGTGGCCTCGGGAGCGCGAGCCTGTTGCGAGTTGCGCTGGATCTTGTGGCTTCGGGAGAACGAGCGCGATGCCATTTGCACAGGGCTGTTGTTTCGGGAACTCGACTGCGCAGTGCTTCGGAAGGGATCATGACTCCGTGGGCGCGAACGGGCAGGAAAACCAAGGGACTGTATATTTGGGAGCGCGACTTCTTGCATTTTGCAAGGGATTGGGGCTCGACAGCGCCAACGCGTTGTAATTTGCGAGGCGTTGTGGCTTGGGGGACGCGAGCGCGCCGTGATTTACGTGGGATTGGCCACGGGAGCGCAAACCCGTAGTCGTTCACAAGGGATTAGGGCACTGGAAGCGATCGGCAGTCGTTTTGCAACGTAGTCTAGCTTCGGGGGCGCAGGCTTATTGTAGCTTGCGCGGTCTTGCTGCCTCGAGAGTTTGAAAGCGGCGCAGATTGCCAAGGATTGTGGCCTCGGGAGCGCGATCGCGGCGTGAGTGCGAGGGAGTGTAGCCTCGCGGGTGCATAGCTGTAGCAAGTCAGAAGAAGAGGTTGTTATTTCGGGAGCGCGAGTGCGTAGTAAGTTGCCAGGAATTGAGGCTTCAGTATGGCGAATAAATGGCAACTCGCGGGATAATGTAGTCTCATGGGCCATTTGTTGCTGTAACTTTCTACGGATTGAGCTGATCAGCTGATCCTTCTGGTGCCTCCCTCTCCCCTTCCCAAACGTGTGGGGACAGCAAGCGACCACAACCACATCGAGGACACACCCTGGGGAACGTCTTGTGCAGGCCAAACACTGTCAGAACACCGAAACCAGCCTTGTCCGAGTTGTGGTCGATGTGAGGTCCCAGGACGGCCAAATCGACCACAACCACAACCAAAGTGCTCACATCGAGGTCGGTGGGTTCTCCCCCAGAGGAGCCCTCCCAAACAATCCACTCAGTTATGGTTGTGGTTCTTTGCTGCGCCCGCACAACATCCTCGTCTTCGTCGTCGTGATTCTCCTCGTCGTCGTTGTTGCCGTCGCTGTCGTCACTGCGTCGGCGTCCTCCTCTTCTCTCTCCTCCGCCTCCTGCTCGTTCTCCGTGTCCTTTCTCCCCCTTCCGTCTCGCGCTTGAACGCCGCCACTGATGCTGGATTTCGGCATTCTCCCTGCAAGCGCCCTCAGTCGTGTACGGTCCAGCCAGCATCCAGGGTGCCTTTGGGCCTTCAGCGCTGGCCTAAACTCCACCTGCCCCCCCCTTCTACTCCTCCTCCTCCTCCTCCTCCTCCTCCTCTTTCTCCTTTTCGTCCCTCGTCGTCGACGTCGACGTCGTCGCCGTCGTCGTCGTCGTCGTCCTCCTTCTCCTCCTCCTTATCCCCCTCACCCTCCTGCTCCTCCTGCTCCTCCTGCTCATCCTCATCCTTCTGATCCTTCTGATCCTCTTTCTCGCCCCTCCTCTTCCTCCTCCGCTCCTTCTGTTCCGTCTTTCCTCACTCCGGCATCTCCACCAACCTATCTCCTCCTCCTCCTCCTCCTCCTCCTCCTCCTCCTTCCCCTGCTCACCCTCCTACCCCTCCTGCTGCTGTTCCTCGTCCTCCCTCCTTGCTCTGTGCTGCTCCTCCTCCTCGCCCTCCTTCCCCTCCTGCGTCCCCCCCCCTCAGTGAAGGGTGGGGTCCGGCTCGGCCCTGCCGACTTCTGCCGATTCGATGCGTCGGCCGAGTTTTGTCGATGTCCCTGCCGATTCTACGTTCGGGTCGATCCCATCCGACCCATCGATTCGATGCCAGGGCCTCCTGCCCTTCGCCCACCCCGCTGCCGCGCCGCGCGCCTCTGCCAGCCCAGGGGGCCGCGCCGCCAGCGCGGCCCCGCCCGGGCCCGGGGCGATGGCGAACGGCCAGAACGAGATAGAGTTCCTGGGCCTTCCGCGCACCCCTCGCGCGCGCTCGGGCCCCGTCAGGCTGCGTGTGGAAGAGGTCAGCGACCAGTGAGGATCAGCGGCGAGCGAGGGGGGGAAGTCAGAAGGGGCAGGCCTTCTCAGAAGGCCCGGAAGCCCCCCGACCGTCTGAGAAGTTTTCTGAGCCTTTCCCGAGGACGCAGGAAGCTTTTCCGAAGGCGCGAGGGCCGAGAGGTTTCGCCGCCTTCTGAGAAGGCCTTCTCCTTCTCACTTCCCCACCTCGCTCCGACGAGGTCCGTTTTCGGATCATAACTCCGGTCTCCGGCGGCCGTTCGGGACGATCCGGGCATCCCCAGAACCCTTCCAGCGAGGCGCAGCCGCTGGAACGTATCCCGAGGGCGGCAAACCCTTGAGAAACCATGAACACGCCCGAAAACCTCGAATCTCGAACCCGAAACTCCCCCTCCCTTCCTCGCAGTCTCTCGATGGCTGCGGCTCGGTGCCGATCGAGCCTTCGGCGCGGCTTCGCGGCCCCGCGGCGCCTGGGCGCAGCGGCGGGGAAACGGGAGGGCAGCGGGGAGAGGCCGACGAGGACGGTCACGAAGAGCATGGGGAGGCGAAGGCGCCGGAGCAGGAGCACGAGGAGGAGCGTGCTGCTGCTCCACCAGCTTCTCCGGCTCTTCCACCTCCCCGACATGGCCACGTGGCTTTCACCATCGTAGCCTTCCCCCCCTCGCTCGCCGCCGAGAGGGGAAGACGACTCGGCTTCGCGCTGCCCTCTCAGAGAGCGACGGCAGGCGGACGCGCGCCTCGCGCGAGGGAGACCCCGCTTCTGCCCCCCGCTCCCGCTGCTGCTGCTGTTGCTGCTGCTGCCACTGCTGATGCCGCTGCTGTCCTCTGTTGCGCTGCAGGAGGAGGAGGAGGAGGAGGAGGAGGGAGGAGGAGGGAGGAGGAGGAGGGGAGGAGGAAAGGAAGGGAGGAGGAGGAGGAGGAGGAGGAGGAGGAGGATGAGGAGGAGAGAGGGGAGAGGAGGAGGATGGGAAGGAGGAGGAGGAGAGAGAGGAGGGAGGGGGAGGGAGAGTAGGAGGAGGAAAGGAGAGGAGGAGGAGGAGGAGGAGGAGGAGGAGGAGGAGGAGGAAGGGAGGAGGAGGGAGGAGGAGGAGGAAAGGGAGGAGGGCCGTAGCTATTTTGACTCAAGTTCGAAACCTGGGTCGCGGGGGCTCGGGCTTGGAGGTTTCCCGCCGCCGTGCGACAACCATCGGGGGGGCGCCCAACGCATCCTTCCCATTCCAACCATCAACAGATGTGCTAAGAAAGTGCATCCCATGGTTTCTCGGGCCCCCTGATGGCGGGCGGTGGCTATGCCGTCGAGCCTGTGTGCAGCGCGTGTGGCTGCAAGCGCAATCGTGTTGGCTTTCAGTATTGTTATCATTTCCCCAGAGCTGCCCCTGCAAGAAGCATTCTTCTCCAAGGTGCCTGGAAACGTTCACTGGCGGCCCTTCACGCACGCCGTCCAGCCCTTCTCCGGCAGGGCGGTGGGTAATCCCGCACGGGGCTCTCCCCACCAAGCCACAGCGTTGGGCTCGGTCTGGCCACCCCACTGTGGACCTCCCACGACGACGCCCCCCCGACGACCACGAGCGACCCCGCCCCGACGCACCCCGCGCCCGCCGCCCACTCCACCGCTCCGCGTCCGCCGCGGTGGTCGGTGTCGCCGCCGGAAGGTCCGCAGCCTCGCCGCGGGCGGCTCCTCTCTCCTGGCCCCTGGCCCGGCCCGTCTGCCGGGGGCTGCTTCCCCCGCTCGTCCTCGCCCCCGCCTCCCCTCGAGGAGGAGGAGGAGGAGGAGGAGGAGGAGGAGGAGGAGGAGGAGGAGGAGGAGGAGGAGGAGGAGGAGGAGGAGGAGGAGAGAGGAGGCGGAGGAGGAGGAGGTCCCCTCCTCGCGCCCCCCCTGCCTGCGGCCTCCGCCCGTCCCGCGCCCGCCTGCCCGCCCCTCTCCCGCGCGGCCCTGGCCTCCCGCCTGCGCGCTCGTCGCCGTCTGGCCTGCTTGTCTTCTCCTCCTCGATCTTCCTCCTCCTCCTCTTCCTCCTCGATCTTCCTCGTCCTCCTCCTCCTCCTCCTCGATCTTCCTCCTCCTCCTCCTCCTCGATATTCCTCCTCCTCCTGCTGCTCCTCCTCCTCCTCCCTCCGCCCGCCCCTCCGCCGGCCAGCGCAGCATGCCTGGAGCCAGAGCCAGCGGCGCGGCGTGCGACCTCCTTCCCATCCGTTGGGAAGCTGGCCCCTGAACTCGGTTTCCGCTCGCGTTCGATCTGCACGATCGAGATGGGCACGGAAAGAATGGGTACAATGCCCAACTGCAGTTCCTGTTCATTTTCAACAGGACTCGCTGTCCGCGCCGCTGCGGCCTGTGTCTATTCAAGACAGAAGGCCGCCTGCCCAACAGCGGCCGCTGTTGGTTTGGGACAACATTTGTTGTTGGGCATTGTGCCCATTCTTTCCGTACCCATTTCGGGCGTCCAAATTCGAAAGCTATCTTGCACCATTTTGGGCTCGCTAGTGCGAGCCATGCAAGAGGAGAACCGAACAGCCTTTTCATTAAGCTCGAAGCGATGTTTCAATCTCGGGCTGGCGCGCAATTCGGCAGTCGAGTTTTCTGGTTGGATCCAAGGATCGTTCCTGCCCGACAGGGCCTGGATGGGCTCCCGCACTGTACGCAGTAAGTTCCGCCCTGGATCCTGACCTCGTCGGAGTTCCGGCCCAAGAAGGGTCCCACAACGTCCCAGACTCGCACAAGACATCCCGAAACCTCTCCTGCCGATCCGCGAGGGGCCAGGGCCAGACTTGTCATCCGGACCGAAAACATCAAAACCCATTCGAAAACCTGAAGATCACCAGAAAGCATGAAAACATATTAACATGCAAAACCTTCCAAACACGTCAGAAACGTAAACCAACGTGGATCCCAGACAGTGTGTCATTGGACTGGTGGTGAAAGCTATGCATTGTAAGCTATGTGGTGGAAGCTATGTCATGTAAGCTATGCTTTGCCAGCTACGGGGGTAACTATGCAGTGCAGCTAGCTGGTGTAGGCCATGTCGTGTAAGCTATGCTGTGTGAGCTGGAGGTAACATGAATGGGATGCAAGCCATGTGGTGCAGGCTGTTCTGTTTGAGTCATGCGGTGCAAGGTATGTGGTGTAAAGCTGTGTGGTGTAAAGCTATGTGGTGTAAAGCTACGTGGCGCAAGCTACGTGGTGCAAGCGCAGAGTACCGTGCACCCACGAGGCGCCCGCGAGGTGGCACTGGCGGCCCCTAGGCGGCAGCGCGGCGAGAACCCAAACAGAGCCCCCAGGCGCCTAGGACGCGCCCACGAGACGGCATGGGCGGCAGCGTGGCGCCACCCCGACACAGCCCCCCCCCCGAGCGCGGGGCGCCCACGAGGCGCCCACGAGGCGCCCACGAGGCGGCACGGGCCCGCCACGTGGCGAGCCCCCGCGCAAGACCCGGCCAGCTCCGTGAGGAGAGGAAGTAAAGACTCCTGAGGCCTCCCTCTCCTCCTCCTCCTCCTCCTCCTCCTCCTCCTCCTCCTCCTCCTCCTCCTCCTCCTCCCCCTCCTCCTCCTCCTCCTCCTCCTCCTCCTCCTCCTCCTCCTCCTCCTCCCTCCTCCTCCTAACCTCCTGCTCCTGCCTCCTCCTCCTCCTCCTCCTCCTCCTCCTCCTCCTCCTCCTCCTCCTCCTCCGCTCAACTCTTCAGGGCCGCACGGCTTGGGGCAAAGTGGCTCCCCTGCGAGGTCATACCAGGAATTGCAGGCGGCCGCGGGCGGGCGGCAGTGTGGCGAAGCCTCGCCGGACCCACCCAGCGCACGAGGCGGCCACGAGGCGGCCACGGGCGGCAAGGTGGCGAAACCTCGCCGGACCCACCCAGCGCACGAGGCGGTCACGAGGCGGCCACGGGCGGCAAGGTGGCGAAACCACGTGGCCAAACCTCGCCGGGCCCATCCAATTCTTGTGTGACATAAGCCAGGACCTCTAAGTTCAAGCACTGTGTGTTTAGATGGCCGGATGCTACCAGAGGCCTTTGCGAACCTCCTCGGTCTTCGGGGGCCTCCAGGGTTTTCGACGGACGTCCGAGTTTTTTGGACCTCCAGGGATTTCGATACCCCTGGACACCCAGATCTCTTCATTAGCCGCGAAGAAATTCCCGTCCTCCTCTGCACTTTTCCCTTTCCCTTTTTCTTCCTCCTCCTCCTCCGCCTCCTCTTCCCTGATCTTTCCTCCTCCTCCTCTTCCTCTGCCATTCCTTTCGCCTCCCCTGTCGACTCTCCATTTCCCGTTCCCCCCTCCTCTTTCGTTTCCCTGCCCCTCCACCTTGCCGCTTTCCCCAGGTCCTCGTTTGCCGTAGTTTGCCCAACGACGCCCTTGCGCCCCCTGCAGGCATCGCTTCCAGTGTCTCGCGGAAGGCGCTGAAGCAGGAGACGCCGCCTTGGGCATGGGAGTCGGAGAGGTGGGGGTGCTCGGCACGGGAGGGAGGGAGGGAGGGAGGGAGGTGAGGAAGGAGAGGAATCAGGGAGGTTCATGCGGCGATGGCGCGCCAGCGACGCAAGCGAAGGCGTTCAAGGCGGAGTTCCGCACGATAGAGCTACGCGAAAGCACCGAAGGACACTGTAACGCCACAGGACCCGATGGGATTCAACCTTGAAAGACCGAGGCCGCGATCGATTCAAGGTTGAACGATCGACGCGGTGTCGGAAGCCTCTGCGCGTGCCGACGCCGCACGATCCTGCCGTATGGGGGCAGGGTGGATTGTGTCGGAGGCTGAAGCGAGATGCGCAAGGTCACCACACTAGTTCAAATACAATCGCTTGGTTTCCTGCCATCAGCTGTGCCGTTCGGCAGCCGCCGCCTCGGAATGCACGGCTTGCAAGGGGTGGTGAGAGACAGACATTTTAGCGAGGATTTCTCGGGGTTCTGAGGGGATCTTAGCTCTTCGGCTTGGCATACCAGTCATTACATGTCGTTGTCGTTGAGCTGGCTATCGGGAAAGGACGTCGCCGCCAGAGTTCGCACCCGAGGTCAGATCCAGGGTGACACTCGCATGAGTTATGACTGCCTGCCTTGTTCTCTTGTTCCGGGCTTCCTGGACCACCCTCACGAAGAAAGCGCTTTGGGTGAGGATCGGATACGAAAAGGGGCTCCCTCCATGGCAAGAAGTTCGCTTCTCCGCAACAGTATCGCTGTATTTTTCGGAGCCCACACGCCTGAGGCGTTGGGGTCAACTTCACCTTCATCCCGATCAGCTGTGATGTGTAAAGCAGCAAGCGTCATCTGAGACCTGACGGGCTACCTGCTCAGCCTGACCTGGGACGCCTTCTAAAGTGGCCTCCTAAGACGTCGCAGAGACGAACTTATCACCTCCCTCATCGTATGGATAGGTCTGTCGCTTTTTCTTCTCCCTCTCCTCCCCTCCCCCCTCCCCGACACCAGACCTCGGGGTGACCACGACCGGCCCGTCAACGACCAGGACGCCCACGGCAGCAGCCAAGGCTCACGCTGGTCGGCTATCGTTGTCTGGGTTTCCGTCATCGTCGGCATCATCGGCATCGTCATTTGTTGTCTGGGTTTCCGGCACGGGAGAACCTCTTACGGACGAATTTTCGGACCGTGCCGCGACGGCTGGACCTGCCGTAAACTAGGTACACGCGAGGTCACTAGACCGCCGCTTTCAAATGGTCGACGCGGCCAAAGCCACGGTCGAATTCCTGATCGGAGCCCTTGGCAAAGCTGCGGCCATCAAGGGTATCTTACTATGCCTCTCCTGGGCTCATGGGATAGCGACCTTCAGTACTGACCCTTGGAGCCCATGGCCACCAGGCCAAGCGCCCGACGGGCCAACGGACACCTCGGCCGCCACCTCTTGCATTCGCAGCAGCATTGTTCTGCTCTGTACGGTGGTCGCCTTCGCTCCGTCACTCTCTAGACCAAGTGACCGCTCTTGCCTACAGGTCTACGGCCGCCACATGCCAGGCTGGGTCCTGGTCCAAGGACGTCGTCACCACGCACTGGAGGGCCAAACTCCTCAGCATGGGCCTCATCCTGCCACGAGGCCTCTGCTACACCGCGGGCGTCCGCACCGCAGAAGAGGTGCTTAGGCCACGGCCCAAACGGGCGCCCTCGCCCGTCGCTGCTGCGGGGGACGGGGGCGCGGGTCACCGCGCTCGCCAGAGCCAGTGCCCCCGACGCGGAGCTGCGCGCGCGCCTCGTCCAACCGCGGCCCGACGAAGCCGCGCCCACGACGGGCACGCCCCCCGCTGCCCGCAGCCGTGCGCGCCGACCATGGAGGACTGGCCTCTGCCGGGCCGCACCCGCGACCCTCGCAGCCGCAGCCGCAGCCACACAGTGTGGGCGCGCATCAAGAAACCGTATGCTTTTCGTCGGGGTATCTCCTGGGTTTCCTCGCCTCGCGCGCTGCGCGGCGACTTCCCGCGGCAGTTGGAGGGAGCTGCTTCGTGCAGAGTGCTCCAGATTTCCCCCCTCCGGTGCTCTTCGCGCGAGGGTTTTCAAGGGTTGGGTTCCTTGCGAGGGTCGGCCGCGCTCGCACTGCAGCCCCCGCCCAGACCGCAGAGGCGCCGGTCCTGCCGGCACGGCGGAGAGGGTGCTCCAATGCAAACGGGGACCGGCCAGAGCGCCCGGTCTTGCAGGTTCCTGCAGGGCCGGGGTCGCATTGACCCGGGCTTGGGTGCAGGATCTTGCAGGGTCCTTCGCATTTCCCCGGGTCTGGGTGCAGGATCTTGCAGGATTCCGCCAGGCCTGGCTGACTCGGGTCTGGATTGGCCCGGGTCAGAAGATCCCCGACCACAGATTGGAGATGTTTCGACCGTCCTACCACGCCAGGAACCTCATCCAGGACCGTCGTGCACCCAGCCACAAGCTCACGCGTGGCTGAGGATGCCGTGCCTGGTGGAGTCGTGGGTCGGGTCCTGTGCCGGGTTTGCCCCGAGACGCACCCGCACCGCCCTGCCCTGGTGATGCCAGGTGGGATTGGGGGGGTCCGCAGGTGGTCGCGAGGCACTCGCCCAGCCTGCGAGCGCGGGGAAAAATACCGTCGTGCACCGAGCGGGGGACGCGGATGACGTGACAGAAGGAGCCTAGCAACCAGCAGTCGGCGGTGGCCGTTCGACGCCGACGCCACGACGTGAGGTTGCGGACAGGCTGAGTGGAATCGGTGCGGATCGATTGCCGCCGATCTATTGCCACAGTGCACCTTAGGAGGCACATCCCAGGAACGGCTTGCCGCGACTGCCGCGCCTCCCACATCCTAAACGAACTCCACGACCTCATCAATGACAGGGTATGGGCAATAGACACCTCGGTCCGGGCGCCACAGGGCAACTAGCAAGCCTTCCAGAACGGCCCCCGCGGCAACCTCTGCGAAGCAGACCCCGCGTTCTGTTTCATCAGCCTGATCGGACATCTCGTGCAACAGCCGATAAGCTGAGCCACGTGGATCAGTGAAGACGCCGCTGCGTTTGACTGCACCATCTCTCCATGGCTGACATGGGATCCGGGCCGACGCAACAAACGTGCGCGGGTTTTTCGGTTGCGCTGCGAGGGTCGAAAACCTCGAGCGCACTCGCCACTGCGACCGGATCCCGCTCCCAGGGCCACGGCGGGAGGCCGCGGGCGTGAATTCGCCGGACCGCGTCCACGGCAGCGCTCAACCTGTGCACGCGGCCAGCCATTGCACTCCGCCGCTCATTACCGTGCCGGGCAACGCGGGCCACCCCCCAAGGGGAAGGTCCCATTGTCGAGCGGATCTTGGAGGCCAGGCCAGTGCCAGTCGGTTCTGGGGAACGGGGCTGTCGCCCAAACCTTTGACTTGGGTCGGAACCCCGCCGAGCAGATTTACTCGGGGGTCTTCAGCTCCTCGCGCGATGGGGCGTTGCGTGCCTTGGCGAGACCTCTCCCGAGCACGGGATGGTGGAACGCGAACATAATCTTATCGCTGCAGGGATCTCCGCCGCGGCGCGCCAGGCTGCGGGCCTCCTCGACGGAGAGGTCGCCAGAAGATTCACCGCGCTCAAAGGCCCCGTCCCCGCAGGCATAACACTGCGATGCCCCGGGGCGGCGCGTGGGTGGCTGTCCCGCAGGTTCCAGGTGCCCATCTCGAAACGTGGCTATCTTCCAGATGTGCCGATGCCGTGCCTCGCGGAAGTGGGCATCTCATTAAAGCCCATCGGCGTCGGCGCGGCCCAGACGCAGCGACTGGCGATCGGCGCGGCAAAGTGGCGGACCCCGCGGGAGCTGGCGCGTGACGAGGCGCCATCGCTAGTTTGTGTCCATCGCCGCGACAGAGTAAGCTATCGGCATGTTTTACGAAGGCCTGATGGCCAATTCACTAGCTGAGGCGGCCGACGGGGAGTCGCGCGGGAGCGGGCCCCTAGACGAGCTGGGACGCAAGCGCGCCGCCAGCCAACGGGGCGAATCAAGGCTGATGCGGCCGTGGCAGCTTGCGCGGGCCGCAAGTTCACGCGGCCCAGGCGAATCCGGCCTCCATTGCGGGTCCACCAGCGCCCCCCCCAATGGCGCCTCGCCCTGGGGATGCGCGTGGTCAGTCAGCACTTCGGAGAAATCGCCGGGCCACTCGGTCGAGAGCAGCCAGGGCGAGTTTGACGTCGACGAGCTGATGGAAGAGCGCCGGATCGACCCGACGGCCGCAGCCTACCACGTGTCCCGCTGGGAAAGTAGGCACATCCTTGGTACGGCTTGTGCCCCAGGGTGGCCTCTCTGCGACGTGCCCGAGACCCGTCGGGCCCGCGCCGTCCCCCGCCGACCGTGGGGTGGCACCGTTCAAGGATATCGTGCTGACGCCAGCTCCGGAGGCCGCAGACGGGTTCTCTTCGTCGTCAACGAGAGGGCTTTCTGGGCGACGGGCTGGCATCCTGACGCGGACCAGACCGTTCTTGTCGACGTCGGGGATGCCAACGTCATCCTCAGGCCACGCATCCTCAGGAAACAGGCCATCAGCCCGTCCCTGGTTGCCTTTTCCGCAAAGGAAAGTCGGGCCGGCGACGACGACGACCGCGACTTCGTCTTACTGCGTCACCCGTCATTCAACGTCAGTGCAGCCGAGGACCACCCAGACGATGCGACAAACGCTCAACCGCCCGACTCTCAGGAACGGCAAGGAGTGTTGGCCACCCATCACTCTCATTTTGACTCGCCCCCCGATCCGGCCCACCTGGGGTCCAGCCGGGCCAGCCGCGAGGCCAGGGATGACGGCCACCGCGCCAGCGGTGTCGCGCAACTCGCGGACTGCAGGCAAAGCCTCATGCGGCACCTCAGTGCGGCCAGCGGCCAACAACACGGGGACCGCGAGACAATTCTCACCGCAAGCATTCAAGCGCTCCACCAGCGAGCCAATCAGCTGGTTACCTCCCAACACCAGATCCAGGAACAAACAGCACCGTTGGCCGACAGGTTCGACCGTGCGCAAAGGTTCGGAGCGGCCATGGGGACGTCCTTCCACTGCAACCTCCAAGCCTCCCTTGACGTTCAAATGGCGGCACACCACTGCTAGCCCCTCTCCTCGTCGGGCCTCGTGAGCTGCTGGCGCCTGTTCCGTCGCCTTCTCCCTTTAGGCCGCTGCCGGGAATGCCCCAAAGGTGCGCCGCTTCCCTGGGCGCCGAGGTGCTCATGCCAAAACGTGCTAAAGACCCGTGCCTCTCTGCACGGGGGCGCAGATGGGCCGTTGAGAGGTCTGATCACCGCCGCCCTCCATTGTTTTCCAGGCTGTGACCCCTTCAGTCCGCGCCCGAGGGGAGGTCATCCTACCACCTCTGTTCCATATGCGTCGCCTCTCGCTTTCGGAGGAATGCCTGCCTGGCACGTGCGGACCGTGAGCCTGGACGACGTGTCGTCCGAATTGTTGCGATTTTCCCTTCTCTCTCCATATCCTTTCTCCTCATCGTCCCTCCCTCCTCCTCCTCATATTCCTTCTCTCCACTTCCCCTCTCCTCTTTTCCTGCTCCGCGTCCTCTTTTCCTCCTCCCTCCCCCTCCCTATCCTCCCTCTTCCCCCCTCCTCCCCCCCCTTTTCCTCGTCCCCCCTTCGTCCCTGCCTGGCAACCTCGCTCGCGCCCGGCGCCCAGACCATGGAAACGTTCGGCGAGGTCGACATTTGCCACATGGGCAACAGGCAGACCCCGGAGGACGGTGCGCGCCTTCCTCCTCCCCCCCCACCTCCCCGCGTCAATCAGGAAGGGGAACTATTCGCGCAGACAGGCCATCGTCGCTTCCCAGGACAGGATGGGACAATGGGGCAAGCGTGGGGGAAGAAGCAAACCTGGGACCTGTGGATGAATCTTCGGAATCCTGGGAGTTGTGTCTACAGTCGGGGCCCTTAAGAAGGAACCCTTTTCGTTGGGGAGGGGCTCCGCGTTCCTTAAGTGTTTCGCAGCTTGCCTCAGGTTTTCCTTACGTTTTCGATCGGAAATTGAAGTTTAACTCATGGAAAACAGGGGCCTCGTTCCTAATTTATCGTTCCTTAGGTCAACGCCCCGACTGTATCTCTTCGTGTGCCCCCGGGCCCCTGCAGCCCGCGCGGCGGGCACGCCGGCGCGCCTGCGGGGTCGCGGGCGCGCCCCGGCGGCCCGAGCCGGGCCGCCTTCAGGGTAGCCCCGCGGCCCAGCAGCGGAGGCCTGCTTGGTGCTGCCTGCCGGGCGGTCTCCGCGCGGTGGCAGGAGCCAGCGCTCTGCGTGGCGTCGCGTCAGGGGCCAGCCGTAGGTCCTTCCCTCGTGCTCCTCGCTTTCTCGTCCTCGTCGTCCCCTCTCCTTCCCGTCCTCCTCGTCGTCGTCCTCCTCCGCCTCCTCTTCCTCCTCCTCCCCCTCCTCCCCGCAGTCCCTCTCGTAGTCCTCTCTCTTCTCCCTCCTCCCCCGCCTCCCTCATCCCACTTCCCACCGCGCGCACTCCCGCGAGCGCTGTCAACCGAGGGCGAGATCGCGTAGTGTTGGTGCCCGAAGTGAAATCTACTTCGTCTTCCAGTGTTCTCATGTTCACCAGTTGCCTTGGGTATCGGAGCCGGAATCTTGCCGGACAGGCGTTTTGTGCATGAGCATTCACATTATATTATGTGGCATGTGTTTCTGGCAGGGGAAACGTATGGAGCACCATTTTTTTTGACGACAACAATTAGACTAGACACAAATCACCATGTGATTATTTAAGCTCATGCTTTGCCGCTTTGCCGTGCACTTGACAAACCGCATCAGATCCAGGCGAAACAGTTGCGGCGATTGCAAACATAGTTTTCGGACGTGGACGTATAACATGCGCTGGAGCTGCATTGGACGATTTATTGAATCATGAAATAGATCAGCTGGAAGCGTTTAAATACGAACGCTTCAGTTGGATCTTGTTCCCAATTCAGGAATCCATGAACCTACTCGCGTGTCTGAGCAGCTTTTAGCATGAAAAGCTTCTGCTGCAAACGCTTATCGCGCATGTACGACGGCAATATCACATGTCAGGTCATTCAGCAAAGGATTGGCAAGATGGCAGCAAGGAAACATGTTGCCGCAAAACCGACCTTCATACTGATAGCATCTTTGCTGTGTCAATGGGTGCGAATGAGGATGAAGCTCAAGGTCCCACAATCGCATCAACATTTCAACAGCGAGGCCATTCCGCCACAACAATAGAGAGCCACCCGTCCATCGGAGCACCCGTCCATGTGTGCTGTCATTTTCCCGGAGAGCTTATGGCAGTTGACAGAGAAATTGGATCGTGAGCGGCAGCGAACAGGTTAGCAATCCCGCTTGGCCGACACCACCGATGAAGGTGAATGCTACAGAGATCGCCGTCAACCATCCTAAAGTCAAGTTCTTGTCAATGCTCCCTGGGAGATAACACAATGTCAACGTCGTGCGGCCTCGCGGCGGACGAGGGGGGCCGGAAGGTGGGGGGGGAGGGTAAGAGACGACGATAGGGGCGAACAGCCCAGGGGAAAGCGATGCATGTATTCAGGAGAGCGCCGATGATCAATGTCTTCGACAAGGCTCCCGGGCGAGTTCGTGTAATGCCCGCCCCTGGGCTATTCGCCCTTATCGTCGCCGCCGAGAGAGGGGAGCTGGGCGTGGAGGAGGGTCGGAGGAGGGAGAGATGCTGACGCCGCTGCTCGGCCCGGAGGGCCCCCGTGGCCGCGGCTGGGTTCGCCTCGGCATGCTGGTCGGAGCGCCGCACCAGGGAGGTCCGGGGCGCGCAGTGGCATCGGGAGCTCTGGCGCCCAGGACGGGGGGAATGAGGGAGGATGGGGGCCCAGCTTGCCCGCCCCCCCCCTCTCCGTTTCCCTCCCCTCCTCCCTTTCCCCAGGCTCTACGTTTCCCTCCGGGCCTCCTCCCACGCCCCTGAGGAGGAGGAGGCACAGGAGGTGAGGCAGGAGGAGGAGGAGGAGGAGGAGGAGGAGGAGGAGGAGGAGGAGGAGGAGGAGGAGGAGGAGGAGGAGGAGGAGGAGGGGGGGAGGAGGAGGAGGAGGAGGAGGAGGAGGATGGGAGGGAGGGGGAGGGAGGGAGGGAGGGAGGGAGGAGGGAGGGAGGAGAGGGAGAGAGGGAGGAGGGAGGAGGAGGGAAGGAGGAGGAGGAGGAGGAGGAGGAGGAGGAGGAGGGAGGAGGAGGAGGAGGAAAGGAGGAGGAGGAGGAGGAGGAGGAGGAGGAGGAGGAGGAGGAGGGAGGCGGAGGCGGAAAGGCGGCAGGCGGTGGAGCGGTGGGGTGGCGGAGCGGGGAGGCGGAGGCGGAGGAGGAGGAGGAGGAGGAAGGAGGGAGGAGGAGGGAGGAGGAGGAGGAGGAGGAGGGAGGAGGAGGAGGAGGGAGGGAGGAGGAGGGAGGAGGAGGGAGGGGGAGGAGGGAGGAGGGGAGGAGGAGGGAGGGGAGGGCGGGAGGGAGGACGGAGGTAGGAGGGGGAGGAGGAGGAGGAGAAGGAGGAGGGGGAGAAGGGAGGAGGGGAGGAGGCGGGGGAGGCGGAGGAGGCGGAGGAGGAGGAGGAGGAGGAGGAGGAGGAGGAGGAGGGAGGAGGAGGAGGAGGAGGAGGAGGAGGAGGGAGGGAGGAGGAGGGAGGAGGAGGGACGAGGAGGGAGGAAGGAGGGAGGAGGAGGAGGAGGAGGCGGAGGAGGAGGAGGAGGAGGAGGGAGGAGGAGGAGGAGGGAGGAGAGGAGGAGGAAGAGGAGGAGGAGGAGGAGGGAGGAGGAAGGGAGAGGCGGAGAGAGGAGGAGGAGAGGGGGAGGAGGAGGGGGGAGGAGGGAGGAGGCGGAGGAGGAGGAGGAGGAGGAGGAGGAGGAGGAGGAGGATGGAGGAGGAGGAGGAGGAGGAGGAGGAGGAGGCGGAGGAGGAGGAGGAGGGAGGAGCAGGCGGAGGGGGAGGGGGGAGGAGGGGGGAGGAGGTTTCAGGAGCTCTCCGCTGACCCCTGACGGCGCCTAGAGGTCCCTGGAAATCTCCAGCGGCCCCCGTGGAGGCCCCTGGGGCACACGAATCGCCCCAAAAGGCCAATGAATTTTGGTTCTCACCCCACACTCAGGAGGGAAAACACACAGACACAATTAATCATCGATTCCAAGGAAGAATATAGGAAATGGGGGGGTAATGCCAAAAAACAGTCAATCTGGGCAAACACGGGGAATCCGGTTATCTGTATCTATTTATTTGTGTGTCCCAGGGCCCCTTCACACATCCAGGCCTCCCAAATGGAGTCCGAGTAGATTGAGTCGGAGGATCGCGCCGCGACGGTCATGCACCGCGACGTGGATCCCCATTTTTGTTCCAGCCCGACGTCGCTGGTGCGTCGCCACCGTCGCCGATGCGTCGCCGATGCCGATGCATGGGGGATGCGGCGTGATCGTCCGACCCCATCTACTCGGACCCTCTTTCCTCTCTCCTCTCTGCCTCCCCCACCCACTCCCCCTCTTGTGACGGAGTGTTGCTGCTTGTTATCTTCCCGCACCATTTGCGCAAAGCGTGCAAGTAGTTGCCTGCCGACGCTCGGTGATATTTCCCCACTTATTCATGTGCACATTTCCTGGCGATGCGCCGTCAGGGCGCGGCTCTTTGCTTACTTGTGTGCTGTACTAGTGGCCTTCGACCAATCCCACCATCGTGCTTGGATTTTGGGTCAGAGTTTTCTGTGATGATGATTGTTGGGGTCTCTTGGGAAGCTTCTGGGGAGCCTCTTGGGGCCTCTTGGGGTCTCTTGGGGGCATCTTGAGGGCCTGCCGGCGATCTCGGGGACCCCTTTGAGGCGGAGGGCTCGAAATCTCCGTTCGAGTTCCCCATCTTGGGCCCTCTTGAGCCGTCTTGGGGCCCTCTTTGGGGCATCTTGGGCTGTCTTGGGGCGATCTTTGGGGCCTCCTGGGCCGTCTTGGACTTTGTAAAAGCCCGAGAGGCCAATTTGTTGAAATATAAGTTTTCCTTCGGGAAGTTGCACATTTCGCTTCTTGGGGCCCTCTTGGGAGTGCGCTTGGGGCTCTCTCGGGGCATCTTGTGCCACTTGAGCCGTCTTGGGGCCACATGGGGCCGCCTTGAAGCTGTGTTGGACCCTTGCGGGACTTTCTTTGGATATCTGAGGCGGTGCTTGGCACATTCGAGGGTTCCAGGCAGCTCCCAAGAGCTCCGGGGAGCTCCCAGGAGTTCCCGGGAATTCTTGGGAGTTCCCGGGAGCTCCCGGGAGCGGCTGGGAAAGTGGGGGTCCGGGTCTTTAAGAACCTTGCAGCCATTTGCCTCTCAGGTCGGTCTCAGGGCTGCCTTGGGGCCCTTCGCTACGTGCTGAAGGCACGGTTGTTCTATACGGAAGCGGGGCCCTCCCTCCTGTGCCGCTGCCTCTCGGAGCTCGCCCCAGCCTGCCAGCTGGCCTCGATGCCGCGGCGCGCCCGCTTGGGGCCCCAGGAAGAGAAGCCCTGGGTCCGCTTCGCGTCCGCGCTCTCCGCAGAGGCGACGCGCGAGGAGGAGGAGGAGGAGGAGGAAGAGGAGGAAGACGAGGGGGAGGATGGTGATGACAATGATGGTGACGACGACGACGCCGACGCCGACTCAAACGCCAGCGCCGACGATGACGCCGACGACGACGACGACGAAGAGGACGACGCCGACGACGACGACGCCGAGTCCAACACCAACACCGACGCCGACGCCGACGCCGACGCCGACTACGACGACGACGACGCCGACTCCAACGCCGACGCCGATGCCGACGACGATTGCGACGACGACGCCGACGACGACGACGCCGACGACGTCGACGACGTCGACGACGACGGCGAAGCGCGATGAGGAGGAGGAGGAGGAGGAGGAGGAGGAGGAGGAGGACTAGGAGGATGAGGGGGAGGATGGTGATGACAATGATGGTGACGACGACGACGACGACGCCGACTCCAACGCCAACGCCGACGACCACGCCGACGTTGACGCCGACGACGACGACGCCGACGCCGACGCAAACGCCAACTCAAACGCCAACGCCGACTTCAACGCCGACGCCGCCGCCGAGGCCGACGACGACGCCGACAACGCCAACGCCGACGACAACGACGACGACGTCAACGACGACGACGACGGCGAAGCGCGAGCAGGAGGAGGAGGGGGAGGAGGGGAAGAGCAGGAGGACGATTGGGAGGATGGTGGTGACAATGTGGTGACGACGACGCCGCCACCGATGACGACGCCGACGCCGACTCCGACTCCAACGCCGACGCCGACGCCGACGCTGACGCCGCCGACGACGACGACGCCGACTCCAACGCCAACGCCGACGCCAACGACGACGACGGCGACGACGACGCCGACGACGACGGCGATGACGACACCGACGACGACGACGACGACGTCGACGACGACGACGAAGCGCGAGAAGGAGGAGGAGGAGGAGGGGGACGAGGAGGGGTAGGAGGAGGAGGAGGAGGAGGAGGAGGAGGAGGAGGAGGAGGAGGGAGGAGGAGGAGGAGGAGGAGGAGGAGGAGGAGGAGGAGGAGGAGGAGGAGGAGAGGAGGAGGACGAGGGGGAGGATGGTGATGATAACGATGGTGACGAAGACGCGGGCGACGACGAAGACGACGCCGACTCTAACGCTGACTCCAACGCCAACGCGGACGCTGACGACGACGACGCCGCCGACGACGACGACGCCGACGACGATGGCGACGACGACGCCGACGACGACGACTACGACGACGACGCCGACGTTGGCGACGACGACGACGTTGGCGGTGACGACGACGACGGCGAAGCGCGAGGAGGAGGAGGGGGAGGAGGAGGAGGAGGAGGAGGAGGAGGAGGAGGAGGAGGAGGAGTACGAGGGGGAGGATGGTGATAACAGTGATGGTGACGACGACGACGACGACGCCCACGCCGACTTAAACGCCAACGCCAACGATGATGCCGACGATGACGACGACGACGACGACGCCGACGCCGACGCCGACGCCGACGCCGACGCTGGCACCGTTGACGCCGACGCCGACGCTGACGACAACGACGATGACGACGACGTCGGCGACGACGACGCCGACGACGTCGCCGACGACGTCAGCGGCGACGACGACGACGACGGCGAAGCACGAGGAGGATGGGGTCGACCAGCTACTAGATGTCGACACCACCTTCGCACAGGGCGTTGCCAGTTCGTTTCAGTGCGTGCGGGACGTGGTGGGGCCAATGGCTTCCCGTCCCTGGGCTCATGGCGCCCCTCTGGCAGATCCTCTCCGCCAGAAGCGCCTCACGCAGCTCATGCAGTACGAGTCTGTCCAGCGCTTTAAGGCCTCACCCTCCCCGCGGGCGGCGCCCGACTCCTTGTCAGCCTGCGTCCCGGGGCGGGAGGTTTCCCCTGGCCGCCAAGCGACCCCGACGTCGCCGTGGACGATGTCTCGCTCCGCATCGCCTGCTGCCGCCGATTCGGCGGGGGCCTCTGGCCCTGCCGCGTGGACCGCCCAGTGGGTGGCCTCGTCATCGAGCGCCACGACCGGGTGTTGCGCTGGCGCGCGATGGTCTGAGCGCCCTCGTGCCCTCCGCCGCGACGACGACGACGACGACGACGACGACGACGACGACGACGACGACGACGACGACGACGACGACGGGCCATCGAGCGCGGCGCTCTGTGAGCAAACGTGTCCCGACGAGGCGGGCTGGCTCGACGTCGTCGCTTTCCACCGCGATGCCAAGGCGTGGCGGGTTGGTGTCGCGGTGGCGTCGGCCGCCGGCACCGTCGAGCGCGTCGGCAGCATCCGAGCCCGGCAGGCCGGCGCCGCAGCGCGGGAATGGGGGAGCACGTGAGAGGCGGGTCTGCCACAACAGCAGGGCCCTTCCCTCCGTGTTGGAGGCGAGCCCCCGGCCAGGCCAGAGCGCTCGGGGCTTCACCCGCCGTTTCGCGGTGGGCGCCGCCTCGGGGTTCAGCAGGTCCGCCGCGGCCGCGTGGAGCGGATTGTTTTCTGTCCT
>CAUYUJ010008313.1:229795-237295 GCA_963575745.1 Prorocentrum cordatum
CTACTACTACTACTACTACTACTACTACTACTACTACTACGACTACTACTACTACGACTACGACTACGACTACGACTACGACTACTACTACTACTACCTACGACTACGACTACTACTACGACTACTACGACTACTACTACTACTACTACTACTACTACTACTACTACTACTACTACTACGACTACGACTACGACTACGACTACTGTGTATGGGGTTGAAGTACAAGGGTACAGAACCCCTGATCCGTTGGTAGAGAGATGGAGGGACAGATGGATATCTTTCCCTCCCACGCGATCAAGGTACGATCGCTCCAACTCAGTACCTGAGCCCAAACGGCCAGGTGCGGGAGAGGTAAGGATGAGGAGTATATATGACGGTATTACACGGGTTTCATTCACACCCCCCGTCCCGAATCCCGCCCGTTAAGGCAGGACTCGGGAACAGAGGAAAGGAATCCGTAACCTCTGAACTCCTTTAGTCCTTAAGTCAGAAAGGCAGCTGAGGCTTAAAAACAGCGAAGCCACAGCTGCAAAGTGAGGTAAGGAGAGATACCCTAGGTCCCCCTTTCTTCTCCAGGCGCACTTTGGCGCCCCCCTCGGCGCGCCCCCCAAGAGCGCTTCGGCACTCGAGGGAGGAGAAGAATGAGACAAGGGCAGGCGGAGAAAGAAGATCTGAGCATCAAGGCAACATGCAATCTGCCTCGCAAGATTTGCGAGGCAGGTGTTGCCACCAGCCTGCAGATTATTCCCGACGCAATATTGTTCAAATTGGTAACATATGCATGCTAAGATCGCGTTGACGAACACGATCCTGAAAAGAAACGCAAATCTGTGTAAAGCAAGTGCCTGGCCAGACAAAATGTCGTGTTGATGAACACGAAAAGGGATGTATAAAAAGTCTGTTTGGCGACTCCCGTTGGCGTTGCTCCTTAGGAGGCTGCCTCGGTGATCGCAAAAGACATATATATATATGTGTGGACGGCCACTTGTTGGAATGATTGAAGTGGCCTAAAAGAATATATTAGCCACCGCTCAAGGCGAACTTTGATGAAAGGAAGTTCTGCTCTTGAGCAGTGGGCCTTGCGGCCGACTCACTACGCGTCGCCGTCCTTGTAGAACCTGCGGTCCCACACCCTCTGGCCGTTGTGCGTCGCGTAGCTTGTCGTAAACGTTTCCCAAGTTGTCCTCGGGATCCAGTTGCGGAACCAATCGTCGTACGTGATATCCTGGATGTACACATACTCGTCGTTGTTGATCGCAATGTAGATCCAACATTTGATGTAGTAACTCCAATATCGGAGACCCCAGTAGCTGTCCTCGAAGTCGTGGCGCCAGTAAGCAGCGTAATCAGATGTGCGTGCTCTCTTGGCGCGCGGCATCGCGGGCGTGTAGTCCTCCGCGCCTGAGGCGCTGGACGCAGCAGCGTCGCCAGGAGCAGGGCGCGGCGGCGGGCGCGGCGGCGGCCGCGGCTCCATGGCGTCACCGGACTGTTGGGATTGTGTATCGGGATCGGTTCTCATCCCTGCACTAACCCCCCTCTGGTCGGTGTGTGACGGATCGAGGGAGCCTATCAGTTCATTGGCGATCGCGGCAAGCGTGCGCTGGGTGAACTGTTCACGGGTTCCGTCCCTTCGAGGGAGAGAAACCGTAACCAGTCCGCGCGCCTGCCGCGTCTGCCTGTCAATGCGTCCCTCGTTCAGCCACCACTTTCTCCGACCAGCCTGTCCTGTCCTAATGCTGACGTCAAGGATGTCCCACGCGTCGCGCATGTCCTCGACGGTCCAGGGCGTCTTGCCAACATTCACGCGGGCACCTGTCATCTGATGATGGAACTTGAGGTCGTTGAGAAAGCGTTGTATGAGATTGGCGAATGGGTAGTGCAGAGGTCGCTCGTCCTCGGATTCGCCCATTAATCTGCACTCGTGTGCAGGCGGGCTACCGGCTTCGACCCACTTCTGATACCTCTTTTTGGACGCATTGGCCAATCTCCGCAACTGATCTTTCTCTGTGCCTATGTGCGATCGCGCACCCGTCATAATGACGTGCGCGCCGTCCTTCATGTATCTCGCGATCTGGTCCTCAGACAACGTCGTCTTGATCCAATTCGTCAACTTCTGCAGGTACGCGAGATCGCTCTGTGTGGCGGTGCTCTTACCTGTGGCGCCTACGGCCACAGTGCATTGCCAACAGATATCACAAAGTGTGCCGTCACCTGTGACAATCCCGAGGGACAGATCTCGACCGCAATTTTGACAGAGCGGCATGGGATGCAAGATCCTCTCGGGGGCCCCTGCCGAAGTCAAGTGATCGCGGGATCCCCAGCGGGTGTCCTGACCGCGAGCGAGGCTTTGACCGATGTGATTGATCGCCTCACGATTGATCTCGGTGTTCGGTCTGGAAGCGATCGATCTGCTTAAACCCTCGATCTCGATCCGAGACAACCTTTCCCCTGGCAGTCCTTTGTACTCCAGCTTGATGTTGTCGGTATCCTCAGCACCGCCATGGCATACGTTCTCCTCACGAAGACGGCGAGCCTGCTCCTGCAAGGTAGCCTCGTTGTCGCCCTCCTCGCGCTTGAGTCCCGTCTGCTCGGCTATGATACGTACCATAGTTTCCTGATCGGGAGCTGCAGACGCAACGCTGCCTGGGTCCTGGGGAATATCCTGCTCAGCGCCTTGCTCTCGAGGCGCAGCAGGTGTTTCCACCAGCTCTTCCCATGCAGGAAAATCTGGGTTATCGTATGTCGCAGTACAATTTTTGAATAGGTCACGCAATGCCTGAAGTGCAGGATGGTCCTCATGGATGGCCTCTTTGGCGAAATCTGGAAGCTCCGCAATACTATCTTTCAAGATGTTCTGGTATACTTTGGAAATCCATTGAAAGATGCCTGTGGTCGACTCCTCGATAGTCTCTGGGTCGAGGTAGTGTACCAACTTTTTGAAGAAATGATCTGCACCACAATTAGGTAAGTCACGTGCCCACTTGTGGGTATGATTGTAGTTCAATTGGTATGACTCCGCATTCCATGCTTTCGATCCAAATCGAATTTCAAATTGTAAATGTGACTGAATTTTGTCCATTACGATTCTGTCTGCGCCACTGTGTAGCTCGATGATCTGCTTCATCTTGATCATAGGCGAATCCACCAATAACGCCGATGTCCAACAATACACGCGGCAATCATCAGACTGTTTAATCCATCTTGAATCCTCGTCGGGGTCGTAATCTGGATGGTCAAGGAAATTCGATGGCGGATCAATGATATTGTCGAGGATGCTTGCCTCAATCTGCTCTTCTGCTTGGATGTCTGCCGAGAGGTCTGCTCTCATGTTGTCGTTCGCAGCTTTCTCATCGGCAGTAAGAGCGATATTTGATATGTCCACGATTACGGTGATCAGTGGATCATGCGATGATGCTGCACCCTGTCGAGGAATTTCGCCCGTCTGAGCGTTGTCCTCGGCAGGTGTGGCCACCAGCTCGTCTGGATCAGGTGTCCGTGGAGCGGGCCTTCTTGGTGGTGTACGCGGAATACGTGGTCTATGGATGCTAGGCATTCCAAGGTATGGTAAGCTGCCGCTAACCTTGTGCTGTAGTATCTCCTCGCTGCATGATGTGGGGCCTTTCAGGACAGTCTCCATCCATGTTGGATCGATGGCGTGTTCTTCGATACGAATCGGTAATGCAAATACAACGCCCTTGAGGGGCATGCTTTTGTCATTATACCAGATATTTACCCATCGTAAACCGTAGTTGAGAATAGGTACTTGTACCGCAAAGAATTTGTCGAAGATGCCGAAATGGATGATTGGACCGTATATGTGTCCCTTGGATAAGGCAGTCTTGGTATTATGATTGCCTTTGGGCCAGTGGTTGTCGTAGTGAAAGCATTTGGTAGAACCCCAATTCTTAATGACAATGAAGCCGCCCATTCGAACATCATTAAATGCAGGGCGACGATCCCAATCTTTTTGCATGATCTTTGATGTGATTGGTCGAAGAGCTTCGCGACAATGTGACAATGCAATTAACCATTCTTTATCATCTGCTTTGTGATTGGTCTCCTGAATCATAGCGCGTACTATTTGCTCATCCAAAACGTCCTCTGCGGATGTACGGCCAGCAGGGGTTTCCCCCGGCCTGGCCGGGGGTGCTGATGCTGGCGTCGTCCTTGGAGGCTCCATGTTGCGGTCGGGGTCGATAGGTGCCAATCCAGGAGGGTCGTCGATGAGTTCTCCAGGAAGGCAGGCGCAAATCTCGTACTTGCTCAATGGCTCTCTTGCTGCCAATGGCGGGTAGTCCCATGGGTCGCCGTCTGGCCACAACTGCTGGCCATGCATGTGGTGTGGTTTGAGGCGGCGAATTGCAATAATTGCCGCAGCGGGTACCACGTCCTCTGTCATGATAGCGCCCTGAGCACCCAACCAAAATCTGCAACCTGCTTGTGTGGCGATTTCCATGTTAATCACCAGCTCGACCTCGTTCTTGTAGTTGTTGAACTTGTACGATTCCACTGAAGTATGTGGGTTCTTTTGAACATTGTTCAAATATATGCTGGAACTAAAGAATGCCTCAGATCGCTGCGATGGTTTATAATTTCTGTCTCTCTGAGAATGTGGTTCAACATATCCAGGAATGACCCCTGTCTTCAATATGTTCTTCCAGGCACGGGATGCTGTGCCATGATGGAGATACTTGACATCTGTCCACTGTAGGCTCTCCCATCCCATATTCCATGGCTTGGAAGATGGGTTGACACAACTGTGACCACCAACGCACCGAATAGCAATGACGCTGTTCCAGTCAAAAGCACTGGGGCCACCTCCTTCAGGGATCGGCTTGGCATATATCTCGATTCTGTTTTTCTGCGGGTCAATATGCTTCTGGAACGCACGAATAATGAATATCGGACAGTAGTCGTTCCAATCGGTGTATCCTTCATTTTCACCGTCTTTCTTGAAATGTGCCATTGCCGCTTCCATGGATGGTCCATTGTGTTTGTCTTTGCGATCTCGGAATTTCCATTCGACCATTTCTTTAAATGATTTCCAATTGCTTGGAATCGTCCAATCATTCTTTGTTGTTTTCTCCCAGATGTTAATACGTCTGTCATGAAATTGGTCGATCCAAAACTTTTTGTAGTGAATCTCATGGCGTAACATGATCGTGATGTATTTGCTCATGTATTTGTTTACCCCCAGCCATTCATCCTCAATTAGCTCGGGACCATAACGTACATCGTCGTAATGTGGTAATGGTATCCATTTCCACTCTGGGAAACAACCAGATTGTGCAATGTCAGGCGCATGAGCAATCACACTATCATCATGCAGTAGCTGCGCGTACCACTCCTGGTCTCCCACGCAGGCAAATCCATTGGTCGCACGCGTGCCCCGCAACATTGGGCACATGTATGGATGGTCATCTTTGACGCCTGCTTGTAGCTTCCATTCGCGAATAGTGCGTGAGTTGTCGAAGGTCCCGATCTTGCTGGCATCCTCGCGCATGGAACGCTCACAGCTGCCCTGCCAGGAAAATATATTCATCTCATCTGGAGAAGGCTCCTCCTCCCTCTCCGACATGTGGTCTCTTGGGGCAGGTCCCTATGCGGGGCCGTAGCTCGTCTGCAGTGGTTGGTTGCTCTGTAGTTTTGCAGCACCAACAAGTGTCGTTACAGCGGGCGGATGAACGCTTTCGCTGACGACGGCGGGGTGCTGACGAAGTGCATAAACGTGGTGGTGGTATCCGTGTTAAGTCGTCGAGTCGTAACTCTGGCACTCGATTGTTGACTGGAATCTTATACCATTGGCCCCCCGGATCCTGAAGCATGTAGCCCAGCTCAGGATCCCAAAGCTGTCGAAAGCCATCAACCTCAATCAATTTTCCAACTGATAGTAATGATGGGCAGTCTGGTAAAGCAAGGGCTGAACTATGCAGTCCAACCTCGGGTAGCCGTATGTCGTAGTGCTCGTTGACGGTACGATCACCATTTGCAGTTTCCAGAATATGCTCTTCGCGAATAGATATGCGATCCGACTCGGTCTGCGTAAGTTCATGTTTTCCCTGAATATGATGAGCAGAACCACTGTCGAGAACCCAAGACCTTGTCAATGCTGCAGTCGAACGTGGAGGGTCGACTTGCTTTGTCGTTGTTGTCGTCTGGGCAGTCTTTGATGACTGCTTGACAGTGTCGTCATGCTTTCGGATCGCAGTTGGTGTGGCCACCGACTCTTTGTTGTGTCGGTAGTCGTACAGTTCGTCGTACCATAGTTGTGCCTCTTTTTGACATTCTCGTAAGGCCTCTGCACTATCATCCCACCATTTTTGTGGTAATGGATCTGGTACTTTGACGATGTCACCCTCATTCGGCAGCTCTTTCCATCTGTCCAGTCTGGCTCTGCCAGATATGGTATGGAAGTAGTAGTCCACGTTGCGTGCGTCGAAGCGTATCCGACGACGTATCTTGGTAGATGTCGCTGTGGCCTTTGTGTTGGCCATGAGGGTTTTGTCACGGATGACGCAACTGCGGTCTGAACGGCGTGAACGTCTAAAGTTGGCAGGAGAACGTGCTCTAGTGTTGGGAGAACCACGGGGCGATCCGCGGCTCGGATACCGCTTGCCACGTCCTTTGTCACTACCATATGATCGATCACGGCCGCGTGGACTGCCGCGCCCTCCGCCACGAGTGTCTCGCCCTCGGGAGGTAGATCTCGAAGATCTGTCGTAACGACTTCTCGATTGGCTGCGAGAGTCGTGGGACCTCCTGGATGTCGAACGGGATCGGTCGCATTGGCGTCGGTTGTCACGTCCCTGTCGTGAATCGCTTGCGTAGCGAAACCCCCCGCGTTGTGAAGACCGTTGGCTTCCTGATCCGCGGGATGGTGATCGGCCACGGCTGTCCTGGCTGGAAGTCCGTGGTCGACTCGGGCTTCGTTCAGGAGTCTTTGCTCCAGGTGCGAGATGGGCGTATTTGCATGTGTCGCCTTTTGTGCACTTGTTCTGTGCGAAATCCTTGCACTGTGCGACGTGTGGGAAGTTACACATATCACCTCTGGTACATGTGTTGCGCTTGGCAAAATCGAAGCAGAATGGCTTTGATGCTGGCTTCTTGTGATTCGCAGGAGTGGACATACTACGGCGGGGGTTGCCACCAGCCGTTGATGTTCTGGAAGATTGGTTGTTCTTCCAATCCCTGGAATCTGTATATAAAGCCTTGCACCGCTCACCGTTGCGACAATTGCCTTTCTTCCATGCAGCGCGCGCGTTGACCTGAGATCGTGTCTCATGTTCGTACCGTAGCTTGTTTTGATTCTTTTCCAATTGTTTAATCTCCAGCATGTCCAGGACACGCTGTCGAAGCCAACCGTAGGTACGATTCGGGTCGCTCATCTTCATGCGCTGGTACGCGTACATGTCTTGTTTCATCCATGCATGTCTACGAAACTGTGTGCGAAATAGCGATTCCAATATCTTTGGATCGGGTACTTCTCGGCATTCCAAGAGT
>CAUYUJ010008313.1:242295-247633 GCA_963575745.1 Prorocentrum cordatum
AAAGCGCTGCCGCACGAGTGGGACTAACGGCTGGCAAGAGCAACGAAGCGTAGAAAAGCGCAAGGACGTCGGCTACCGCGGCGGGCAAATAGCTCTGCCTGAGATTCGGGCGGCCGAATAGGGCACGGAAAAGCATGGGCACGATGCCAAACAACAAATGTTGTCCAAAACCCACAGCGGCCGCTGTTGGGCAGGCGGCCTTCTGCCTCAAATGTGTAACGACCGCGGCGACACCGACAACGAGTTCTGCTTAAGATGAACAAGACTTCCTATCGGTCTTCGAACGGCCAGACCTAAGACAGAAAAAAACAACCCGTAAAGAGCATGAGACTCTCCGCCAGGCGAACCGAAGAACATTCGAGGGTGCCCTTCACAAGAATGCACAAGAGCATGAAACGAAGCACGAAGAACGGCAAGGTTCCCCTCCCCAAACCGACCTCGACTCTACGCCTCGGTCCGACCGTGCCCATTATTTCCGCACCCATTGCTCGGCTGCGAGCGAGAGGAAGTGAGAAATGGCGGCAGGCTTTTCAGAAGGCTCGGAAGTCCCCGGGCCTTCCGAACAGCTGTTTGAAGGCGCAGAGAACTTCTCACAAGGCGCGAGGGCTTCTGATGTTTTGCTGTGGACGGCTGCATGTTAGGCTCAAGACTCAAGACAGGACTAGCGAGCAGGCTAGACTGCACGGAAAAGTGCGGCGGCTGGCATTGAAGACATACTTGAGGGGCCCAGACATTATCCGAGCACCTAGGCATCACGAAAAATCGCAAAAATGTAGCAACGCAAGCCTGCTCCTGGATAGAACACCAGACAAACGAAAATGACACCAGAGAAAGCCCATCCGCGAGGGCTTCTGAGAAGCCCCGCCGCCCTCTGAGAAGGCCTCCTCCTAATCATTCGTTTTCTCCCCCTCGCTCGGCTCGCCGCCGACTGTCGATCGCCCCGGGGGGATGTGGGCGCATCCCCGTGCACGGCGCACGCCGCTCCGCCACCGCGGGTTCGGGAGGGGGGAACGGCGCCGCGGCCTGGGGGCGGGGCGAGAGGGGGGGGCGAGCAGCGCACGAGGGGCGAGGGCGAGGGGCGGGCGGGGGGGGGGCGTCGGACCAACGGGCGCGATCGGCAACAGGGGAGACAGTCGGCCCGTATCAGAAGGATGCGCGGTAAGGATGCAAGGGCCTTGGACGCCCAGTTCGAAGTTTTTCGAGCGGGGCGCGGCCAACGAAAGTGGCCAAGGATGGGCCGAGGAGGCAAGGATGCAAGGGTACCCTTGGGAAAGTTGCCCATCCTTACTATGCGGGTTGACTATATGTCGACCCCTATCCCGGGCTGTGTGGATTTTTTTCGAACGGACCAGGCATCTGGGGCCCAACCCTGGGATACACGATGGGGGGGGCGGCCATCCTCGATAGGGGGTGCGTCCGAAGGGCCCCGGGGGGGGTCTCCCAGAGTTGCCCCCTTTCTTTCCTGAGCGGCCAAACCTTCTGGTCGGAACTCGAAGACGTGGGGAGAACAATTACCTGCAAATAGGAATCCCGCCTCTGGAATTCAAACAACCAGTTTCTGATTTCAAAACCAGAGTCAGCGCCAAGCGAAGCACCTACGAGCCAACCCGACCCCATTGCCTCAAGGTTCAAGGCAGCCCCGCCGGAGGCCGACTATGAGAACCTTCAGGTGGGACGTGCCGGAGCTGAGAGGAACCCTGAGATTCGACAGTGCAAACAAATGGAGCATCGCAGAAAATAGCGACCAAACCTCTAGACGGTATATCTCTATTTTCTGCGGGTCGTCGTCGTCGTCGTCCTTCGGCGGCACCGAGCGCTCTCCAATAGCGAC
Source organism: Prorocentrum cordatum (assembly GCA_963575745.1). Taxonomy (NCBI): domain Eukaryota; class Dinophyceae; order Prorocentrales; family Prorocentraceae; genus Prorocentrum; species Prorocentrum cordatum. The sequence continues at coordinate 244,127 of CAUYUJ010008313.1, forward strand.
CAAAACCCTAGGCCCCAGACCCCATCTGCAACTTCTCGGGCGGGATCGATCTACTCTCAATTAGGTCGGGCATGTCCCCCTACGGGCGGATTTTGGACGAAAAAGAACAAATAGCCAAACAAACAAGCAAAAACATCCAACACATGGTCGAAGCATCGGCCCCGGGCCCGTGGGGGCCCGTGGGGCCCTGGGGCCAGACTCTGGACGAAGACGCGCGGTGCGACGCGGAATTGAGCAGGGACCGACCGTCCCGGCATTTCTGTAGGCCTACCACGAAATTTTCTCAGAACCCGACAGTGTTCTAAAAACAAAAACCATGTTCTCAGAACATAGACGGATGTGTTAAGACAAGACAGTCCCAACCAGACATGTTCTGAGAACATTTCGCGCAGACCACAAAAGGTTAATAGAACAGTGTTTGGTAGGCCTATGGGCGAGCCAGAAAGCTTCGCCACTGCTTGAATGAAAGGGGCCCTTGGACACACTAAAAAATACATACAAATCACCGGATTCCCCATATTTTCCGATATGTTCAATGTTTTTGTCTTCCCCCCACTTTCCATATTTTCCCATATCGTCCTGGGGATCGACGATTCTTTGTGTCTGTGTGTGTGTTTGCCCCTCCTGATTGAGGCCAGACTCTGGACGAAGACGCGCGCTGCCCCGCGGAGGCCACAGCCCGTCCGCAGGGAGGCGCCGGGCCCGAGCAGCAACCGGCCCGCCGGAGGGCCCGGGGGGGCCTGGGGCCACCCACTGCCACGGCTGAACCTCAGCGGTGGGTTTCGTTTTCGCTTCGTTTTCGTTGCCCCTCGTTCTGTCGTCAGCCCGCCTTCCACGCAAGACGAGGTCGAAACGAAGACGGCCCACGAAATCGCAAACAAAACGCCGTTCAGGTCCACCCCTGGGGTCGACTGCACGCAAGAGTGACCCTGGGTAAGAGTGACCTTTGGTGCGCGGCTTTTTGGGGACCGCGGGGGGGGGCCAAACACAACCGCGCAAGACGCTACTACCGCATCGCGTTTGGCGATCGGCGAAACCCAGTGGGCCCGCACCAAGGGTCACTCCGGCGAAAGGTCACGCTTACGTCTAGTCGATGGGGCCACCCACCGCCCCGCCCGCGCGAGATCCTGCACGGCGCGGCTCCGGACAGAGGCGGTGCCCAGGGACCCGCGCCGAGGGGGCAGGTGGCGGCGCGCACCAAAGGGGTAGGGCCCAGAGGTCCAGCGCGATGAAGAAGTCACGGCGGAGGTTTTCCGCAGTGTTCGGCCTCTGGGGGCCCTCGCCGGGCCTCGGGGCCGTCAAACAACAACTCTGGAAGCCGGTCCTGGAGTCGGGGAGAGGAAGAGGAGACTTCTGGGGAACCCCGTGTTGAAAAAAACACGGAGCGCCGAGGAGGAGAAGGAGGTGGAGGAGGAAGAGGAGGAAGAGGAGGAAGAGGAGGAGGAAGAGCAGGAGGAAGAGGAGGAGGAGGAGGAAGAGGAGGAAGAGGAGGAAGTGGAGAAGGTGACTCCTCCTCCTCCTCCTGCGCGGCGGAGCACGGTCTGTTCCGCGCGCGCGCGCCCCCTGGGAGCTCGTCCAGCAAGGCGACGACAAGGAAGAAGACCACGGCGGGCACCTCCCGGACGGGACCTGGACACGAGTGCCTAGGCCCCGTCCGGATAGCCAGCCAGCCCCAGCCGCCCCGGCCGCCGGCCCGGGGCGCCCCCGCTGGCGCGCCTAGCGCGCCAGCTCTTCCGCCAGCGCCGCCGCCGAAGCCTGCGCGGCCTCGCGCCCGAGCGCGGAGCGCAGCTGCCGCGCTGTGGCGCAGTGCAGCGCCGTGCTCAGCTCGGCGCCCCAGCGAGCAGCGAGCGCGCTCGCGGTAGCGTCGGCCGCCGGCCCGTCGCCCAGCAGTTGGGCGCGCCCGCGCGCCAGCCAGCGCAGGTGCTTCAGCGCCGCCGGCCCGTGGCGCCCGGCCGTCTCGAGGCTGAGCGGCAGCACCCGCCAGGGGGCGCGGCCGGCGGGGTAGCGACGTCTCTTGTCGCGCTCCCCTTCCCGCGCCACGGCGCCGTCCGCGCCTGCCGCCGCGGCCAGGGCGTCGGCTTCGCCCGGCACGCTGTAGCGGACGGTCACATCCGCTAGCAGCTGCGGGGAGCCCGCCCGCTGCGCCTGCAGGTCGAGCAGCGCCTCCTCGCGGCGGGCCTGCAGCGCGGCCCCGCAGGCCTGGCAGGGCCCAGCTGGCGGGGCGTCGGCGGAGCCCCGCGCCGCGCAGCCGGCTGCCGTGCACGTCCAGTGCCAGCGGTCCCAGGCCGGGACGTGGACCTGGCGCGCCGTCTGGAAGCCGCACTCAGCGTGAATGCGCTCCCAGACGTCTTCGACAGTCCGGCTGCGGGCTTTAGTGCCTCCCCCGCAGGCGCAGCGGAAGGCGTGGTGCGCCTTGCTGCAGAGGGGCTGGCCGCAAAGCTGCCCGGCGCGCGCGCCCGTGCGCCGCCGGTTCTGGCAGCGGCCGTTGGGCGGCGCGAGGTCCTGGCCCAGCAGCGCCCGCGCCGTGTCCAGGTAGTCGTCGTCCCCCAGAAGATGTAGCTGGCGCCGCGGCCTCTCAGAGCGCTCCAGAACGCTCTGAGAGCGCTCTGGAACGCTCTGAACGGCTTGATCCTCGTCCTCGCCCCGTCCGACCAGGACCGTCGAAAGAACGACTCGGGTCGTAAAGCGTAAGCCGGCCCTGGGGACAGGCTCGAGACTTCCAGGGGCCCCGCACTGAAAAATACAAGACTAGGGATCAGTCGACATCCATCCATGCATCCATCCATGCATCCATCCATCCATCAATCCTCCTCCTCCTCCTCCTCCCCGTCCGAATCCAGCCCCTGCTGGCGACGAGTGGGCGACCGGGGGTCGACGCAGCCCCCCCGAGGCCTGTCCCCCCCCCTGGCGTTGCCCCTGCGAGGAGAGGCGGCGGCGGGCCTGCCAGTAGCCGCTCCCGGGCATCGCCACCGGGGACCTCGCCCCCCGCCCGCGGGCAGCGTGGCGCCGCGGCTACTAGTACGACCACGACTACGACCACTACTACTACTGCTGCTACTACTACTACTACTACTACTACTACTACTACTACTGCTACTACTACTACTACTACTACTACTACTACTACTACTACTACTACTACTACTACTACTACTACTACTACTACTACTACTACTACTACTACTACTACTACTACTACTACTACTACTACTACTACTACTACTACTACTACTACTACTACTACTACTACTACTACTACTACTACTACTACTACTACTACTACTACTACTACTACTACTACTACTACTACTACTACTACTACTACTACTACTACTACTACTACTACTACTACTACTACTACTACTACTACTACTACTACTACTACTACTACTACTACTACTACTACATTATTACTACTATACTACTACTACTACTACTACTACTACTATTACTACCACTACTACTACTAAAGCTACTACTACGACTACTACTACGACTACGACTACT
>CAUYUJ010008313.1:247733-262733 GCA_963575745.1 Prorocentrum cordatum
ACTACTACTACTACTACTACTACTACTACTACTACTACTACTACTACTACTACTACTACTACTACTACTACTACTACTACTACTAACTACTACCTACTACTACTACTACTACTACTACTACTACTACTACTACTACTACTACTACTACTACTACTACGACTACTACTACGACGACTACTACTACTACTACTACTACTACTATACTACTACTACGATTCCTACTACTACTACTACTACTACTACGACTACTATATTACTACTACTACTACTACTACTACTACTACGACTACAACTACTAGTACGACAACGACTACGACCACTACTACTACTACTACTACTACTACTTCTACTACTACGACTACGACTACGACTACGACTACGACTACGACTACGACTACGACTACGACTGCTACTACAACTACTACTACTACTACTACTACTACGACGACTACTACTACTATCACAACGACGACGACTACTACTACTACTACTATTACTACTACGACCTACTACGACCTACAACAGCAACTGCCACTACTACGACTACTACTACGACTACTACTAGTACTACTTCTTCTACTACTGCTACTACTACGACGACTACTACTACTACGACTACAACTATTACTACGACTACTACTACTACTACTACTACTACTACTACGATCACTACTAGTACTACTACTACTACTACTACTACTACTACTACTACTACTACCACTACTACTCATAGTACTACTACCAGAACTACTACTACGAATACGACGACGACTACTACTACTACTGCTACATTTGAAAACTACTACTAGCACGACTACTACGACGACTACTACTACTGCTACTACTACTACTACTACTACTGCGCCTACGACTACCAATACGAAGACTATTACTACTACTACTATGACGACGACGACTGCTACTACTACTACGACTACGACGACCACGACGACGACGACGACGACTTCTACTACTGCAACTACTACTACCACTACTACGACCTCTACTACTACTATTACTACTACTACTACTACTACTACTACTACTACTGCTCCTACTACTACTACGACGACGACTACGAATACTACTATGTTAATACTACGACGACTTACTACTACATAATACTACTACTACTACGACAACGACGACGACGACTACTACTACGACTACTACGGACTACGTACTACGACTGACTCTACTACTACTATCACTACTACTTACTACTACTACTCCAGCTGCTACTGCTATGTACTGACTACAATTCTACTACTACTACTATACTACTACTACTATTACTACTACTACTACTACTACTTACGATTACTACTATACGACTACTACGATAATACGACTCTAGACTACTTACTACTACTACTTACTTCACTTCTACTAACTACGACGACGACGGCTACTACGTCGCTGGCGCGCCCCCGAACTGGGGTCCTCACAGCTGGGGCCGGAGGATCGCGCCGAATCCCCGATTCATCGCCGACGCATCGGCGATGCATCGGCGACGTCGGCGGTACATCGGCGACGCCGGGGCGGAAATCATCGGGCTCCACATCGCGCCGCATAACTAATGCATCGCCGATGCGGCGCGACACTCCAGCCCTGTCTACACAAACCCATGTGGGAAACGTGGGACCCATGACTTACCACAATGTCAAGCTACCACCATCAATTAGGAAGCAACTCCTGGGTGGTCTGCACGAACGAACCAGGGCGACTGAGCCCGACCAGGGGGGCCATTCGTCAGAATTAATCCATATTCGGCACAGAATTCGGCCAGCCGAGCACGAGCTGATTTGTCTTTCAGCGGGGTCGACTGTAAGTACGTCCGTGATCCCACCTTTTTCCTTCCGCTGCCCCCTTCCTCTCCCCGCTCCCCCCTTCCCCCTTTTGTTCACCCTCCTGGTCCTTCTCGCCCGCAGTATGTTCTGCCATTTGTTCGTCTGTCTCGACATCGTTCCAAGAAGGGTGGCGGGAGGAGGGAGGCAAAAGGGAGGAGGGAAGGGGGACGAGGGGAGAAAGGAATAGCGAGAGAGAAGGGAGGAGCGAGAAAGGAGGTCGCAGAGAAAAACAGGGAAACATAGAGGATAATGGCAAGAAGCCGTGAGACATCGAGGAAGGGAACGAACCTTCTCCAAACCGTCCCTTCCCAATGCGCCGGAGCCTGTCCTATCCGAGGTCCAGGGTGCCCTGTGTCCTTAAGAACCTAGGTCTCAAAAACGGCATTGTCTGGATCTCTGCAGGACAGGAAAGCAGCACGCGCACCGTCAGGGGAGGGAACCTGCGCGAGCTCCCACTCGTGGCGCCGAAATGACCCACGGCCTGACCAGTGCAAGGGGGGCAGTTCCCTGAGAGCTGCTCCTTCCCTGGCCCCCGCTTGCCCCCCCCTCTTTCCCCTGCTATCCCAACTACTCATCCTGCTCCGTCCCCCTCCTCGCGCTCCTCATGCCTCCTCCTGCTACAGCATATCCTCTCCCTCTCTCTCTCTCTCCCTCTCTCTCCCGCCTCATTCATCCACAGTGGTTCGCTCCTCCTCCCTCCTCCCACCCCATCAACCCCATTCCTCCTCATCCTCACCACCTCCCTCGCTCCTCCCCTCCCTCCACATCCTCGTCATCATCACGTTCTCCGTGCCTATCCTCCGTACCCGCCTCGTACTCTTCCTCGTCCTCGTCGGTCTCGTCGTCCTCCCCACCGCCCGCCTCCTCCCTATCAGATTCATTGTACCCCCTCCTGATTCCTGCTCCAACTCCGTCCGCCGCCCTACCTGTTCATATAAACATGTATCAATATAGATAAACCTTACCACCCACCCGTCTCGTCCTTGTCCACTCCTCCTCCTCCTCCTCTTCCTCCTCCTTCTCCTCCTATATACTCCTTCTCCACCCCCTCCCCTTCCTCTTCCACCCGTTTCTCCTCCTCCTCCTCCTCCTTCTCCTCCTCCTCCTTCGCATCATTCTTTCCGCCTCCTCCTTCTACTCATCTCCTCGTCTCCTCCTCCTCCTCCTCCTCCTCCTCCTCCTCCTCCTCCCCCTCCTCCTCCTCCTCCTCCATCTTCCCCGAAGCCTCGATTCTATGCTGCGGGCAGTGGTAGCGCCAAGAAGGCGCTGCCCTGCCCCGCCTCGTCCTCCTCATCGTCCTCCGTTCTCCGCCTCTTCCTCCCGATCCCAGGAATGCCCACACCACCCTCCTCATCCTCCTCCTCCTCCTCCTCCTCCTCCTCATCATCATCAGTATCATCATCAGCATCAGCATCATCATCAGCATCAGCATCATCATCATCATCAGCATCATCATCATCATCATCATCATCAGCATCATCATCATCATCACCATCACCATGACCATCAACACCATCAGCATCAACACAGTCATCACCATTAGCATCATCACCGTCATCCTCAGCATCAGCAGCACCATCATCACCATCATCATCAGCAGCATCACCATCACCATCATCATCATCATCATCATCATCAGCAGCAACACCGTCTTCAGCATCGGCATCACCATCATCATTACCATCACCATCACCAGCATCATCACCATCGTCCTCATTCCCATCCTCATCATCGTCCTCATCCTCCTCCTCCTCGTCAGCCTCATCATCACCATCATCATCAGCATCATCGTCATCATCAACACCATCATAATATTCAGCATCAACATCATCAGCAGCCTCACCGTCATCAGTGTCGTCATCGTCACCATTACCCTCATCATCGCCATCACCATCATCAGCATCAGCATCATCATCAACATCAGCGTCAGCATCATCCTCCGCAGCAGCATCATCAACATCCGCAGCATCAGCATGATCGCCACCAGCATCATCGTCAGAATCAGCATCGCCATCAGCATCGCCATCAGCATCAGAAGCATCATCATCAGTATTTTCAGCATCAGCGTCCGCATCATTGTCAGCATCATCATCGACATCCGCAGCATCAGCATCATCATCATTATCCTTACCGGCGTCGGCACCATCATCATCACAACCACCATAATCAACATCACCTTCATACTCACCACCAGCATCACTATCAGCATCAGCATCGACATTAACAGCATCATCGTCATCGTCGTCGCCCTTGTCTCACCTCACCAGCCTCATCAGCAACAGCAACAGCAGCATACTCAGCGTCATGAATATCACCACCACCATCAACATCATCACCATCACCACCAGCAACATCACCAGCAGCAGCATCATCATCACCACCACCACCACCATCGTCATCAGCATCCTCCTCCTCATTAGCAACAGCAACCGTAGCACCATTAGCCTAAGTTCCGCATCATCAGCAGCCGCATCAGCATCAGCATCAGCCTCAGCATTATAAGAATCAGCATCACCATCATCAACTGCATCATCATCAGCATCACCATCAGCATCATCATCAGCATCACCATTATGTTCGTTAGAACCATCAGCATCAGCACCTTCAATCCATCCATCCATATACGCACCCATCCATCCATCCTTCCACCCATCGATGTTTCTCGTCGACGCGTTCTCCTCCTCCTCTCCCTCCTCCTCACTCGCCCCTCCCTCCTCCCCTCCCTCCTCTTCTCCCTCCTCCCTTCACGATCCTCGCCCGTTTCACTCAGTTCGGGCTCCACCCGCTCCCCGACGGCACCGCCCCCGGGCACGACCAGGACAGCGGCGTGAGCAGCCGCGCGGGGTTGTGGCCGCCGACGGCGAGCTCGCTCTCCTCGCCTCCTAAAGGGGGCAGATCGGGAGGAGCGTGGGGAGGGGAAAATGGGGTCAAATGCGTGGAGGGTGGGGCGGGTGGGGAGGGTGGGGAAGGGAAACCAGGGATGGGGGCAGTTAGGGGGGAGGGGAGGGGAGGGGGGGGCGATGGGGAGACAGGGGGAAGAGGGGAAGCTATGCGCGTTCGCGCCATACCTGACATCCTGCCTCGCCCACCCACCCCCGCCCATCGTGCAGAGTTCTTGTTACGTGTCCGCCGACGCGTGTCATAGCGGACCTGGAAATCCAAAATGGACCCCTTATCGTGTCATGCGAATCCACAGGGGCTGCGTACTGTCGAGAGGTGGCGGATGAGCAGGTTGATGAGCAGGAAGAAACGGAGAATAAAGGAGAGGGACGGGAACGAACAACAGCAACAGCAGGAACGGAACGGAACGGAACATAATGCCCTGACGGGGGGAGCGCACAGCACTAAATACAGAGCTCAGCTCAGATTACTGGCCTCTGGAAGAGGCAGCTTCCTTGTCACGAATTCTCTCCACAAGAGCTGCCAACCGCACCTCGTATGAATGGGGCGGCCCCTGATGCCGAAGGAACATTCACCACCGTAGAGTCGGACACCGCGGGGCTCCTGGGGGTTCTCTCCGACGTTTTCTTAGGAGCCAGCCGATCAAGGGGAACAGTACGGCCCAGGAACTCCAAACATTTACGATTGGGAGACTTACCCGGGAAAAAGCGGTTTGTAACCTCCTGACCATTCTTGGTGGGAGGCATACAGGGCCCAGCCAACTTTAAAGCACGGCCCTGGGACAACCCTCCACGTCAAACGCACATAGCTTTGCTTCTCAGGGATCGCACACACGACACCGTCCGAAGCAAGATTTCGAGCCAGCCCAGCCGCGAAGCGAGGTGCCCCTGGGGATCCTTGAGCAGCTTATATACTCCAGCGCAGCCTGTGAGATCAAGCTGCGATCGAGAATCCCCGCCTACCCGCAAGCGTCGGCTGCCGTGGAACCCAGCGGCCCCGCCCTGCCAGTCGTGCCAGCCGGCGCGGAGCCTGTGGCGCGCGCGCGCCTCGGGGCACGGGGGGGTCGGGGCCGCCTGAGATCGTTCGTATATAACGGCAGTACAGCAGCAGCGAGTTTAACAAAGTTGATCGCCCTCTCAAGGGCAAGCTTGACCGACGGCAGAAACTCTGGACCCGCGCCCTCGCGATGCATCAGAGCTTTCTTCGCATGGTGATCAACAGCCGAATTGCCTACAACGAACTCTTCTTTTTCGCCATCCGGCAAAGCATCGATGACTGCCAGGGTGCGGCGGGATTTCACATGCCGAACTTCCTGGAGTCACTCCTGCCCCTCGAGACTCTGAACGAAAAGCCAAATTCCAGCAAACTTCGAAGAGGCAGCCAACTGATGAGCAATATTGCACTGAATGACTTTTACCGCCGACATGCAATCAGCACCGAGCACCGCAGGTCTGTTTGCCACCTGACCGCACAGAGCAATCGCAACGTGCTCAGACATAGCAGGAATCTGGGGAAAAGTGCCGTGGACTACGCCACGAACAACAGCGACAGGCTCGGGCGCGGCTCCACAATCAGGCAGCACTCCAATAGCCCACGCAGCTCGCTGGAGCGCACGGATGGGAGGCTTGGAGCACGACCCGTCTGATTCAAGACGGAGCACCTGATCGCTGGAGAGATCTGCAATCTCTTCTGGAATCATATCTATGTGGGTTGCCCTCGACACCAAACAACTCAACCTCCGACGACGTACTAGGCTTGGGCAACCCACTGTCAGGATACACGAAAATCCCATGGATGAGAATCTCGAGTTCGGGATCTTCGAGTGCCGCCTGAATGCGCTCAGACGTGGCCCCCGACTCGCCACGGGCAGATTTCACGTCCTCACGCGCGCACGCGCAGAGTCCGTGGTGGAGTTTGTCGACCTGTCCGCACTCGCGACGCCCGTAAGTGGCGTGACCCGCCAAACGACCTCTCTCGTTGGCCCGCGCTCCATTGCACCCACAGCATTACACTAAAAACTTAGCGTGCCTACCCAGACCCTCAGCTTTTGGCCCCAGTCGGTCCCTCGCGAGATCCAAGGTGGCCCTGTCTGTGCCCAGGGGGGTGGCCTAATTTAGCTGCCAGGGCCAGCTCGTGCTGGCGTTGGATACTTATCTCTAGCATATCGGCTAACAGTGCAGGAGGGGCATGATCGATCCTGGCCGCGAGACCGCTATGATCATTACACTTCAAAGGCACCGCTAACCGAGAACCCCTGTCCCCGAGAAGCACCAGCTTAGAAGTTAAAGAGGCACCTCCGTGGCCAAGGGCATCGGGACAACACACCGTTCGCTGGTGGGACCCCCACTCGGCCTGACTGAGGACTGAAACTTCAGCACCAAAACTGCTAGCTGGGGCAACTCCAGCACGGCAAATCTTGGAAAATGGTGCACCGTTCCTTCCCTTAAACCGTCTTCTGTAAAACTTGACTTTCCTAAGTCTCATTTTCATCACAGAAAAACGTCGGGCCTGCTCCGCTCTCACCCCTACTGCATCGCGCCTGGCCCCTGCAGCCTCGTCGACGCCGAGGTAGGAGACGCTCTGCTTGAGGACCGAGCGCGGCCAGTCCAACGCATCGAGCACCGCGTGGCCGAGCTTCTGGGCGGACGCCAGCAGGCCGATCTTGCCAAAGTTGAGACCAACAGGAAGCTTATCAGAGATACGTAGGAACACAACCATGGCATGAACAGAAACCTGGACGGCGCTCCCCTTATCTTTGGCACCGTTGCTCAGAGAAGTACCGTCGATGTAGTTCAAGTAATCTATCGCTGGGCATATGGAGATGTACTCATCAAACTCTGCATAAGCGCGCACTCTGATCGCCAAATCGTTGCAGCCGTCGCCCGCAGGTAAGCCACACATCGTAAACAATGGTGTGACTGAGCGATGCTTACCCAATCAAATGATACGCGGTGAACGCCACGTGTTGTAGACAAGCTTGAGCCAGCATACAGGCGCACCAACTTTCAGAAACTTCAATCTCAGCAGATCCAGCGGGGTGGACTCGTAGTATTTGGACCACTCGATGACCCACATGAGGAGATGGCGGTGACTATGGTGATCACTCTCTGCTCGAGCCGCCTGCAGCCATGCACAGCCCAGTGCCGAACGCCCTCTAGCTGCACCCCAATACTGACGAGAAATCTGCTGACTGATTCCTGAAACCATGCATCTGCGAGCGCGTTGCCATATGCGATACACTCCAGCATACAGAATTATCAAACGATTGCCTCCTGAAGGCTTGCCTAACATCGGCATCTGAAACCAACGTAGCTGCTTAGGAAGAAGCCCAATCGCCTCAGAACGTTGAAATATGGGACTGAGCACCTCCAAGGCGCTATCGTCTAACATGAGGGCATGCCGAGGATGGAAGTGACCGAAGCTAACCGAGGCTCCCGTCGGAAATGTCTCCACAATCGATCTGATCGATACAGGCTCCATCACAGGGCAAGTGCTACGATCAGGCACCCACGCATAAGGTGCCTCGCCACTGGCCTTCCAGAGCTTCTGATACATCTCCACTTCCTTCTCGACGATCGCCACTGGACTACCGGAGACAACTGGCCCAGTACACTGAACTGGATCCGGAATGGCATTGACCTTCGTAAGTCGGTGAGGAGCGCGAGCACCACGAGAAACAGACTCGGCACACCAATCACTCCACAACTGCGTGGACTCTTTGTTCATGCCTAAGACAGCGGCCTCCAAGTCCTCATTGACCCCGCCTAAGAACTGGGAGATCGCATCAGCGCCCATGGGGATGCCGCTGACGAGCTCACGCGCTTACAGAGAAATCCAGACGAGCATGTAGCCCTTCACCGTGATACTGCACCGTGGGAAAACTGTCTACCTCAAAAGAACACTGATCGAGATGACTGGTCCCACGATAATGCTGCAGGACCGCCTGAAGACTATTTGTCACCCACTGCCATCCCTCAGCCATCACCTTGGCATGCGTCTCATCATCCAGCTCGTAGGACGCGTCGATCCACCTGGGAGATAAGTTGCGACCGAAAGCTCCAGGCTCTTTCAACTCCGTGCCCGCGTTGATCGCCACCTGCCTCGCCGCCGCCGCTGCAAACTTCGACCAGACTCGCGAAAGAAAAGCCCAAGCTGCTTCCACTGACTGTGTCTCATCCGTCGCCGTGGCTAAACGCGCCTCAGCAAGAGCGCGATGGGTGTCCCAGTCAGCTGGGGGAGCAGTAGGACCTGTCACTGGAGCCGACGGCAGCGACGGAGAGAACGTGTACACAAAGTGGCGAATGCTGTCGCCGTTATCCACAACGCGGAGCAGAACGGGTCGACGCAGTCGTTAAGCCCATCGAATTTCGGCTTCCACACCTCGAAAACCGCGGGCCGCCACGCCGTTGACAACAAAGTAATCGATCGTTGTGGACCCAGTTCCCCCACGACAAGTCACTTGCGCTGGCTCTGCCATGGTAGCCTTTGCCGTGCGAGGAAAGCCACGAGACTCCAGCCCCGCCGCAGACATGTTCCAATCGCAGCCAGCAGTTCAAGGCCCACGGCAGCCAGAGAAACATTGCCCGAGCTTGGCCAAGACTGTGGAATTGATGCCCGTGGGACCGATGGAGTCCTTGAGACAGCCACTGAGCACATGGCACGGTGGCCACCCATGAAGATCTACCATTACATGCTGTAATCGGTGTGGGCACAGAACGCGCTGGCCATGCTCAGGCAAACGAAGACCCAGATCAGCTCGTGCAAACACCGCCACTCCAGTCGATGGGTTGCCCACTGTAGCCACGCCAGGAACTGCAATCAACTTCCAGCCACGATTGTGCGCCCGCGTGTACAAAGACTCGACGTTAGATGCGTCAAATCCAATCTCTTGAGCCAGAAGTGCGTGCGCACATGAACGCGCCACTCGATCTTTCAACGTATTCCGTCCAACATTGGCATTGAACGCATCGAACGTGTATGTACTCTGCAAGGGCGGTGTAGGAACTGGCCTGGTCTTTCCAGCCATTGACACAGGCGCGCCAGAAACTCTCGCAGCCACGAAACCATCTTCCAAGCCTGCAGGTCGGCACTGCGACCGGCCAGATGCCCCTGCAGTCAGACCGCGAGGCCAGGGGGGCGAGCAGCGCGTGCCATCCGTGGGCGGTCGGCACCCTCTACCCTCAGATTGCCTCGCCGCGGCCGGGTCGCAGGAACCAGACGGGCCACAATGCGCGCCGACAAGCGATGATACTGCAGCAGCCGACGAAACCACAGCAACAGAAACATTCTGAGACCTGGGGAGGGTGGGCTCCGAGGGCAGAGACTCTGCATTCCCCGCAGCACACAGTGGACCTGACGCCAGTCCAGAGAGAATGCTGCACTTCATCTCGTTACCCGAGTCGCTGTCGTTTGGCAAGCTCTCGAAGCTCGGTGTTGAACGCCTCGTAGGCGCCTGTCTCGACGAGGGACTTTTTTCTTCATCAGACAGGTCCTCGAATGATCGCTTAGTTGCATCGCCAGTGGCTGGCGCAGCCCCGCCGCCAGCAGAAGGCCCCCCACCAGAGCTAGCAGCTGGAGACGCCGATGCAGCGAACTTGGTCTCGAGCACCTCCTGCAGCTTGGTCCAGAGGTCGGAACCGAGGAAGCTCTGCAAGTCGCCATCACTGGTGTCCGTAGCCTTAACGTCGGAGTCGAAGGTAGGTTGAGTTGGGGCTTCAGCGGCAACCTCGGGCCCCACAAGCAAGGCCGCGCGCTTGAACTCCGCCTCCAAGGTAGTGATCTCAGCCTTTTTTGCGTGAAGCTGCGCGCGCCGAGAATCCAATGCTTCTTGCATATTCTGAATATGTTCCTCCTTCTCGCTGATCTCACCCTCCAGCTTGATACGGTGCAACTTCGCTTTATCAAAATATTGCTGCGCACGGCGATGGGACTGAGCAGGGGTGCGCAATGCCTTGTGCTGCTCGCGCAGCGCCGCCAACTTGTCCTTCGTCGCCTTTTAAATATCATCACTCTCGTCTCCAGGTAGCGCCTTGATGATCGACTCAGATTGCGCAATCTTGTTGGGTAACTTGGTACGTTTGGTAGAATCGTCTTCATCCATCTCTGTGCTGTTGCCACCTGCTTTATCCTTGTCTTGCTTCCACGGCGGCACCCCCCCCCACCTGGCGCTGGCCAGACTTTAGGCGGCGTCGCACTCTGGGTAGCGCCACTTTGGCCAAGGGGTAGCTTCTCGATGGCCTCCAGACGCTTGCGCGTTTCATCTTTCGGCTTGCCACTTGACTTCCCGCCCGCACGATCACCTGTGGACAAGATCTCCTGATGAGCGGTCCAAACGGCCTTCTTGATACGAGGCGGCGCTTCATTTTCACACTGACAGCGGATACGCGATGCCCAGTTCGCCGAGGCTGAGCACCGCCCACATGCCCACGTGGGCCGCCGCGGCCCGCGGAACACCGCAGGGGCGGACGGCAGCGGCCCTGGCGCCATGGTGAGGCCCTCGTCTCGCACTTCTGAGAGGGAGCCCAACCCCTCGGTGTAGGCGAAAGCAAATGTCGGGCGCAGGCGCCCTGGCACAGCCGCGGAATAGCGGTATCCGTGGATGCCAATGCGGGCTCAGCCCGCCAAAGCATAGGTCTTGAGCCAGAATGGCTACGGAGCAGCAGCAGCAGGAGCTGAAGATTGAGGAGCGGGAGGAGCAGGATGGACAGGGGATGGCGAAGGGGAAATTATGGGGGCGACAACGATGCAAAGAACTCGGATCCTGAAAAGTGACCCGCGCTTGGGTGATAGCGCCGTTCTGAACAACGAAAACAACATGCCGATCCGAAATTGAGGCCCACGCTGCAGCGAGAACTAAAAAACACACCAACAACATCGAAAGCAATCGGATTGTAACATAACAGCTTAGTTCTGCGTCTGAAAACATTCTGGCGGAGACGACAGCTATCTTCCAGACAGGGTCAGGGAAAGGAGACGAGTCGCATTCATACGGTGTACTTGTACGTAGAGGGAGGAACAGGGAGAGAGGAGGGAGTCTCAATACGCCTCCACCTCTTGCCTCATTACCACCTCCATGGTCATGATCTGAATCATCAACACCATCATCACCATCCACCCCAGTTCCTCCGCACGGAAAGTAGGAGTCGTGAATCGCGTGCCCGGGGGCAACAACTCTCATCGGGAGTTGCTTGAACCCCCTCCTGGAACCCCCCTTCTCAGGATGGACCCTCATCATGAAAGGTTGTTTTGTGCTGGGCCTTATGTTTGTTTGTATCCTGTCGGAACGGAATGGAATTGAAGCTTCGTTGGTGCTTGCTTTGAACCCTGTTTGTATCCTGCCTGTTTTGCTGTTGCTGTTTTGGAATGGAAGTGATTTATGGTCGTTCCTTCTGCGAGTCACGAGTCCCACATCGGCAGGACGGCGCGCTGCCGGCTCGCAGGGCGCAGCGTGCCGCTGGGGCCGACGCCACGGCACGCTGAGCTCGCGGTGCGAAGCTGGTCCAAGGAGGAAGCCCCCCGAGGAGGACCTGCCGGACCCGTTACCACTGCAGTGGCGGCCCGACCACGAGAAGCCTTCCACCAGAAACCCAGCCCTGAGACCCCAGGACGTCCATTGGTTTTCGGTGTGGTAACGTCGCGCCTTCAACAGCAACACCATTGAAACCCAAGAAGCCCAGGGCACCCTGGAGGCAAGCAGGGTGTTTCTTGGCATGGGCCTCCACTGTAGGAAGCCTTCCCCTCGCACCGTTTCCCTCACCTGGCGGTTGTTCTCTGCCCCTGGCGCCACTGGCAACTACGGCTCGGCTGTCGGCTACGTCCGATGCTTGCTGGGAGCCCTGTCTGTGTGCATGCGGCTTTCACACGCAAGGGGGGGGGGAGATCGGGTGAAGGTGAGGTCGGGATACTGCCGCAAAGCCCTCCCGAAACGTGAGCGTGAAGCCAATAGGACCCATCCTAAAAACCTTCCTCGATAAGGGTTATTCGAGGAGGGTCTATTCGAAAACCTGCTCAGGAGGTGTGCAATGCAGGGGCGAATATTACAAGAACGCCATCCCGAAATGCAAGCGTGAATCCCCTCTAAAAACCGACCTCAGGAGCGATGTCCCTAAAGGCTCTCTCCTGGAAAACCTGGGGCCCGGCCTGAGGAAATGGTAATCTCTTCCACTAAACAGGGTTGTCTTTTGATTTCCGACGCCATCCAGAAACGTGAACGTGAACCCCACACCTCCTGAAAACTCTCCTCAGGACTTGTTACTCCATGAAAACCCCTCCCGGATACTCGTCCTCGCGAAAAACTGTCCCATCCCTGCGCCACACACGCACATGCGCGTTTTTTTTCCCACGGAAGACACCTCCTGGAACCCCTTCAGAATAGGCTTCCTCTCCTGAGGGATGGTTTTCCGGACTTTTGGGGGGGAAAACGTAGGATGGGGCGCTGCCGGAAAGCCAGCCCGAAACGCGAGCGTGAACCCCAAACCGCTCCGACCTATCCATCCTCAGGAAGGGTTTTCTCTGACAGATCCTCCTGGGCTATCCTTCAGGGAAGGGTGCAAGCCTCCAGGAAGGACAAACACATATATGGAAAATTCATCCTCTGCACTGGTTGAAGCCTCCTCAGGAGTGTTCGTTCTCCGGTTTTCATCAGACTACATCCTGGACCCCCCGACCCCCCCCCTCCGGATAGATGCTCAAGAGTGGCTTGTGCGCGGAAAACCGTTCCTGGACCAAGAAATTGTCCAAGGATCCTGCTGGTGCTTGCATACAAGACACATCCTCAGGAGAGGTTCCCTCCTCCTCTGGTTGGGTTTGCCCCGAAAGCCTCGCTTGGTGGTTCTGCTCGGGATCAGCTTCTCCCATCCTAACAACACTCTCGCGTTGGAAACCACCTGCGAGGAGGGGGCCTGCTCAGAATTGGTCATCCACTCCTCAGGGTGCTTCCACCCACCAGGAGGGGCCCTCCCCTTCTCTGAAAGGGTGTTCCCATTCCTCCCTCACTTCCCTCCTCGCTCTCCTAAGGGGGCGACATCCGAGACGTACCCCCACCAACCATCGATTCTTCCGAATCGATGGGAGGCGGGGGTAAGCTTCGGACTTCGACACGTGTTCGACGAATTCCGAACCGTGCCCCCGCCGCCCATCGAGTTGCCTGAATCGTTGATCGGCCTCGAGTTCGCCACCGATCCCCCCTCCTCGCTCCATCTGCTTCCACTTCTCCTGGAAGCGGCGGCGCAGTGTGAACGGCGTCCGCCCCAGCGGCGCGGGCGCACGCCCCCCCCCCCCCGCTCGCCGAGCTGAGCTCGCTGGCTGGAGCCGGGCGGCAAAAGCGCGGGGCGAGGGCCACCTCACGAGGGGTGTGGCGACCCCGATCCCCGACTCCAGAGGGCGTTGGACTGGACCGGCACACTGGGCCCAGGCCCAGTGCTGGGATACCGTCGGACTTGATTGGACAGGACACGCGAGAGGGCACATTTACCCTCCCGAGGGCCACAGCGCCACAGGAGGGCCGCAGTGCGATAGGAATGCAGGAGGCACGGGTCGCGAGACACAGGGCACAAAGGTACCCTTGATTCGGCAGGGTCGACCTGCTCATCCGGGCCGACTGCATACCGATGGGTGGGCGTCCACCCCCGATGAGGGTGCGTCCGCGTGGGCGCGTGAAAGGCGGATCCCCCACGTCCCCCTCCTCCTTCTCCTCCTCCTCCTCCTCCTCCTCCTCCTCCTCCTCCTCCTCCTCTCCTCCCTCCTCCCTCCTCCTCCTCCTCCTCCCTCCTCCCTCCTCCCTCCTCCCTCCTCCCTCCTCCCTCCCTTCCGCGAGCGACTTGATTGGCAACTCGGGAGCTGGGGGCGAACGGTCGCCTGTGAGCATCGCGCCAGGGAGGCGCGGGCCACAGAAATTTCGGCACCGTTGTTCTGAAGAGGAAGAGGCGTAAACATACACTGTTGGCGCTCCGCGGGGATTTCTTGGATCTGCGCTGGCCCCCCCCCGCCCTGGCGCGCTCCGCGCGCGAGGGGCGGCGCCGGAGGCGCCGCAGGGGGGCCCCACCGCGGATCCAAGAAATCCGCGCGGAGCGCCCAAACTTGATGTTCCTGACGTTCGGAGGAGGAGGAGGACGGAAATGGGGAATGGGGAGTGGGGGAGGGGGAGGGGGAGGGGGATGAGCAGGAGGAGGAGGAGGAGGAGGAGGAGGGGGGGGGAGAGTGAGGAGGAGGGAGAGAAGGCCTCTGGCCCTCTTGGGACCCTCCTGGGGAC
>CAUYUJ010008313.1:267733-302733 GCA_963575745.1 Prorocentrum cordatum
TTGAAGCTATCCTGTCCACTGCTCGTGCAAACATCCCACCCTTCCACCCGCAACTTGGTCGCAAGGTTTCTTAAGACAAGACCGTGACGGTACGTCCCACATGACACTTGGCCACGACACCGACGCCGACGACGACAGCGACAACGACGACGACGACGGCGCCGCCGACACCGAGTACGACGACACCGGCGACGTTTCCAACGACTTCGACGACGACAACAACGACACCGACGACGACGACGACGTCAACGACGCCGACGACGACGACGACGGCGACTACGACGACACCGACGACGTCCCCGACGACTTCGACGACGACAACGACGCCGACGCCGACGACGACGAAGACGACGACGGCGTCGCCAACGACGACGAGGGAGGAGGACGACGACGGCGACAACGACGACAACGGCGACAACGACGACAACGACGAAAGAGGAGGGAGGACGGCGACGACGCGAACGACGAAAAAGGAGGAAGGACGGCGGCGCCGACGACGACAACGACGAGGGAGGAGGGAAGGCGACGACGACGACGGCGACGAAATAGGAGGGACGACGACGAGTCGCCGAAGACGGACGACGACGACGACGACGGAGGAGGAGGAACGACGACCGCGGCAACAATGACGACAGAAACGACCACGATGCCAAAGAGGACGACGACGACGAACACGAGGAAAGACAGAGGATGACGTAGGCGACGACGACGACGACGCGGGAGGGAGGAGGACGGCGACGACGACGACGACGACGACGCAACAGCGCGCGAGCGCACGCTTTTGTTGAAAACCCGTGTTCCGAACCCCTGTGTTTTTGTACGTTTTTTGGACACACGATGTTTGAATCCTTCCGAAACCGATGGGTTCAAGGTTTTCGGCATACGCGCGCGACAACGCGCGCGTTTGCACTTCGTCTCATTTTTTGCAGGGGATTCTCGCGACGGCACACGCGCAAAGGCGTTCGACAGATTTTGACATGCGCGCGCGAAGCCCTTTTAATAGCAGTTTGTGAAAATATTGAAAAACCGACGGTTCTCTTAAGATTCGCAAGAGCTCGCGCGGAAGCTTTTTTAGAAAACCAGTGTTGCGAAACCGTGTGTTTCAACCTCGATTGCGAAATCATTCCGGCACCGAAAAGTTTTGAAGGATTTCGGCACGCGCGCGCGACAACGCGCGCGCGCGCACTTCGTCCCATTGCGCGCAAGGGACTCGCGAAACAAATGCTACGTTAGAACAAACATGTCACCGCATAGTTGTTTTAATAATATACACATATCTATATATAAAGGGCCCTCCGGGGGGGATGCAAGTTGGCCTGGGACATTGCGATTTCAAAATTAGGATGGACATGTGGTCAGAACCACGCATGATTCACATGCCCGAAAAGGGGGGCGATAACGCTACTCTTTTTAGAAGGGGGAATCAATTCGCAGATTCCTGAGAGAGCCTTTTCAGGATTCCTCGGGATCCTTGAACACTTTTTTTTTTTTTGCCCCCCCCCCCCCACCCCCCCTCCCCGGCTTCGCTTTCAGGGGGGCGGGGGGGGGGGGGGCGAGGGGGAAGGGGGGGGTGAGTTGATAAAACCGTGTGTGCGTACAACTTCGTTTTGCTGCGATGCATCGCCGTCACTAGCATCATCATCATCGGCATCAGTTGACAAAGTCGTGTGCGCGTGTACATGCGTGTTTTCATACTATCACAAAGTGTGTTCTCATACCACCGCCGTCGCGACCCAAGCATCCCCAGAGATGTGCGATCTGGTGGCAAACAATCCGTGCGTCGAATCCATCAACATGGCGACTGCGACGACGATCGTGCGATGATGGCGGTACCCGATAGCAAGAAGGTGATCGAGCCTCAAACCAGGTACGGAAGAGAGTACCCGAGTTGAGAACTTAACTTGATATATTCCATATGGAACAACACACATATGATGATGCTGACAAGTATGTGTTTCAATATGCTGCTGATGACGATGGTGATGACGAGTATGTGTTTCAAGATCCTGCTGATGGCGATGATGATGACGAGTATGTGTGTCAAGCTGTTGATGATGACGATGATGATGACGAGTATGTGTTTCAAAATTCTGCTGATGAAGATGGTGATGACAAGTACGTGTTTCAATATGTTGCTGATGATGGTGGTGATGACGAGTATGTGTTTCAAGATGCTGCCCTTTCCTGTCGTGCCCCCGCCCTATCCTCGGAGATGGCGGTTTCGACATCACCCTGGGATCCCCAAGATCATCCCCTGTCAGGGGCAGGTCGCGAGTACCAGAAATGAGAGTTACGAATCTTCTGGTATGCGCTGGGGGCAATCCATTATCATAATGGGCCTCACAGGGCATCATCGGGAAACACAGTCCACCAGACTAAGGGAATAACCCCCTGGGTCTAAGCACCCATAGCGGGTTCCATGAGTCCTCCTCTCCTTCCTCCTCTTCCTCCTACTCCTCCTCCGCCTCCACCTCCGTCTCTTCCTCCTCATCCCTCTTACTTCCAGTGGGTGAGCGCCGAAGCGCGTTCCAGAGGGACATCTTAAGCCTTAATCCCTCGATTCTCTGGCCTCCGGAGGCCCGAAACGAACATGAGCGAATTACCATATGAGTTGTTTTGCAGCGGGTAACAACAAAAATCCTTATGTGATAAACTACAAATAGAATCTGCTGGCAGGTTATGACAATGTTGATAACGATTATGCTTCGCAAGGGATTCCGAAGGTTATTGCGACGATAAGCACGTGTTTCAAGATGCTGCTGTTAACGACGGTGGTAACACGCATTCCTTTGAAGGTGATGGCGATGACGATGGCGGTGACGAGTATGTGTTACAAGACGCTGCTGATGACGATGATGATGACGAGTATGTGTTTCAAGATGCTGCTGATGACGATGATGGTGACGAGTATGTGTTTCAAGATGCTGCTGATGACGATGGTGATTACAAGTACGTGTTTCAAGATGTTGCTGATGACGATGGTGATGACGAGTATGTGTTTCAAGATGCTGCTGATGACGATGGTGATGACAAGCATTTGTTTCAAGATGCTGCTGATGACGATGGTGATGACGAGCATGTGTTTCAAGATGCTGCTGATGACGATGGTGATGACGAGCATGTGTTTCAAGATGCTGCTGATGACGATGGTGATGACGAGCATTTGTTTCAAGATGCTGCTGATGACGATGGTGATGACGAGCATGTGTTTCAAGATGCTGCTGATGACGATGGTGATGACGAGCATGTGTTTCAAGATGCTGCTGATGACAATGGTGATGACGAGCATGTGTTTCAAGATGCTGCTGATGACGATGATGATGACGAGCATGTGTTTCAAGATGCTGCTGATGACGATGGTGATGATGACGAGTATGTGTTTCAAGATGCTGCTGATGACGATGATGATGATGATGATGATGACGAGCATGTGTTTCAAGATGCTGCTGACGATGATGATGATGACGAGCATGTGTTTCAAGATGTTGCTGATGATGGTGATGACGAGCATGTGTTTCAATGCGCTGCTGATGACGATGGTGATGACGAGCATGTGTTTCAAGATGCTGCTGGTGACGATGGTGTTGACGAGTATGTGTTTCAAGATGCTGCTGATGACGATGGTGCTGACCAGCATGTGTTTCAAGATGCTGCTGATGACGATGGTGGTGACGAGCAGGTGTTTCAAGATGCTGCTGATGACGATGATGATGATGACGAGTCTGTGTTTCAAGATGCTGCTGATGACGATGATGATGATGATGATGACGAGTATGTGTCTCAAGATGCTGCCCATGACGATGGTAGCGACGAGCATGTGTTTCAAGATGCTGCTGATGACGATGATGATGATGAGTATGTGTTTCAAGATTCTGCGGATGACGATGGTGATGACGAGCATGCGTTGGGAGCAATGCGTTGTCATAAAGAGCTTCACAGAGCACAATCGAGTGGGAAGCACAGCCCACCAGACTAAGGGAAAAACTCCCTGGGGCTAGGCACCCATAGCATATTCCATAAGTTATCCTCTCTTCACCCTTCTTCCTCCTCCTCCTCCTCCTCCGCCTCCACCTCCGTCTCTTCCTCCTCGCCCCTCTTACTTCCAGTGGGTGAGCGCCGAAGCGCGTTCCAGAGAGATTAATAAGCCTTAATATCTCGATTCTCCGGCCTCCGGAGGCCCGAAATAAACACTAGCGGGTTACAAATTGATTTCTTATGTTGTTGAATTACAAAAGGGAATCCTTTTGTGGTGAACTAACATTGTTTTATTTTGTGGCAGATTACAAAAAGATTCCTTTTGTGGATAATTACGAAAGGACTTCTTTTGTGGAGGATCACATGATGATTCCTTTTTGTGGCGAATTACGAAAGGGAATCCTTCTGTGGTGAATTACAAAAGGATCTCTTTTGTGGAGGATTACAAAGGGATTCCCCTTGGTGGAGGAATACAAAGGGATTCCTTCTGTGGAGAATTACAAATTGATTTCCTTTTGAGGGCTCTCCTGGAAGTGAACCAGGGGACAAGGAAAAAAAAAAAAAAAAAAAAATCTTTGAAAATTAAGAGAATTGCAGGTTGTCAATGAATTTCAAATGCTTTGAAGCAGGAACATACATATACAACAAAACACCGCATTTCCAAGGTTTTGGGGCCGAAACCATATGAAAACACAGCATTGTTGCATTCGGATTGTGAAAATGCTGTGTTTTTATATGTTTTTGCTTCAAAACATTGGAAATTCATTGAAACCCTGCAATTTTTTTAATATCCAATGTTTTTTTTTTGTCCCCTGGTTCACTTCCAGGAAAGCACTCAAAGGAAATCAATTTGTAATCCTCCACAAAAGGAATCCCTTTGTATTCCTCCACCAAAGGGAATTTCTTTGTAATCCTCCACAAAAGGGATCCTTTGGTGATCCTCCACAAAAGGAATCCTTTTGTAATCCGCCACAAAAGGAAACAAATTGTAATACATGATGAACATAATTCCCGTGTAATTCCTTACAAAAGAACTCAATTTAAAATGTGCTACAACAGGAATCGTTCTGCATTCCACTGCTTTGAACAACCCTTTTAGAGATGACGAAAAGCATAATCAACAGGAAAGCAAGCACATCAGAAGTAATAGACCAAAACCGAAGTGGTACACACACACACACGGTTTTATCAACCTTACGGGGAAGGGGGGGGGAACAGGCCGAGGGGGAAGCAACGACGAGCCCTCAGCGCAGAAAAGACAAAGCGGGAGGACAGGAAACGAAAGAGGAGGCGACAGAGCGACGAGACAAGACGACACGAGGCAAAGCGACAAGAAAAAAAGGCGGGTCCGCGGCCTGACCTCATGCTAAGATGCCGATGGCTTCCTCGACCAGGGAGGCGACAACCACACTGAAAAATACCTCGGTCAAAAGGGCATCCACCGCAGAGCAACCGCGCAGCCGCACTTCGAAGGACCACGCGATGTAAAGTTGCCGAGCGCCCGCGAGCACGACCTCGGAGCCCGGCGCAAAATTCGCCATCGAGAAACAACTTCTCGAGCCAGGCTGAACTCCAGCAAGGTGAGATACAGGAAATGTTTGAGGATCGGAATAGAGCCACGTGCCAACAACATCCCCGATGATGAACAGGCTCGCGCCCATCTAAAGAAAGACCGCGATGAGAACAGGAGTCAAGCTCGATATCTAAGACTGGAAGCGAAATACTGATTAAGCGGAGCCCCGAGATGTGGGCGCAACCCGGCCGCCGCAGATGCCCGGCGAGACCAGCGACCCGGAGCAGGCCATGCTAGCGGAGACGATGAGAGGCTCGAAGTGCCCGGCCCAGCCTCAGCTCGGCGGAGCCACCCGAGCGCCGCACGACACCGCCCGCACAGCGCGAAAAACTAAACAGATACCAGCTACGGACCACAGGAATGTGCCACATCCTGTGGTGGCCCGCGGCT
This sequence comes from Prorocentrum cordatum, assembly GCA_963575745.1. Taxonomy (NCBI): domain Eukaryota; class Dinophyceae; order Prorocentrales; family Prorocentraceae; genus Prorocentrum; species Prorocentrum cordatum. The sequence goes on from CAUYUJ010008313.1 coordinate 273,672, forward strand.
TGTGCTGGTCTCAGTTCCCGCGGCCGAATGCAGCTGCTCCGTCGATTGACCCACCGATCGCAGCTGCGCCACCGAATGGGCCGCCCGCGCGCATGCCAGCCCAACCGGCACGGCCTCCCGACATCGCCCTGCAGTGCCCAGCCGGCGATGCCGCTGCGCCTCCGTCCTCAGGTGGGGGAGAACGTCAGCGAGGTGCACGCCACCCTCGGCTAGGTGGCGCGCTCCCCCCAGCACTTGGACGCAGGCTGCGCTGCTCCGCGGGCAGACGGCCGCCCAGCCGTCAGGAGACTTCGTCGTGGTCGCGGTCCGTAGCAGGGCCTCCCCAGGGCAGGGCGCCGGGCCCGGGCCTGGCGCCGGCGCGAGCGGGGCCAGGGGCACCCCGAGCGCTGCCGAGTGCTCCGACAGCATCCCGACCACATGGCCGTTGAAAGCCGCCGCCGACACCGCCCTGACCCCCCGGCTGTGCATGGCCCACGAGCCAGCGCACAGCGAGGGGTAGTTGCCCGCCCGGCAGCACGCGAACGACGCGACCTTGAAGTCCGTCGTGTCAAGGCCGCCGGACCGTGTCACGGTCAGCCCGTCGTCCGCGGCCGTAGCCCCCTTCAGCGCAGCGGCGTCAGCGCTCACAAGGGCAGCCGTCCGGATGCGGACCCTGGCCGCGGTCTTCGTGGGCTTGGCGTGCACGATCAGCGACGTCGGGGCGATGTCGGACGGCAGGGCCACGTTAGCTTCCGCCCGCAGCCTGGGCACGAAGACCCCCGCCGAATCCTGCAGCAGGTCGGCCACCAACTCCGCGCCAGCGGTCTCCATCTCGGCGATCGCCTCGTCGAAGAGAGGTCGTCCGAAACGTTGATCGCACCGCCCTCCGCTTGTGCCAGGCCGAACGCCGCCTCCCTGTCGGCGTTGGCAGGGCGGGCGTAGAAGGCCGCCACAGGCGCGTCCGAGTAGCCCGTCAGGTTTGGAGGGTGAAAGTGGGGGTCTGGCGCAGGGTCCCGGCAATGATGTTTTTTAAAGTCGTGAATGGGCGATGCATCCTCGATTGCTGTGTTCGGCGGGGGAACTAATTGAAGCCCCCCGCCTGCGCCCGCGCGCGAGACTTGAGGGGAAAAGAAGCAAGGGGGCGGGGGGCTCGGGAAAGGCGACGAAGGCAACGTGCGCTAAGGGCGCAACAAGAACAGGCTGGAACACACGAAAGCGGTCAGGTGAGTGTCGAATCTGCCCAGCCAATCTGGCATGCGGAACACTGCGCCTCAATATTGGGGGTCTTGAAGGCCAGGGCAAAATGTGAATTCACATTGTGGGGAAAAGCAAAATGTGAATTCACATTTTGGGAAAAGGAAAATGTGAATTCACATTTTGGGAAAAAGGAAAATGTGAATTCACATTTTGGAATTTTGTGTAGGAGTCTTTATGAAGGAACCAGAATGTGAATTCACATTTTGGGAAAAAGGAAAATGTAAATTCACATTTTGGGAACAAGGAAAATGTGAATTCACATTTTGGGAGAATCGCGGGGCCCATTCCAAATCTGTCTTGGGGGTCGAGAAGTCCTCGTTTAGGAACATACGCGATCATCAACCGCACAATCAAGACACAGTTGCACTCCACTTCGCCGACCCACGCGCAATATGCAAGAACGCCCGCACGCATGAACGATAATGGATGGACGGCGCGTGTGCCCGCGCGGGCAACGCGCGGGCACGAATGACTGGCCATCAATGACCGCCAGCATTGGATGCCAATCGTACCCGATCACATACATGAGCGATACATTGAGCATACATGGGCCATTCAGCCCCCATTGAAGACCCTCTTTCGCCCTCCAACAGGTACGCCACGGGGTAGCTCACCGGCTTCCTGGACTGGCCCTGCGCACGCCGCAGCCTCGCCCCCAGGTTCCACCCGAGGAACTGGGCGCCCTGGCAGAGGGTCGGCCGGACGAGCCGGGCAGCCGCGCCGAACGGCGCGAAGCGCGCCTTGCCGCCGTCCAGGAAGATCTGCTCTGGGCCTTGAGCGGGCTCAGGGGGGCCGTCCAGACTCCGTCGGGAGCCGACGCCCCGAGCGCGACGACTGGCCGCTTGTCAACCGGCAGGCCCTTGGTCCCGTAGTTGATCCCTGTTCCTCTCTGCCGTGTGTCGACGACCCGGTCGAACTGGGCGACGCTCGAGCGCGGTGGGGCGGGCCCCTCGGCGGTCGCAGCGGGGGCCCGCAGCGCTCCGAGCCCGCTTCCACTCCTGTCTGTCAAAGCGCCGGTGTTCGCGAGCACCGCCCGGGTCGGCGCCTTCGCGAGCGCGACGCCGTTGGGGGCGTTCGCCGCGCCGGGCACCTTGGCCTTGGCCAGGGCCTCCGCCACCAACGCATTGCGGCGCGCCTCCACTGCGCTGGGTGGGATCGTGTCCAGGCTCAACGTGGAGTTCCGGAACCGCACGTCTTCGAGTTGGTATGCTTGAGCCACGGGGTCCTTCAAGACCTGCAGCACCCCGGAGGATCTTTCAACATCCGTCGAAACCCGCAATGACCCATCAGAGAAACACAGGATCCTTCAGAAACCTGAGGGATCCTGGGAGTGCAGCGAGGGCGTCGGCCCGAGTTTTGGCCGTCTTGGTGGACACTAGGGAAGGTTACCCCAAGAACCCCATTGTATAATTCTATTGAAACAATGCCATAATGCTGCGTCACGAAGGCGAGGTGTGACACTGCCATTTTCTATACTGGTTGATAAAGTGATGTGTACTACTGCCGAAGAATGAATAATGCACTAGGGTGGGGTGTGGTGTAAACGCTACGAAGGCGGGGTGTAAAACTGACGATGTCCTCAATTCTTCAATATGGACCCAATGTCGCCTTACGAGAATGAAGTGTGACCCTACTACTACTACTACTACGACTACTACTACTACTACTACTACTACTACCACTACTACTACTACTACTACTCCTACTACTACTACTACTACTACTACTACTACTACTACGACTACGACTACGACTACTACTACTACTACTACTACTACTACTACCAGTACTACTACTTTGCCTAATACTACTACTACTTCTACTACTACTACTACTACTACTACTACTACTACGACTACTACTACGACTACTACTACTACGACTACTACTACTACTACTACTACTACTACTACTACTACTACGCTAGTCTTCTTACTACGACGACTACGACTACGACTACGACTACGACTACGACTACGACTACGACTACTACTACTACTACTACTACTACTACTACTACCACTACTACTACTACTACTACTACTACTACTACTACTACTCATATTACTACTACTACTACTACTACTACTACTACTACTACTACTACTCATATTACTACGACCACCACTACTACTACAGCTACTACTACGACGATTTCTACTTCTATTACTACCGCTACTTGTCCTAATACTACTACTACTACGACTACTACTACTACTACTACTACTACGACTACGACTACTACTACTACTACTCCTACTACTACTACTTCTACTACAACTACGACTACTTCTTCTACGACTACTACTACTACCACTACCACTACTACGACTACTACGACTACTACGACGACTACTACTACTACTACTACTACTACTACTACTACTACTACCGTTGCCACTACTGCTGCTGCTGCTACTACTGCTACCACTACTCTGAATTCTACGACTACGACTACGACTACGAGTACGACTAATACTACCACATCATCAACATCCCCGTTACCATCAATTACTACGACTACGACTACTATCTCTCCTCCCCCCCCTGGGCGATGTGAGGGCATGGAATATCTCTCTTGGTTGATATACTGCTCAACAAGAATGTGATCGGTTTGCTATGATAATTGTTTCCCAAATCCATCCCCCCTCCTCATCCATCCCTCCTCCCCCCTCCGTCCTCCCTCCCCTACAACAGCAACGACTACAAATACTACGACAACTACTACGACTACCACTACCACTACAACAACTACTACTACTACTACTACTACTACTACTACTACTACTACGGCTATTACTACTACGACTACTACTACGACTACTATTATTACTACTACTACTACTACTACTACTACTACTACTACTGCTACTACTGCGACTATTACTACTACTACTAGTCTTGCTGCTGCTGCTACTACTCCTATTACTACTACGACTACTACTACTACTACTACTACTACTACTACTACTACTACGACTACTACTACTACTACTACTACTACTACTACTACTACTACTACTACTACTACTACTACTACTACTACTACTACTACTACTACTACTACTACTACTACTACTACTACTACTACTACTACTACTACTACTACTGACTGCTACTATTACTGCTACTGCTACTACTACTATACTTCTATTCCTTCTTCTACTACTACTACAACCACTACTACTACTACTACTACTACTACTACTACTACGACTACTACTACTACTACTACTACTACTACTACTACTACTACTACTACTACTACTACTACTACTACTACTACTACTACTACTACTACTACTACTACTACTACGACTACGACTACGACTACGACTACTACTACTACCACTACTACTACTACGACTCCTAGTACTAACAGTACGACTACAACCACTACTAACTACTACAACTACTACTACTACACTACTACTACTACTACTACTACTACTACTACTACTACTACTACTACTACTACTACTACTACTACTCTACGACTACTACTACTACTACAACAACTACTACTACTACTACTACTACTACGAGTACTACTACTACTACTACAACTACTACTACTACTACTACTACTACTGCTACTACTGATACTACTACGACTACTTCTACTTCTATTACTACCGCTACTTGTACTACTACTACTACCACTACTACTACTACTACTACTACTACTACTACTACTACTACTACTACTGCTTCTACTACCACTACGACTACTACTACTACTATTGTTAAGACTACTACTACTACTACTACCACCACTACTACTACTACTACTACTACTACTACTACTACTACTACGACTACTACTACGACTACGACTACGACTACGACTACCACTACGACTACTACTACTACTACTACTACTACTACTACTACTACTAGCTGCGCCTGTCAACCTTCCCATTTTACCACATCAGCATCATCAACATCATCAGCATCCTCGTCAACATCATCAACATCAACATTACCAACATCAAAATCAACATCCACTTCATCCTCCTCAACGTCCTTTATGCTGCGACCTGCCAGGAAAAATGATCATCCTTCCCAGACCCCCGAACTTTATTATCACGGGGGGAACAATGTCGGAGGCGCAGTCGCGGGTTTGGTCGCGGGTGGGACGCGGGGTGGGTCGAGGGTGGGCCCTGGGTGGGGCGCGTGTGGGTCGCAGGGTGGGTCGGGGGTTGATTGCGGGCCGGGTCGCGCGTGGGTCGTGGATGGGTCGCAGGTGGGTCATGGGCTGGGTCGCGGGTGGGACGACGACAACAAACAGCAAACAATGTAACAACAACAACAAACCGCACCGCGGAACCACACTTCAGCCACGCACCCAGGGAGAGCGAACGACGGTTCGGACCCCTCCCTCTGACACAGCCACACAACGATATACGCATCTCTCTCTCTCTCTCCACACACACACACAAAAAATCAAAACTGATCGCACGAGACACGCGACAAAACGCATGACTCTCCCGCCGGCAACATGGTCTTTAAAAGCCACAGGACACCCTGCCGAGGCCACGACCGAGGCCGCGACCGCTACCCCCCGCGGCCGACCCGCAGCCTCGCGAAGGATGGCGCACGCCGGAGAGGACACCGAGGGTAGCCAAACGGTCGCGCCACCCTCTGCGCAAGAGTACTGCGCGGCGCGCCGCCCGCGCTCCCCCAACCCCCGGGGGGGGCGATCGCGCGATCCGTCATCAAGGAAGAAGACCAGAGCAGAAGGGCGCGGCCGCGGACGTCGCAAACGAGAGGACGCGCAGGCCATCCTCCCGTGGCAGGGTGGCGCGTCAGCACGGCAGGGCGCGGCCGCGGCCGTCACGAAAGGGAGGGCGCGCAGACCGCCCTCCCGCGGGTGCCCCTTTGGCGAGCCCCGCGGCCCGTGCCCGGGTGCGACGCCGAGTGCACTCGCGGGGCGGAGCAGGCACAGGGACGCGCAGAGCAGCCTTCTGCGCGCGGGCGGCCCCGAAGCAAAGCTGCACACTGCTTCGCCAGGGGGGGGGGGGGAGGCGGCCGCACTCCGAGGGCATCGCACAGCACGCTTCGCCGCGGCGCCGGGGGCGCGGCGCTGCTGGCCATGATCTTGCCTCGAGGCGAAACGAGCCCACAATCTGGAAGGACGCAGGCGTACCCATGACCAGGGCCACGACTTCCGCGCGACGCGCCCATAACGCCGCGGGCAAAGCCCCCGACATCCGCGGAAATCACAGGACACGAGAGTACCCCTGCTCCGCGAACGCGGAGGCCTCGGAGTGCGATGCACAGGACACAAGGTACCCTTGGTCTGGCAGGCCCGACCTACCAATCAACTTCGACAATAACCCTCGTCCTCCTGACATCAGCCCCCCCTCTCACGATCCTCCTGATCCTCCTCGCTTCTCGCTCCTCTCCCGCCCCCCAAAGAGGGACGGGAAAGGAAGGGAAAGAGGGAGGAGCACGTAGGATAAGGAGGAGGAGGAACCGGGTGAAGGAAGAGGGGTGGAGGAAAATAAGGAGGAAGGAGGAGGGAGGAAGAGGAGGAAGAAGGGAAGGAGGGATGCGATGAGGTGAGACCACATAGTCGAGAAACGAATTGTAACTTCTCAGCCTTGCTGAGAAACATGAGGCATTGACCTCTTCGAGATTATATCGATATGTTCTCACCTAATCTTGGCTAGCGGGGGTGCTGATCCTCACAACGGAAATTGAAGTAACACCCACAAGGCCAGCGAAACCACAGAACGAGAGATTCGTGAGATTCGATGTAATGTGATTCGTGAACCCACCCACATCAACGAATTGTAAACGCCTTCCAGGAGACATCCTGAACGTTGGCCCAAACAAATTCACCGGAGCGCAACATTCCGTGTCGAGCAAACCCGTTCGTTCCGCGTCGGGCGCTGAACCTCGACACACCCGGCGCACATCTTGCTTCAACCAAACAAAGCCTGGCGAGCGCAGAAAACAACAACGGCCGCTGGGGGATGGGGGGTGGCAGAAGCGGCACCATCAGCAGCAGGAGGCCTAGTAGCAACAGCAGCAGCAGCAGCAGCAGCAGCAGGAGGACGCCTAACCTTTTTCCCATCAGCGCGAATTGCTTCCAAGGTGAACCTCCAGAGGCGTTCCCGACTAGTCCTAGCTTCGGCCTCCGTCTGGAGGACACGTGTGCGTTGGGCCGCCTCGGGGGCACGGAGGAGCCTGGCGGCAAGTAAGAAACGAGGAGGGAGGATCAGAAGGGAGGGAGGAGGGAGGAAAAGTGAGGAAGCGGGAAGCAGATGGAGGAGGAGGGAGGACGAGGGGGAGGAAGGAGGAGGAGGAGGAGGAGGAGGAGGACGGAGGCACAGGGGGGTAGCGAATCCGATGGAGATCGATCATCCTCAGAACCTGCTGTTGGCGTCAACGCGTGCTTGTCACCCCGACGCCGCGCGCTGTCGGTGGAGCTGAACGGGGTAAAAACACATCTGGCGAACACACACGCACCCGCTTGTCCTGGCGCCCCCCAGCCCAACAGGCTGCCGTGCATCGAGGAGCGGTGCCCCGGCGGCGGAGCCGAAACCAGCTGCGTGCAGCAGTGTCCGCACTCCCCCGTTGTCCCCGTCCAGGTCCTCGCGTCCGAGATGACATGAGATGAGTCCGAGACCTATGCAAACGCAATACCTCTCCCCTGACCTCCACGGCGAACGCGGGCACAGAGTAGCGCAGGCCCTTTCGTTCGACCCGAGAGGAGCAAATGGAGGAAGGAAAGGGCCGATGAAAGAGCACGACGGGGCAGGAGGACCTCCTAACTCGGGGAGCCATGAGAGCGCCGACTCCTTGACTCAACATTCCCGCCCGTTTTCTGTCGAATTCCGTTCCTCTTTCTCTCGTTATCTCTCCTCCCTTTTCCTCCCCCTCTCTCTCTTGACTCTCTCTCTCTCTCTCTATCCTCCTCCCTCTCTTGACTCTCTCCCTCTCTCTCTCTCTCTCTCCTCCTCTCCCCTCCCTTCCTCTCTCTCTCCTCCTCCCTCTCCTCCTCCCTCTGTCTCTCTCCTCCCTCTCTTGACAATCTCTCTCTCTCTCTCTCCTCCTCCTCCTCCTCCTCTCCTCCCCTCCCATTATATGTACCCCGCCCCGCCACCAAAGGAATCGATATGCAAATCCGCTTCCCCCGTGTCCACCTTCGCCTCCTACTCTTCCTCCTCCTCCTCATCACTTTTCTCCTCCTACTCCACACCAGGAATCCATGTGGAGGCCCCTCCACATAAGGGATCGATATGTGAAGGGCCTCCCACCTAAGGAATCAATATGTACAGGCTCCTTCACATAAGGAACTCATATATGAAGGCTCCTTCCACATAAGGATTCAACATATTGGAGGCCCCTCCACACAATATATCAATATGGAGACCCCCTGCACATAAGGAATCAATGTGCGGCGGTCCCTCCACAGACAAACTCAATATGTGGAGGCCCCTCCACATAACGAATCTATATTCGAAGGCCCATCCACATAAGAAATCCATGTGGAGACCCCTCTGACCTAAGAAATGAATATGTGGAAGTCTTTCCACAAACGAAATCAACATGTGGAGGTCCCTTCCGCATAAGGAATCCATATGTGGAGGACTCCCCCCCCACAGGAGGAATCAATATGCGCGAGGCCCCTTGCACATAAGGAAAAATATGGGGGAGGCCCCATCCACAAAAGGAAACAATATAATTTTTCTCCTCTTCATCTTTCTCCTCCTAATCCTTCTGCTCCTTCTTATCCTCAACCCCTGCGCCAGAGCGGGAGGAGGAGGGGGAGGAGCAAGGGGGAAGGAGGAAAAGGAAACCGCCCGCCGCAAAAGAACTCAATTGGTGGAGGTCCCTCCACAGACGGAATCAACATGTGGAGGCCCCTCAACTTAAGGAATCGATATTTGAAGGCCCATGCACATAAGGAATCAACATGTGCAGACCCCTTCCAACATAAAAAATCAACAAAATGGGGGGGGGCTCAATAAAAAAACAATACGGAGACCCCTTGCACATAAGGAGTCAAGATGTGGAGGTCACTCCACAGACGGAATCAACATGTGGAGGTCCCTTCCACATAGGGAATCAATGTGTGGAGGATCACCCACAAAAGGAAACAATATCATCTTTCTCCTCCTCATCTTTCTCCTCCTGCTCCTTCTTCTCCTCAACCCATGCGCCGGAATGAGAGAAGGAGGGCAAGGAGGAGCAGGAGGAGGAGGAGGAAAAGGAGATCGCCCGCCACAGAACGAACCGATATGCGAAGGTCCCTCCACAGACGGAATCAATATGTGGAGGCCCTTCCGCAGAAGGAGTCGATATTAAAAGGCCCATCCACATAAGGAATCCACATGCGCAGGCCCTTTCACATAGGGAATCATTATGTGAAGGCCCGTTCCACATAAGGAATGACCAAGTTGGAGGCACCTCCACATAAAAAATCAATATGGAGACCCTTGCTCATAAGGAATCAACATGTGGAGGTCCCTCCACAGACGGAATCAACGTGTGGACATCCCTTCCACATAAGGAAACAATATGTGGAGGATTCCCCACAAGAGGAATCACGCCCTTTCCACAAAAAGGGTTCAACGAGTGGGAGGCCCCTCCACACAAGATATCATTATGGAGGTCCCTTGCACATATGGAATCATTATGTGGAGGTTCCTCCACAAATGGAATCAAAAAGTGGAGGCCCCTACACAGAAGGAGTCGATGTTTGAAGGCCCCTCCACATAAGGAATCAATATGTGCACGCCCCTTCACATAAAGAGATAATATGTGAAGCCCCCTTCCACATAAAGAATCAAGATGTGGAGGTCCCTCCACAAACGGAATCAAAATGTGGAGGTCCCTTCCACATAAGGAATCAATGTGTGGAGGATCCCCCACAAAAGGAAACAATATCATCTTTCTCCTCCTTATCTTTCTCCTCCTACTCCTTCTGCTCCTTCTTCTCCTCAACCCCTGCGCCGGAGTGGGAGAAGGAGGGGGAGGATGAGCAGGAGGAGGAGGAGGAGGAGGAAAAGGAAATCGCCCGCCACACAACGAACCGATATGCGAAGGTCCCTCCACAGACGGAATCAATATGTGGAGGCCCCTCCACATAAGGAATCGATATTAAAAGGCCCATCCACATAAGGAATCAATCTGTCATAAAGAATCAACAAGCCTCTCCACATAAGAAATCAAGATGGAGATCCTTGCGCGTAAAGAATCAATATGTGGAGGACCCTCACAAACAGAATCAACATGTGGAGGTTCGGACGTCAGAAAACATTGTAAAATGCATAGTTCGAAGGGTGGACTTATGAAAACGTAGCGTTTTACAATGTTTTTGTTTCGGAAGTCAGAAAGCATTGTAAGAACAGCGTTTTGAAGCTCGGATTGGTGAAAACATTATGTTTTACAATGTTTTGTTGATTCGGGTGTCAGAAGACATTGCAAAACACAATGTTTTTGGATGGGTGACTGTTGAAACGCTGTGTTTTCCAATGTTTTTTTGTTTCGGGGGTTAGCAAACATTGTAAAACACGGTGTGTTGAAGCTCGGATTGCTGAAAACATTGTGTTGTGCAATGTTTTGTTGATTCGGCTGTCAGAAAACATTGTAAAACACAATGCTTTTGGATGGGTGACTGTTGAAACGCTGTGTTTTACAATGCTTTTTGTGTCGGGCGTTAGAAAACATTGTAAAACAGTGTTTTGGATGTCGGACTGCTGAAAACACTGTGTTTTACAATGTTTGTTTTATTGTTGGATGTAGAAAAACATTGAACAACAGTTGTTTTTGGTTGTGCGACTGCTGAAAATGCTGTCGTTTGCAATGTTTTCTATTTCGGAAGTAAGCAAAATATTGTAAAATAAAGCGTTCCAGAGGTCGGAGGCACCCGACGGACGCCTCAGAACAAGTTTTGAGGGGCCCCCCCCCCAAAAAAAAACAGAAAATTCCCCAAAGGGCCGATTTTTTTTTTTCCGGGCCGCGCCCCACCGCCCCCCCCCCAAAAAAAAAACTGCCCTCTGGGGAATTGTCTGTTTTCTTTGGGGGGGGGCCCTCAAAACTTTTTCTGGCCTCCTTTCAAAAGGAATCCTTTTGAGAGCCGGAGGAGGCAGGAGGGAGGACGGAGGAGGAGGAGGAGGCGCTGGAGGAGGAGGAGGAACAGAGGGAGGAGGAGGAGGAGGAGGAGGAGGGGGAGGAGGAGCAGCAGCAGGAGCACGCGGAGTTGGAGGAGGAGGCAGAGAGGAGGGAAGACAGAGAGAGAGAGAGAGAGAAAGACAAATAACCACACAACAAAGGAAATCAACAGAAAAAGGGCGGGAACGTTGAGTCCAGGAGTCGCCATGAGAGCTGCACCATAAGGTGAGACTGCCGGATGCCCCCGCGGATGCCTTTCGTCGGCTCTCGTCCCCCCTCCTTGCTCCCCCAGAAAACCCTGGCGGCGACTCCGGCGCCGCCCCTTGGCGCGCTCTCCGCGCGCTCGGGGAATGGGTGGGGTCCGGCTCCGCGCGGACCTCCAAGAGCTTTGTTTTTTTGCAGTTCGTGGCCATCTGGCAGAGGGTGACTACCTACCAGACCACCCCAACCCAACCCGAAGACCCGAATTTCGGGTTGGGGGGGGTACGGGTTCCATATGTGTTTTCTCGATGTTCCCCGACCCCCCCCAACTGGAAATGGAGGGCAAATCGAGACCTTCGGGTTGGGTTGGGGTGGTTTGGTGGGTGGTGAGAGGGGGATTCTCTCAGGATGCTCGGCGCACGCGACTCTGTCGCTCTACGCCCTCGCTGGGGCCTCGCTGCGGCGTTCAAAAGGGCCCTGGGACCTGCGTAAACCCAGGGTGTGCTTGCTTGGTTCTCTACAGCTGGGATCCGTGGGGGCATGAATGGGGGGCCACTGTCTCGGCGTCAGCAGCGCCTGGATTGGATTCGCGGCGAGCGCTGAAGGAAAAAAGAAAAGGAAAAATGACCTGACCTCGGAATCCCCCTCCGAAACCAGAGCGATCAAAGCTGCTAGAATGCTGGCACGAGGGGAAGAGTCCTGAGTGAACTGGGACCCCAGTAACTTCCCAGGGACCTGGTTTTCCCGCTGAGTCGTTCCCTCACGGTCAAGGTGCCCGTGAAGGTCCGCGGGAGGCTGGAAACTAAAACTAGAAACACACCATGTGAGGAGTGCCCCACGGAAATCCTTGCAATGAGGATGAAAGGGACGAAAACGGGGACCGTGACGAAGACTGAGCGTGGCAAATTCGTGTCGATCTTGTTCACCGTCGATCTTGGTCAGCGCCGCGCCGCTTCGTATCACCCTCGAGAATCGGCGACGGCCGACGACCATGATCGAGACCGGCATCGGCAAGATCCCGCGGCATAGATGAGGATGTCGAGGGTCAGCTCGCCCTGAGCTGGTGAATCAAAAAGGACCCCTGACCCTGTGGGAGGGACCTGAATTAGGAGGACCACAAACAGTAGGGATAAGGGGGTCATTTCTGCAGATATACCAAACCAAAACGCCCAGAGCTATTATCCCTAATGCAATGCAAAGTAGAGGGGGACCTACGTGAGCCCACGTCTGCACTATGCTATTAGGGTTAGGTGTTGTCCTCGATGATGAGCGGTCCTCATCCTCAGGCCATCGCTGTGGCCGCGGCCGTACTAAGGGGGCCGGGAGGGGAAGGGCTTGGAGCACTCTGGAAGCCGAAGGCCTCCAAGGAGCCCCCAGCGGGCTTCTGAGAGCTACAACGTCTCACACGTGTTTTGAAATAGCTCGCTGAGGAAGAGCCCAACACACCAAGGGAAGAACCAGTTGTCTGGAAACGAGATGTACTCTCGAGCGCCCAAACCAAAAACAAAAAAACGCGGTGCCCCATTGGCGAGCACGAGCGGCGAGGGTGGCAGACCAGCGCGCCTTAATCAGGCCACTCTCGCTGAGGATGTCGAAGAAGCTGAAGTTCCTGTTGAGGGACAGGTCGCGGAGGCCCAGGCCTCGCGGGTGGGGCGCCAGAAGCCTCCGGAGAGGGAGGGGCAAGATGAAAGAGCGAGGAGGACGAAGGAAGCGGAGAGCGAGGAGGAGGAGGACGAGGGAAAAGGAGGACGAAGGAAGATGCGACAGGATGAGGCTGACAAGGGGGAGGACGAACGAGGAGGCCGACAGCGGGGAAGACGAAGGAAAAAGAGAACGAGAAGGGAAAAGCCGGACTCGAAGCCGGAACTGTGTCACCGCCTGGGAACGATGTGGTGGATGCTTCACTGGGCCTTACAGGCCCGAACAAATCCACACATTTTTACGTCGCAGCGCGGCAGAAGCGATCCGCCCGCGCGTCCGAGCAACACGGGCCACGGTGGTGCGAAGTGTCCCGCATGCAAGAGGAGGGGAAAAGACGAGGCGGCCGCAGAGACGGGAGGCGAGAACACGGGGCGCCCTCACGCGGCGAGGCCGCGGGGGGTGCGCGCGGGGCGGCCAGGCTGCGGGGCACCCCCTGGCAGCGAGCGCGGGGCGGCTGCGCTGCGCACTCAGGGGAGGAGATGGCAGCTGCAGTGCGGGGCGGGCTCGGCAAGTGGGGCAGCGGGGAAGGGGCCCCCAAACTCCTGGTGTCCTGGGGCACCACAAACACCGCCTCCTGGTGTCCTGGGGCCGACGCCCCTGGCGGTGTATGGGTATGAGCTCCAGCCTTGGAGCGGAGGACGACCAGCCGGCGTCCCCTCCTGCCCAACGCCCTGGCGAAGGGCAGCGTCATGGGCGGGACCAGGCTCGGGGGGGGTACCATCGACCTGAGCGGCGAAAAGAAACGGGACTTCCGCGAGATGACACAGCGACCTTACGCGGCGGCTTACGCGGGCCGCCAGCGCGGCCCGCCACACTGGAAACGGGGGCGCCTACGCGCGGCCTTCCGCGGGCAGCTTGCGCGCGAATGTCGAATGTCGACGCAGTCAGGAGGAGGAGGAGGAGGAGGAGGAGGAGGAGGAGGAGGAGGAGGAGCAGGATGAGGAGGAGGAGGAGGAGGAGGAGGAGGAGGAGGAGGGGGAGGAGGGGGAGGAGGGGGACTCTCACCTGGAAATCGGCGACTCATCGCCCGCAGACACGGCGACAGGCAGCCCATAGCGAAGCCGCACGCTCCCCGGGCGAGGGGCCATCGGGCCCCTCTCGGCGAGGAGTGGACGACTGGAGGTCGCTGCGTGCCCCCTGAGCCTGCCTCTCGCTAACTGGGACACACCAATAAAAACACACAAGCGGCAGGATTCCCAATATGTTCCCATATTTCCTGGGTGTTTGTCTTCCGCCCCACTTCCCATATTTTCCTATACTTTCCTGGGGGTCGACGATAAATTGTGTCTGTGTGTTTTTTCTCCTCATGACTAACGTTGTCCCTGAGGGGTGGGCCGCCGCCTAGGATGCCGTCGAAGGGGAAGAGCGCGAAAGGGTTTGCCGACAGCTCGAACGCCATGACCTCGGCGGGCCCGGTGCCGCCCGGTGCACCGCCGCGGCCCGTACACGGGGGACCCTCGCCGTACGCAGCCCAATGCTCCTCCTCCTCCTCCTCCTCCTCCTCCTCTTCTTCTTCTTCTTCGTCTTCTTCTTCTTCTTCTTCTGCTTCTGCTTCTGCTTCTTCTTCTGCTTCTGCTTCTGCTTCTGCTTCTGCTTCTTCTTCTGCTTCTTCTTCTTATTATTATTATTATTATTATTATTCTGCTTCTTCTTCTTCTTCTTATTCGTCTTATTCGTCTTCTTCGTATTATTCTTCTTCTTCTTATTATGATTCTTCTTCTTCTTCGTCTTCTTCTTCTTCTTCATCATCATCATCATCATCATCATCATCATCATCATCATCATCATCATCATCATCATCCTCATCCTCATCCTCATCCTCATCCTCATCCTCATCCTCATCAGCATCATCAGCATCATCATCAGCATCCGCATCATCATCATCATCATCATCATCATCATCATCATCATCATCATCATCATTATGACCACCACCACAACCACCACCACCACGACCACCATCACCATCATCATCATCACCACCACCATCATCATCATCATCATCATCATCATCATCATCATCATCATCATCATCGTTATCCTCATCATTATCATCATGAGTAGCATCACCAACATCATCATCATCAAACTAAAAATCATCATAATCATCAGCATACGCATCATCATCATCATCATCATCATCATCATCCTAGTCCTCCTCATCCTCAACATCCTCATCATCATCATCCTCACCCTCCTCATGACCATCACCGTTATAACCACCATCATCATCGTCATCGTCGTCGCTTCATCGTTATCATCATACTCATCATGATCATCCTCGTGATCCTGATAATACTGCGCCTCCTCCACCTCCTGCCCCTCCTCTGAAACATCATGAGCAACAACAGCTACAGGAGCGACCGCCTCACCAGCAGTCGTCATCACAATCAACAACAACAGCAACATCATCAGCATCAGCATCATCATCAACATCATCAGCATCAACATCATCATCAGCATCATCATCAACGGCAACATCCTGATCATTACCGTCATCATCATCATCTGCCGCATCATCAGCAGCCACCACCATCATCGTCATCAGTATCAGTCGGAACATCATCAACCACATCGTCACCATCATATTGCTAACATCGAGAGCATCATTAGCATCACAGTAACCACCGTAGAAAATCATCGACATCATCAGAAGCATCGTCTTCATCATCAGAGTCAATGTGCCATCCTCATCCTTATCACCATCAGCATTACAATCATTTGTCGTCATCACCACCATCACTAGCATCCCCATCATCCTCAACCTCAGTATCAACATCCGCATCATCATCGTACCGACCACCACCATCAGCTACATTAACCTCATAACCACCCTCTCACAATCATAAGCAACATCTCCATCATCATGACCATCATCATCAGCATCAGCATCGTCGTCGTCATCGGCATCGTCATCATCATCGTCGTGAACAGCAGCAGCATCCTCCTTCTCCTCATCATGATCATCATCATCATCATCCTCATCATCATCATCATCACCATCATCAACATCATCAGCATCATCACCATCACCATCGCACCATCGCACCATCACCATCACCATCACCATCACCATCACCACCATCACCATCACCACCACCACCACCATCATCATCAGCATCAGCATCATCATCGCCGTCTCCTGATCGTCCTCCTCCTCCCTTCTCCTCCCTCTCCTCCTCCCCCTCTTCATCCCTCCCCCCCCCCTCCTCCGCCCCCCCCTTATCACCCCCCCCCGTCGCGCCTGCTCCCGTCGCCGCGCGCCGCCCGCCCGGCGCTGGCCGCGGCGTGCGCGGCGCGGGGCGGAGGGCTCGCGGGGCGCGCCTGAGCGGGCGGGGCCCAAGGACCGCGCGCCGCGTCGCGCGTGCGTCGCCGATGCATCGGCGATGCATCGTCGCCGTCGGGGTGGCGATGTCGGGCGACGCATCGGGCGACGTCGGCGACGCATCGGGGGCGGAGGGCAGCGATGCCTGGGGCGACGTCGGCGACGCTTCGGGGGCGGAGGGGTTGAGGAAATCGGAAATCGGGCTCCACGGCGAGCCCAAGAGGCCTCCCAAATCGAGCCCGAGTAACCACAGGTCGGAAGAAGTAGGTAGAAACATGAAGTAGGGAGGCGTTGAAAGTAGACTGGGTGTCCGCCCGTCCCCTAAGGAGGACCAAAACGGTGAAGCCACTCGATCTTTGAAGTAGGAAGGCGCCTCAAGTAGATTGAAACCTGGGAAGCCAAAAATACCTACTTTCAACGACCGACGGGTAGGTGGGGCCGAGTCAGTCAGCCTCGAATCGGTCAATGAGGTCGAATCGAAAGGTGCATCAGAGCGGGCCGCATCGGCACGGAGTCGGAGCCGAATCGGATCACCCGCGCCAGGATACACAGCCACGTCATGCGGGCATCGGGCCGCATCGGGTCGTCAGAATATCGGAATCGAATCGGATCGAGCTGGAGGGATTCGACATCGAATCTGATCGATTGGATCGACATGCACCCTAGGGGTAGGAGGATCGCGCCGCCTCGCCTATGCATCGAATTTACATCGGCGATGCATGGGCGACATCGGCAACGCATCGGCGCGGTCGGGGTGGAGAAAATCGGAAATCGGGCTCCACTCGGCGGCGAGCCCGGGGGAAAGTGAGAAGGGGCGTGCCTTTTCAGAACACTCGGAAGTCCTCCGGCCTTCTGAAAAGATTTCTAAACCTTCCCCGCAGACACGGTCGGAAAACTTCTCAGAAGGCGCGGAGGCTTCTGAGAAGTCCCGCCGCCTCCAGAGAAGGCCTTCTCATCCTCACTTCCGCCCCTCGCTCGCCGCCAATCCACACCGAGCAGTATCGCAGATGCATCGGCGATGCGGTATATACAGGCAACGCGTGTAAAAAGTGTGCACGGTAAATATGCAAGGGCCTTCGAAGGCCATGGAGACACTTCTCGAGAGGGCCGCGGCCAGCGAAAGTGGCCAAGGATGGGCCGAAGGGGCAAGGATGCAAGGGCAACCATGGGAAATTGCTCATCCTTACTATGCGCTTTGACTGTATCAAAAACCATTGGGGAGGTCTAGGGTTGTGTCGGAGCACGGGCCAGTCGAGACAGAGGGAAGGGCGCAGCCGCCATTGCCCCCAACTATGGTAGAGGACCAGGAAAAACTGTACATCCGTAACCTTGGATCTGCTCTGGATCCCCCTGCCTGGAGCACGAAGTGTGAGCCACATCTTCCGCGACAAACAAACGTCGCACTGGCGGGCTCCCGTGCACAAGCACACTCGGAGGAGAACCATCGAGGAAGACACATCGGCATACGCACACATACACTTTTGGAGCTCCACGAGGATTTCTTGGATCTGCGCTGGGCCAAGACCAGGGCAAAATCGAACAGGGCTAAATCGAGGATCTCAGAGATCAAGCGGTTCTAGGTGTATCGTGCGCTGCAGCCGCTCCAAAGCGCTCCAGAATTCTGAAAGGGTCCCGGAACGCTCTGGAACAATGTATCTCGGTCTTGGCCCCGCCCGAGGTCAAGCGACAGCACCAACCTAAGAGATCCAGGCGGACATGCGAAACGCATGTTTTACATGTGATGTCTTCTGATTATTCTCACCACCTGGGTCCTCAAGGCTTGCCGAACGTCGCGCCGGGGCGCGCGATTAGAAGAACAATAAACAACAGAAACACCAGCCTGACGAAGAACCCAACCTTTTCAAAAAACGAGGGTTATGCCGCAATGGGGCGGGACGCCATGCGGACGCAGCCACCGGGACCTTCGGTGAGGCAACAAATGGGGCCACGAAACGCATGAGATGCGCGCAGAAATCGGACGGGGAACCACGCGGGCATGCGGGCCCTGCCACTGGAACCTTCGGTGGGGCTTCATTTTGGGCCACAGAGCGCGTGAGGGGTGTGCCGAAATGGGGCGTGTCACCATGAGACGCAGCCACTGGGGCCTTCGGTGGCGCTTCCCATGGGACCACGAAACGTGCGGGGTGTGCCGAAATTTGGCGAGTCGTCATCCGAAACGATGGTGAGGGTGATGATGGTGGTAACGATGATATAGATGATGGTGGTGACGATGATGGTAACGACGACGATGATGATGATGATGATGATGATGATGATGATGATGATGATGATGATGATGACGATGATTGCGATAATGAGGGTGCTGATGAGGACAAATAAGGAGGAGGAGTGGAGTGGAGTGGAGTGGAGTGGAGTGGAGTGGAGTGGAGTGGAGTGGAGTGGAGTGGAGTGGACGCCATTACGAGGTGATACCCGAAACTAACTACCTGAGGCCCTTGCTGCCTGCTGGAGGAGGAGGACGAGGACGAGGATGACGAGGGAGACGAGGAGGAGGCGGAGGAGGAAGAAGAAGAGGAGAAGGACGGAGACGCGAGGCGCTGATGATTCAAAACGAAAATGTCATTTACAGGAGCGCCGATCCGAGAAATCCGCGCGGAGCTCTGACAATTTGTTTGTGCAGCTTTTTGTTATTCGACGTACGTGCAGCCGAACGTCGGGCTGGGGCGCGTGATTCTCCGAACGCGAGGGGGTCTTACGCAGAAATCCGATGTAATGTTTTGTTCGATACGGACTCCGGTAGGAATCGAGACCTTTTTACAAGGGCCAGCTTTGCGTCCTGAATTGTTCCCCACCAGACAGGCTAGAGCCGTTAGGTTGAAGGACAGACCTCCCGCCTCGCGCCACTCTGCATACCACGGCGGCCAGATCCCCAAGTCCCCCGAGTGTCCCCAGCCCGAGTGTCCCGCCTCGCGCCGCTCTGCATACCGCGGCAGCCAGATCCCCAGGTCCCCCGAGTGTCCCCGAAAATCCCGCCTCGCGCAACTCTGCATACCGCGGCCGTCAGGTCCCCAGGTCCCCCGAGTGTCCCTGAATGTCCCGCCTCGCGCCACTCTGCATACCGCGGCCGCCAAATCCCCAGGTCTCCCGAGTGTCCCCGAATGTCCCGCCTCGCGCCGCTCTGCATACCGCGGCTGCCAGATCCGAAGGTCTCCCGAGTGTCCCCGAGTGTCCCGCCTCGCGCCGCTCTGCATACCGCGACCGCCAGATTTCCAGATCCCCCGAGTGTCCGCGAGTGTCCCGCCTCGCGCCGACAAATCATAGCATGACAGAGCGGCATTATAACATAACATAACCTAGTACAGCAAAGAACTATACGTTATACCAGAACAGCGAATAACACCACACCACCTAACACAGCATACTCGATTATATCCTACCAAAGTATGGCAGCACGTATCGTAACATTAAACGCCATGACAGAGCAGTGCGTATCATAGTACAGCAACGCAGCACTGAGCATGACATAACATGATAAAGCACGCATCCCATACGAACGCATCACATAGTTGCACGTACCAACATACCTATACGACCACCCTTCAGGTGATAAGGAGGTTCGGGGGGGGGAACCAACGTCTCACTCGATCGGTCTCACTATCGATCTCAATATCGATCTCACTATCGGTCTCGCTCGATCGATCTCACTCGATCGATCTCACAATCGATCTCACTCGATCTATCTCATTCGATGGATCTCACAATTGATCTCACAATCGATCTCACAATCGATCACACAATCGATCTCACATTCGGTCGCAATATCGATCTCACTATCGATATCACAATCGCTCTCACAACCAACGTCATCATCATCATCATCATCATCATCATCATCATCATCATCATCAAAATCATCCACATCAACATCATCACCAACATCGTCATCATCATGAGGGCACCGTCATCATCATCATCATCATCATCATCATCATCATCATCATCATAAACATCATCATCATCAACGTCAGCATCATCATCGGGGCAACATCATCATCATCACCATCATCATCTCATCATCAACATCATCATCATCATCATCATCATCATCATCATCATCATCGTCATCATCATCATCGGGACACAGTCATCGTCATCATCATCAGCAGCATCATCACAATCATAATCATAATCGGGACACCATGATGATCACCATCGTTCTCATCATCAACATTATCATCAACATCGTCATCATCCTCGGGCCTTCATCATCATCATGATCATCGCATCATCATCATCATCGACATCATCATCAACAACATCATCATCATCATTGGGGCACCATCATCATCATGAGCAACATCATCATCAACATCGTCATTATCATTATTATCATCATCGGGACACCATCAGCATCACCATCATCATCATCACCATCACCATCATCAACATCATCATCGGGACACCATAATCATCATAAACATCATCATCATCAACACCATTATCGCCGGGACACTATTTCCATCAACATCATGATCACCGACATCATCGGAATCATCATCATCATCATCATCATCATCATCATCATCATCATCTTCATCATCATCGGGGCACCATCATCGTCATCATCATCAACATACTCATCATGAGCATCATCCTCATCATCGGGACACTATCATCATCATCGACACCATCATCAACATCATCATCTTCATCGGGACACCATCATCATCATCATCTCATCATCATCATCACCATCACCATCATAATCATCATAGTCATCATCATCATCATCATCATCATCATCATCATCATCATCATCATCATCATCATCATCATCATCTCATCATCATCATCATCATCATCCTCGCGGGACACCGCGGGACACCGGCGAGACACCGCGGGACACCGCGGGACACCGCGGGACACCGCGGGGCACCGGCGGGACACCGCGGGCCCCCGGCCGCCCGGAAGGGAGTCATTTGGTCCGGCCGCGCCTCAGCCACACAGGACACCAGCGGGACACCGGCGGGACACCGCGGGCCCCCGGCCGCCCGGAAGGGAGTCATTTGGTCCGGCCGCGCCTAAGCCACAGGAGACTTTCTCTCGCCCGCCCACGCAGCTTCGCCTCGCCCGCACGACACGCACGAACACGAAACCGAAATCGATTTCCCGGTAGGGGGGCTCTCCGTTCCACTTCGATCTCACCCCCTCACCTCCGATAACGTGTCACAGTCTCACGTAACATGACATGGCAGCTAATAGCACACCAGAGCGTAGCAACGCTTGCGATGACAGCTCGGACCATACATCACATAACAAATAATGGCAGACCAGACCATGGCATAACAGCGCATAGCATAACATACCATGACAGAAAACGCCACATCACAAACCAGCATCACTTCACAGGCAACAGGACATATATGATCGCAGTACAGATGACACATCAGAACATTACAGAGCGCGGCATAAAATGTTTCATCAAAGCAAAGCAGAACTTAGCACACTACCAGAAGCGATGACATAATGGATCATACACCTCACAACATAGCACGCAACGGCATCTCATATTACATCATGCCACGCCATAGCATACCATAACATGCCATGGCAGAACAGATCACTGTGTAACACAGCACCAAAACACATAGCCTTCCAGAGGCCCAGGCCCCGGTCGAAAACTGGCAAACGCCTCCGCATTGAGTGTGCAGTGCGTTGCAGGTCTGGGTGCCTGCAGGTGCACGTCGCGCCGAGGGCGCGCGGTTTCCACAGCACCCGGGGGCCGGGGCGGCGGCCGTGTGCACCGACACGCACGGGCCAGCGTCTCGAGGCCGTTGCGGGGGCGCTCCGCCTGGGGGAGGGGCGTCGGTGGATGACTGCGTGTGGCCCTGGATACAGCAGTCGCGTGCGCTCGCGCACTGGCCTGCCAGCTGGCGGCCAGCCCACATGGGGAAGCGAGGGCGGGCGGGCCTCCTCAGAAGGCTCGGAGGGCTCGGGCCTTCCGAGAAACGTTCTGAGCCTTCCCCGAAGACACGGAGCATTTCTCAGAGGGACGGAAAGCCTCTGAGAAAATAGAGGTCTCCCAGATGGGGTCGGAGCAGATGGGGTCGGACGATCGCGCCGCATCGTCGATGCATCGGCGACGTCGACGGTGCATCGGCGATGCTCAGCCTTCCAGCTTTCTTCCGAGGAAAGGCCTTGATCCGGGGTGCATCCCTCCCTTCGAAAAAGAAGACAACATCGAAGCCTGGAACATCCCATTCTGCCAAACCTGCTCAGATAAGGGAATGGACTGCGCACGGGCCATCTGACTATTGGGGCGCAGTCTGGCCCCGCCCCCCACGAGTCGATTGGCTTCGCGATTCCCCGCCCAGGGCCGCGCGGGGATTTACACGTCGAGAGCTATCGCGAGGGACACTTTGAGAAGGGCGATTTCTCTCCCATGATCCCGGCGAGTGGCGAAGATCTGACGCCACAGCTCAGCGCGGGTAAAGCCTTCCCTGCACTGCGCTGGACTCTGCCTCCCAACATCCATGACCACCCTGTCGGTCGCGATGGCGACAGGACCGGCCAAGGGAAACCTCGAACCCACGAGCAGCGCATGCATCCCCCTACGCGCAGCCTCTTGCACAGGATGCGGAGGCGGACCGTGAAAGAAGGCAACGATGGCAAAGGCGTCGAGATCCATGGATGCGACCGCCCATCCCGCCCAGCAAAAAGGAAGCTCGGGGTTTGCAGATCCGTCGATGCAGCATCTGCCGGACCGGACGCCCGCACGGGGCTTCCTTTCCCAAACAGCTCGGTCAAGCTGGCCGGGGGCAGGTCACATTACTTCAGGAGAGGGGGCAAGCCCCGCGAGAATTTCACGAATCGCGCGTCAAGATCGCCGGCCCCGATCTCAACAGGGCGCAAGTCGCGCGTGTCTCGAAGGCCTCCCGCGCACAGGGCGCCCGCGCAACCAGTGCATCTGCGCGCCGGGCCCCCCGCGGCACATCTAAAATAAGCAATCAACAACCCTGCGTCCCTCGGAGCGGCGCGCCTGCAAATGGAATCCCGCCGACGCAAGCCCAGACGGCAACGCAGAATTCCTCTTACCCCGTCCCCCCCCCGACGCTCGCGGCGCAGCTTGGCGGGGGGCGCCGCCAGCGGGGGGGCTGCATTCGAAACAGTTTCGCACCGACCCGGCCCCGAAAAACACCACGGGCATCACTCTTGATCAGCCCCCCGAGGTCTTTTCCCGAGGTAGGTCCCGAGCGCCCAGGGTGGCGCCAGAGAACAATATATACATATATATATATACATATCTACTAGAACCATCGCGCGCGCTTCGCGCGCGCTCAGGTTCTAGCAGGCCCCAGGCCTCGACGAATTTATTGCTCCACTGAAGTAGTGGACCACAGTCAACGCATGCCAGTCTGCATTCCGAAAGGCCTTCGAGGAAAATGGTTGTGTAGGGGTGCGGAGGCCGTATGAATCGGGGTCCCAGAAGACCTTTTGGGGGCATGGGTTTGGGGGCATCTTGGGGAGCCTGTTGGGGCGTGCCGTCGTCGTCGTCGTCGTCGTCGTCGTCGTCGTCGTCGTCGTCGTCGTCGTCGTCGTCGTCGTCGTCGTAATGTCGTCGTCGCCTATTGGGGCGCGCCGTCGTCGTCGTCGTCGTCGTCGTCGTCGTCGTCGTCGTCGTCGTCGTCGTCGTCGTCGTCGTCGTTCAAGAGGGCACTTGGGGCAACTTTGTGCGAAACGATCTGCGGAGGGCCGCGAGAAGGCGATCAGTCATGTTCCCAATCAACTTCCCAGACAGCTCTCCTGTAGCATGATGGTACTTCGAAGCCTCCGGAGACTCGCGGGCCCATGATGAACCATGTCCCCGGAAGGCTTTCTGGGGACATGGTTTGTTGGGGTGTGTTGGGGGGTCTCTTGGGCGTTCCCTGGGGGCCCCTTGGGGGTCTCCGGGAACTCTCGGGCCCATGATGAACCATGTCCCCGGAAGGTTTTCTGGGGACATGATTTCTTAGGGTGTGTTGGGGGGGCCTCTTGGGCGTTCCCTGGGAGCCCCTTGGGGGTCTCTTGGGGCTTCCTGGGGGCTTCTTGGGCGCCTCACGGGGCTTCGTAGGAGCCTCTTGGTGGCCTCTGGGGGCCTCCAGGCGGCCTCTAGGGCCAGAGACCTCGAAATATCGGTTGGCGGTCCCCCTCTGGGCCCTCTCTTGGGGAGCTCTTGGGGCACAGTTGGGTTGTCTGGGGAGCCTCCTGGGCCGTCTTGGGGCCCTCTTCGGGGCCTCGTGGCCCGTCTTGGAGCGATCTGAAGGGCCTCCGAGCGAGGCCGTGAGGGAGCGCTGGGAAGCGGGGGAAGCAAGAACGCCTAAATCCTTCAGGAACCATCGGAACATTAGTGAAGCTTGCCTTCCAAGGCCCTCTTGGCGAGCCTCTTGAGTCCGTCCTGGAGCGTGTTGGAGTCCTCGTCGGCTGTCTTGAGGGCAGCTTGGGCGTCTTCGGGGCCTCGTGGGACCGTCTTGGGCCCTCTCGGGACCCCCTTAGCCTGTCGTGGGCGGGCTCGGGCCGCCTCGGGAGCCCTGGACCCCCCACCGCAACCCCCGTTGGGCCCGCCCCCCCCCGGGCCTACTCCGAGATAGAGAATCATGTTCCCGGGAAGCTGTCCGGGAGCATGATTTGTTCGGTTCTCCAAGAGGGGGGGCCTCTGGGGGCTTACCGAGGGGCGCCTTTTGGCCTTGTCGGCAAGCCTATTGGAAACATGGTTGGGGCGGTGGGCGGAAGCCCAAGGAATCATGTTCCCGGAAAGCTATCTGGGAAATACGATTTACCGAAGTGTCTTGGGGGCCCGCAAGGGGCTTCCCTGGGGGCCCCTTGGGGGCGGGGCCTATTGGGGCTTCCGGGGAGCCTCTTGGGAGCCTCACGGGGCTTCTTGGGAGCCTCTTGATGGCCTCCGGGGGCGTCCTAGGAGCCTCTCAGGCCGGAGACTTTGAAATGTCGCGCTCTTCGGGCCCTCTTGGGTCGCTCTTGGGGCTCTCTTGGGGCGCTCTCGAGGCCCTCTTGACTTATCTGGGGAGCCTCCTGGGCCGTCTCTGGGCTTTCTTGGGAGCCTCTTGGGCCGTCTTGGAGCGATCTGAAGGGCCTCTGACGCGGTCCGGGACCGTAGGGAGGCGGAACATGGGAGAGCGCAAGAATGCTTCAAAAACCATTGACAATTCATGATTTTCGGCTTCTGGGGCCCTTTGGGAGGGCCTCTGGAGGCGCTCTTGGGGCGTTTTGGCGACGTCGTCGGCCGTCCTGAGGCCATCTTCGGCGTGTCCAAGGCCTCTGGGGGCTGCCTGTGGGCGTCCTGGGAACCCGGGAATCATGTTCCCGGAAAGGCTTCCGGGAACATGATTTCGAACGGGGCCCTCTTGGGCCTCCCTGAGGCCGTCTTGGGGGCCTCCTGGGCTGGCTTTGGGGCCTCTTGGTCCGTTTTGGAAGGTTTCGCCAGCCCCACAGGACGACCCTTTTGGGCCGCGTTGGGCCCTCTTGGGTCTAGCTTGGGCTGTCTTGGGGCTCCTCGGGGGAGTCTGGGGCACTGCGAAGACGAAGCAAGGGAGTATGCTGAAAATGTACGTTTTACTACGGGGACGGACTGATGTTTGCCTCTTGAAGGCCCTCTTGGGGCCCTCTTCGTCCATCTTGAAGCCATCTCCGGACCTCTTGGGCCTCGCTGAAGCTGTCCTGAGCCCTCCAGGGGGCCCTGGGAACCCAGAAATCATGTTCCCGGAGAGTCTTCCGGGAACATGATTTCGAACGGGCCCTCTTGGGCCTCCCTGAGGCCGTCTTGGGGGCCCAGGACGGCTTCGGGGCCTCTTGGGCCGTCTTGGGGGGGTTCCGTGAGCCCCACGGGACGACCCTTTTGGGCCGTCTTGGGCCCTCTTGGGTCTCTCTTGGGCTGTGTTGGGGCTCCGCGGGGGCGTCTGGGGCACTGTGAAGACGAAGCAAGCGAGTGTGCCGAAAATGCACGTTTTACGACGAAAATAAGCCGATGTGTGCCTCTTGAAGGCCCTCTTGGGGCCCTCTTCGGCCATCTTCAAGCCATCTCGGGCCCTCTTGGGCCTCGCTGAGGCTGTCCTGGGGCCCAGTAGGGGGCCCTGGTAGCCCGGAAGCCATGTCCCCGGAGAGGCTTCCGGCAACATGATTTCGAACGGGGCCCTCTTGGGCCTCCCTGAGGCCGTCTTGGGGGCCTCCTGGGCCGGCTTCGGGGCCTCTTGGGCCGTCTTGGGGGGGTTCCGTGAGCCCCACAGTCCGACCCTGTTGGGCCGTCTTTTTTCACGGCCGCCACATTCACAATCAGCATCCTCAGCATCAGATTCAGCATCATCACGTACCAGGGCACGCTTGCGGTTCTCAGGCACTAAAACTGTTGAAACGTCTTTGCGAAATGTGTCTGAAGCGCCGCTGCGCAGAGTACTGCGCTGGCTCGAGGGCCGTTGCGTCGTCGGGCTTTGTAGCAACTCCAGAGATAACTGCTCGCACTTTGGCCCCGACGTTCTGACCCACTGCGCACCATAAATGTGCGTTGCATGCTGGCGGGCGTGGCACTGGTAGCATGAAGAAGATGGAGAGGATGAGGAGAGAGCAGAGAGGAAACGGGGTAAGGACAAAAACGAGGGGCAAAGGATGAGGAGAAGCAGGCAAAGAGTCAAACAATGAACCAGCCAGTCCAGACAAAAAGTCCTCACGTGGGCCTCACGCGGGCTGCAACAGCGCAGCTGCGCCACAGCAAGTTCGCGGCTCGCGGCGCTTTCAAGGTCAAAATTAAAACCCAGAACTGGTTCGAAGCTTCGAGCCTCGAAAAAGACTCCCTGCATCCTCATCCCCCCCGTCACCCTCCCCAAAAATCTCAAGCAAAACTGGGAGGCAACATGGGAAGCGGCCGTTGGAACGCAGAAGACACTGGGCAGCAGGAGCGGACTCTCCGGTCAGAAAAGAGCTCTGTCCAGCTCAAACTATAATCCCATGGTCAAGTACTAGATGGCCGCCCCGTGCGCAGGGCTCACGACCCTTCCCAATCTCTGCCCCAGAATTTAAGTATCTTTGCGCCCCAGCCTCACGCACAGGCGGTCGAAAGAAGAACCGCGATGATGGCTGCGGTCACGGTCGGCTCTCCAACGCCTGAGGCACTCTCGATGTCTGGTGCTGGCGTCGGTGAGGGGGCCGACGGGGTGCACTCAAGCCACTTGCGCGTCTCACCGGCCACGGTGGAGTCCAGGGCCTGGTCACAGTTGGAGCCGCCCTGCACGCAGCACCACGTCTGGTTCCAGTTGCCGAGACCAAGCCTTTACTCGCCAAGACGGGCCAAAACGTTGGCCGCCTGGCCCCAGAGGGTCCTGGTCTGAAAGATATAGATGCCGACAGCCAAGAAGCCTCCTGGCACGAAAATACCGATGTCAATGACATTGATCCTGCGGCGGCCGGGGGGCGGTCGCGGCCCTCCCCATGCCGATGCGGTTCCTCGCGGCAGTGCCCGCGCCAAAGGATGGGCCCTCTTCCCCGGTCACCCCAAACGCGTTAAAAGCCAAGATCCACCCCCGTGCCTTCATGGGGCCCTCGCAGGCCAGGGCGGAGCCCTGATCAGCGAAGACAACCTGAAGGAGAACCGCAGAGACCACAAGTCGTCTCCTCAATGAAGCACTGCTGCAGCGAGGACAACAAGGAGGCGTTGCAGGTCTCCGCCAAGAAAGCCCCATCCACGCGGCATCTCCTGCGAAAGCTCTTTGGGGGCATCAACTGTGCAATCGCTTCGGGGGCTTCGGGGCTCTCTCGGAGAAGGCTGGGCAACGCTCGGCGGGGCATTCTCGAGAGCCTCCGGCGCGATCGCAAGGTTCCCAGGGCGACCGTCTCAAGACCAAGACTGACTGCCCGGGAGCTCGACGGGAACTCGCGGAGCCTCGGAGGCGCGGCGCCGGCCTCCACGGCAGCCTGCGGAACAGACAAAAAGGCGCAGGAAGCGCGGGCGAATGGCCCAGGCCCCAGGCCAAGCCATGGACGCTCTCACCCCAAGTCCAAAGGCGCGCCACAAACGCGCCGCTAGTCGCAGAGGCCGCGGCATCTCCAGGCCCCCCAGGTTCGCGACGAACAGAACTGGCGGGCGCTCGATATTCTCCTGAGCCCCCAGCCCCTTGGACATCAGCGTGTGGATGAAACAGAAACACCCCCTGATGAGGCGAGACCCCCGTGCCCCACGGCAGCTCCGCGGGCTCGCGGCGCCAGTCCGCCTCCGCGCCTGCGAGGGCGCCCGTTGGTCATTTCGCCCGAACGGCGGCGCCTGCGGGCCATTTCGCAACCGCGAGGGTTGACCCCGACCTCCTCGCCCAGTTTCTATAGTAGCCGACGCCGACCCTGACGCGGAGGCCGGTCTTCGCGGCGGCGCCGCGCCTCCAGCCGGCTCGGCCCAGCGCTGCCCAAGACTCGAAGCGCGCCCGCCATGGCAGGCCCGAGTGGACGGGGCGCGCCTGGGAGGAGATACCTCCGCGC
>CAUYUJ010008313.1:307733-370021 GCA_963575745.1 Prorocentrum cordatum
CCCTCCACCCCTCCCTCCCTCCCCCCCTCCCTCCCTCCCTCCCTTCCTCCCCGGCAAAAAGGCCAGGGGGCACCCAAGCGAGTCCCCACCCCCCTCGCCAAGGGGGACCCCGGGGCGGGCTCTGAAGGCCATGGCCCCAGGTTCCTAGCCATGAAAAATATCACATAATGAGCTAAAGTTCTCTTGGAGAAAATCATGCAGGGGCGTTCGGCGTTCTGGCCGGGGCGGCAGGTTGAGGATCGGAAGAGGAAGAGGGGGGGCTTGGCGGAGGGCGGTCGTGGATGACGTCCTGGTGGCTGTGGACGGCGGCGTGGTGATGGTAGTCGTAATAGTCGGAATGGTGGCCGTGGCCGCCGGCGCTGCGGCAGTCGCAGTTACTGTCGCAGTGCTTCCGTCGTCGAGGTGCTGGGCGCCCCAGGCTCTAGTAGTGTCGGTGATTGTGCTGGTCGGCGTCAAGGATCGGCGGAGTTGAAAGTGGTGATCGTGGTGGGTGTGCTGGTGGCCGCGGTGGGAATCGCTGCAGTGGGAGAGGTGGTAGGTGTGTTGGAGGCGGTGCTACTGCTGCTGGCGGTTGTCGTGCTCGGGCTGCTGGTGGCGGGAGCCGCGGAAGCAGCCAGCTGCCCCTTACCGCCCCAAGGCACCGAGGATCATCTCCGCGCTCCCGTGTTGGAGGGTGCGTGAGATGCCGCGCCGGATCCGATTCAGGAGCTCAGAGCGGTCGGCGTCGTTACGAGAGGCGCCGTAGCTCCGAACGAACTTGACTGCCTTGTCGGACGGCCGGCCCTGGTCTCGAAAACCATCGGGACCAGGTCGAAGCCCTCAAGGGGAGGGTAGCGGTCGCGTTTGTCCTTGACCATCTGGGCTGCTGCGAGCCCATCTCGTTCCGCTCGGGCGTGCCTGCGTGGGACGTAGGTAGAGTGTACGCAGGCCATCGCCCAGTCGACGAAGATGGGTCGGCTAGTGCTGGAGTCTAGACGTCTGGGTGTCCAACTTTGCGTAGACCCCAATCCAAGGATTACGGCGGTCCCCCCCCCACCTCCTCCAGCAGAGCCTCCACGCCCAGTGGGCGTGCCCCCAGTGGCGCTGGCCTTCCAGCCGTCCTTGTCGAGGCCAACCTCGATCTTGGAATGAAGAGCGGGGCTTGTGACGCACTTCTCCACCAAACAAAAAAACGTCGTGCGGAGTACGACCCAAGTAGCGGTGGGCGTGTTGGCCCCCGTGACTGGTGCTGCCGTGCAGGATGGAGAAATCGGTCGAATCGGCATCGAGCTTGCCTGGTGTCACTGGTAGCAGAGGTAAGCGACCCAGGTGAGGTGGAGCCCCACAGCTTGACCGACATGAGCAAGAAATGCTGGCTCCGACGGTAGAGGCTCTGTGGGGACCTCAGTAAAGAACGCGCCCCCATCTGCCAGTGCCTCCGAGACGGAAGGATGGGTTTGGATGCCTGCCAAGACGCAACAACCTTAGCCGGTCATGGCCTAGCCCATTCCAGGCTCAAGGTCGGTGCTTTCGCCAGCCTGGGTTGTCGGCCCGAGAGGGCACATACTCCGACCGTGGGCCCAGCAGTTGGCCTGGCCAAGGGCGGTAATCGGTCGCGCTCCGTGCGGTGGAGGCCGCCAGAAAGCCTCGCATCAAACCCGGCCCTGAAAATCCGCGCGCGGGGTGCAACTGGCAGAACCCCAGAACGCCCCGAATGCAGCAGTTTCGTAAGGCCCGCCGCCAAGAGTCACCGCGCAGCGCGCGGAGCGAAGAAACCCACGGCACCTTGGCGAAAAGCATCCGGTTTCTTGGTGCGCCTTCACTGTCGCTGGGGCCCTCCGAAAGGAGCGTCGGAGAGGGGCGTCGGAGAGGAGCGTGCGAGAGGAGCGTCCGAGAGGAGCGTCAGAGAGGAGCGTCAGAGAGGAGCGTCGGAGACGAGCGTCTGACGTCCTGCCCGCCACCCTGCGGCGCACCCGCTCGCGCCAGAGCTCGCCGGAGACCTGCCCGGTGCCGAAGCCGATGGTGACCTGCCCGCGCGCTGGAGGGCGGGGCTCCGCGGGGGGGAGCCGAAGCGCGGGAGCAGGAAAGCGAAGGAAGAGGGGGACCCGCGGCACGGGGTGCACCTGCGGCGCCGACTCCATCACGGCCGGCTCGCACCACGCCTTTGTGGAGGCGCAGTCCGCCAGCACGCGGTGTGGGTTCCAATCCCAAGGCCCGCTGGGTGGGAGCGGATCAAGGAGCTCGTTCTGTTCTGCTAGCACCCATATTCCTGGGGATGGGGTTCCCCTCCCCCTACCCCACCCACCAGGGTCTGGAGGGGGCGTTTCACGGTGGGGTGGAGCGTCCACGAGGGCTCCAGATGGTGCCAAGAGGTTCCCAGTAAACCATCAGTGCGACACACCCCTGATCAGGACAACCTTTGCCAGGCGGCTGTTTCTGGGATGGAGCTGGCGGGGATGAAGAGCGGAGGGGAGGAGGAAATGGAGCGAGGAGGAAAGAGAGAGGGGCGAAGGTGAGCAAGGTCCGCTCGCGACGCGTCTGACATCCCATCCACCCATTTCGTCCGATTGCGCTGATGCGTCTCTGTCCGCCGACGGGTGTCATGGCAGAAATGGGCCCCCCAAAAGCGCCTTATCGTGTTATGGAGAGAGCGTGGAAATTCCCCCCCCCCCTCCTCTAGAAACCGGAAGTCCCCCCCCCCTGCTCGAACCCCTCCCCGCACCCTCCCGTGGCACCCCCCACCCCTCCAGAAAGCAGGGGGGTCACTACCGGCTCGAACCCCAGTCCCCCCCCCCGGAAAACCGAAGGAGGACACTACCGACTCGAACCCCCCCCCACCCCCACCCGCCGCTGGCAAACGACTCCCGGGGCCCCACCACCGTCCTCACCGCCGCCCTCACACCACCACCGTCCCCACCACTGCCCCACTGCCCCCACTGTTTCCACCACTGTCCCACTGTCCCCACTGTTCTCAGCACGTGCACGCCCGACGCAGACTCACAGGGTCAACGCTGCTCTTGCGCGAGGCAAGGGTCACCGCCGCCTCCTGGCCATGTAAAATCACGCCCGGATGTTGCCTTCACGGAACGCCCCGTGTGGTAGCGCGATGAATTCCGCTCCAACGAGGAAAAGAACGCCCCTCGCAATGGGAAGCGCATCTCCCACGTCGACCTTTCCATCGGCATCCGCTCGCGTGATCATGTCGCGGACATCCTTCCCGCGGAGAGCAGGGCGGGCGACGCGCCCCGCGACCTCGCGCTCGGTGCCCTTGATCACCTGCGGCACGCCGCCGTCCCACCACACATAGGGAATGTCCAACAATTTGCGCGCCCACTGGAGATACTTGGGACGCTTCCCGAGCGTGGGCCCATGGGGCACAAAAGCTGCGAACGCTCGCGCGGCGTCAACTGCAACAGGAAAGCGCGCCTCGCGAAAGCATTCGCAAAATTCGCCCCACGCCAGCAAAACGCTTTGCACAGATTTCCAAAAACCTTCCATCGTTTCTGACGCCTGGCGGCGTGAGCTCTCCTTTAATAGCAAATCCTGAATCTCAGACGCCTGCGCGCCAGCTCGGGTCCTCTGCAACGCAGCAAGTCTCTGGCGCGGGGTGCCCGTATTCGGGAAAACCGCAGGAAAGCGCTCGGCGAAAGTTGGCCCCCTCAGCAAATTGCACCGAGACGCTTCGTCAAAGTAATCAAGGAAACAATGCGCCACATCAAGGGCTGTGGAGTGTTGCGAAATAACTTGAATACATGTTGGTTGGCCATCCCTTGGATTTGGCCGCAACGGCGAAGCAAGTGCGCTTTGGCGAGGCGTCGCGCGCTCATTTGCTGAACCTCTGGACGGCTGGCGCCTAGAAGTAGGTTGCCTGATGCTGGGCCAGCGCTGGCCGACACCCCGCCGCGGCAGCCGGCGCGCTGGCGCAGCTAAGCCTCGCAGAAGCGCCTCGGGGGAGTCCGCGCGGCGCAGCCCCGCCGGGCGCGTCGACCGCGCCCGCCCGGCCATGGCTGGGGGCCCTGCAAGCGCCGAGAGGCTGCTCGAACCACGCCGCGCGGCGCAAATCGCAAACTCACATGCGCCGCGCCATCCGCGACTCACGGCCGCGATCTTCGGAGAAAACGGCGCCGCCGGGGCCATGCTTTTGGCGAGGCACGCCCCGGCACATTGACGCTGCAAGCCCCAGCCCATCGCGCGCGCGCCTGCGTGCACCAGACCCACGGGAAACACCCTGCCGTCGCATGAATTCCGCCCGCCCCTGCGCGGCAGCGCGAGGCGAAAGAAATCGAGCTCGCGGAAGAGAAGAGTCGCGCCCAACGCGCGCCACCACATATAAAGCGGAACAAGGATGCCGCCACACAGTCAAACTGCCCCGCGCTTATGAGGACGCGCTCGGGCCCCCCGCCTTCGCCGCTGCTCGCGAGAACACGGGCCCGCCGTGGCCCTCGCCACGTCGCACGGGCGGTTTTGCGATTTACATCCCTACACTCCGCCGCCAAAGCCGCAGAAATCCCCGCAGCAACGAGCGCGCCGCGGTCCTTCCCACGCACGCACGCGCGCGCGCGCACGCGCGCGCAAACGCACGCACGCACACGCACGCACACGCGCGCGCACGCGCGCGCGAACCGCCCGCGAGACGCGCGCCAACACGCGCGCGCGAGACAAGCAAAACACGCGACGACCAATGCACGCACTGCGCGTGATCCGACGTCGAGGAAGGGGAGGGGCAAGGACAGGATGGGGGGGCAGGACGGGGGGCGAGCAGAAGCGAGGGCGGGGGAGCAGGAGCGAGGAAGCAGGGGGGGGGGGCGGGGGGAAGGGGGGCGCGCGACGGGGGGGCACAGAAGCAGCAAGAACGAGGAAACAAGGGGGAGGACATGCGCTCTCTGTTTCTGGCCAGCGCCACGCCAAGCCGCAGCCTGCCCCCAGTCTCGGCCGCTCGATGGCCCGGCGCCCGCTGGCAACCCAGCGCCCGACGCGGCCGCGGCCCAGGCAGTCCGCGGGGCTGGCTGCGGAAGGAACGCACGCGAACTCGACGAGAGCGCGCGCCCTCGACGCAGCAAGCCAGCACGACCCCGCGATCGCGTTTAAATCTGGGCGGCGAGACCATCCTGATGTCATCGTGTTCATTGCTGGCGCGTTGCCTAGAACAGAAAACAAAATCAGCGTTCCGGACACATCGTTAGATCGCGCGCTCCAGGCGCCAATCATGGCCAACAACTCGAATGCATTTATTAGTGTTTTCCGTTTTTTAAGGATGCGTCTCCACCCGCGCGGGGCCGTGCCCACGGCATATTCACGCCGCTCGCCTCGGCCCCAGATCACGACGACTCCGACGCCTCCGGCGCCGTCGGCGTCAGCGCACACGACTGCGCCCAAACGAGAATGCTGTAATTCCCGCGCGCGGACCTGGCAGACCGGCGGGGGTGCGAGCGCCGCCGCCCGCCACTGCAGGCAAAACCGCAGCCGGCGCGTCACCGTCCAACTTTCCCCCAGAGCGGCCCGCCGCCAGTGCGAAGGGCGAATGCACGCGCGCCCAACGCGCCCGATGGCACGACGGCAAGCAAGGTCGAACCTGCCGGCCAGTCTCGCGGCCATTGCTGGCGAGAGCACGTTGTCAGCGAGCGCCTGCGCGACATCTTTGCTCCAAGACGTAGCCGCGCCTTCGCTCAAGGACCAGGCGACGCCGTCGCCCGACGCAGTCACGCGGCAACCGAGCAAGGGGCTGGAGCGCGACGCGCCCGCTGATTTTTCGGCGTCGAACTCCAAGCCCAAGAGATTCAAGCCCGCGAAACATGCGTTTCGCCTGATTTGCGTTTCTCCCATATCAACCACGAAAGCACCGTCGACGCGATATGAAAACACCATGCAGAACAACCGCGCTGCAATGGCATCGATGGCCCGCGCGCAGCGCCACCAGCCATGCACCCCACCGATCGCACCAAAGGGCTACGCGAGCAACTCCGAAACTCGCTATGCATCGGCGTCGGTGTCGCAGACAAACAACCGCATCAACCGCGCCTGGCTGTGCGCCAGGTAAACCTTGTTGAACGCACCAATAAAATAATCCTTCCCCATTTCCGCGCTGC
Organism: Prorocentrum cordatum; assembly: GCA_963575745.1. Classification (NCBI taxonomy): domain Eukaryota; class Dinophyceae; order Prorocentrales; family Prorocentraceae; genus Prorocentrum; species Prorocentrum cordatum. The sequence continues at coordinate 313,799 of CAUYUJ010008313.1, forward strand.
CTGCGCCCTGCAGGGGCGACAAAATAGCATGGGCGAACTGATCGTGCGAACCGCAAACAAAGCACTCACGCACAGAGGCGGTAATTGTTAGCGACATTGTCAACGATGCGGACCTTAAGGCGCCCTTCCCACACCTCCTGCACGCCGATGCGTTCAACCAACAACGCGTTCTGGGGGCCCACTGCCTGCAATGGCAGCGGGGGGCCTACTTTCCCTGCCTGGAATTCCTGCTCGCGTTTCCCCCGCACTTCGCGCGCGAAAAGCCCGCGCGCGGCTTTCGCCCGCGCGCGTTGGTTGATGGCCCAGCAACGCTGCCGGGGGCCCCGCCGCGGGCGCCGGGGCCCACGCCCAATCCCGCCTGCGCGCGCTGGCCCAGAAACAAGGAAAGCACGCCTCAAATCAACCAGAAAAGCGCGATCATCGCGTTCAGCTGCGCGCAACATCTCCCGAAGCAACGAAACGTGCGACTCGCCGAGCGCAGGTGGCAAGTCTGTTTTCCACGCGGAACGCTCGCCATCCAAAGCCGAGGCCCTGCTGCGCCAAAAGTGCATGCATGTCTCCCTTTCTTGGGAAACACGCGCTGGATCGCAGGCGATCTCTCGGGTGTTCTTGCAAATTTAGCGCGGTTGCTCCGGCAAGGTCTGCCGCGCGCGCGGGGCAGAACAAGCGTGAGCGACGCGATCCCCTGGGCAAGCGGGCGCGCGAACACGGGCGCCAGCCTATCCGACATTATATGAACGGGGCCCCTGCCCGGGGCAAGACGCGGCATCGCCCTTCGGAGACCGCCGCGACGACCTGGAAGCAGCGCGAGTGCCGCGCTAAGCGGGTCGTTGCAAGGAAAAGGATTCGCGCGCGCGGCTGATGCGAGCGACGGGCGCAGACGGGCCCACTGCATTCTGCGACGAGCAACCCCCCTGGCGGGCAGGGGGGCGAGGCCGATGGGGGGGGGGGGGGGGGGGCGGAGGGCAACGGGCGAGGTGCGCCGCGCGGCGCATCCTCGCAAGTCGCGCGCGCGGGCAACAATGATGACCTGCTTTCAACCTCCCCATGCGGGGAACATGATATAAAATCATTCGCAAGACGAGCGCTGTGCGCCATGCGCACGACGGGGCCCTGGGCGCGTACGCGCGCAAGGTCCCTCTCACCGCTTGCGCGGCCAGGCATCGGCGTTGCCGCCGGCGGCGGGGCCCGCCGCGGCGGCGGCGGCGGGGGCGCCGCCCCCCGGCCGAAGGCCCCTTGCCGCCGCGCGGGGGGTAGCTGGCGGGCCCGCAGCTGGCTGGCCCAGCGCTTCCGCCCTGCTGACGCGGCTGCCAGTGGTGCGGAGGCGGCCCCGTGCCCATGGTACGCGAGCGCTGGTCCTTCACATCGTTCTTGACGTGCGAGTCGACGCGCTCGAACGCAGTCTCTGTGTCCACCTGGCGGTCCTGGCTGTCGATGTGGGTCCCAAGCTTGATCCATTCTTGCCGATCATATTCGTAAGCGACAAGCACGGACGACCCTTGCGAGACCCGACACAAATCCAAAAAGCGGCGAAGGAACCGCTCGATGGACACCGATTCCTGGTTGACCGTTGCCTGCAGAGCAAGCTGAGATGAGGCACGAGACCAATAGCAACACGCAAAGTGAGAAAAAAGTAAGCGAAAGTAGACCCTTTTCTGCGACTGCCGCAAGGTCGTGTCCGTGGCCCTCGACGTCGGTTCAAACTCCTCGTGGAGCTCTCAGTTGAGCCATGGAAGCCTCTTACGATCCGCATTGCGCCATCCTTTTGCGGATCATCGCCTGCAGCGCGGACGATTTGGGCATGTGGTCAAACGGGAGGCCCTCGAAACCGTAACGCCTCAAGGCCCCGCAGACGTCAATCGACGTGCCCTGGTGGCCACCAGAATCTGACGATGACGGCGAATCCCCACGCTTGGACTTAGCACGCCTCGCGACTGCTCGCGTTGCCTTGACCGATGATTTCTGGAAATCGTCCCGAACGGCGCGGTGGTCAGGCCCTGGCGCCGAAGAGTTTGTTCCACGAGGCCCGGCATGCATCCACAACCTCCGAGACAAGGGTCAATGCTCTATGGTCAAGGCCGTTCGTCACAACGTCCTCGCATGCAGCTTTTCTACTATATCTTCCGTCACGTGCTGAAGCTGCCACGCATGTGTAATCCCAGCTTCCTCGAAAAAACCGGCCACGCGCAAAACCTCCTCCTCGCCAACCTGGTTTGGGCAATACTGCTTAAAAACATGTTCAACATGCGTGTCGCCCCCTGCTGGGGTCTTCGAGCGTTGGCGTGCGCCCTTCCTCCCTCCATCCGGAGAAGCGCGGCCAGGCGTGCCAGCCCGCGCTGCTGCCTGGACCCAGGGGGGGCAGCGTCTCCCACCAGGCCGCGGGAGAAGGAACGCTCGCGGCTGCGGTGGCGCTGGCGGCTGCGGCGGGGCTGCAGCTGCGCTCGCGGGCTGCGGCCGCGCAGCTAGCGCGAGCGATCCGGGGGCTTTACCCGAAGGTTCGCGTGTCCAACAATCCCCACACTCTCATCCACACGCTACTACTCCCATTATATATTCCCTCTCTTTTCGTGAGCCGGAGCCTGACTCGGACCCTGCTTTCCGACACGTGCAACATGTTGCCGTGCGATGAGAAACGTACGCCTCCTTAGTCAGGCCGCAGCCACGGCCACGTGTACCTCAGTCTGTGAATTTTGTAAAGCACGCTCTCCACAAGTAACCTGGGAAGGATAGCGGTCGTGGCACGGGTGTCCCTCAAGCACCGCGTGGAGGTGAGGCACTCCGGCCTGGGCCGCAGTAGCTCGAGGCGAGATGGCTCGAGGGAGGAGGGAAGGGGAAAGAGGAGGGGGGAGGGAGGAGGGAGGGAGGGAGGGGAGGGGAGGGGAAGACGAAGGGGGAGGGAGAAGGAGGGAAGGGGGAAAGAGCAGGAGGGGGGAGGAGGCAGGGAGGAGGCAGGGAGTGGGCAGGCAGGGACCCGAACGCGACGGCGACGTCGATTCCCGCGGCAACGCCGCGCCCGCGACCCCCGCACGCACGCGCGCCTCGTCACCCAGGCCGCCCGGCTCCACGGCGGAGCCGTCGGTGTTCACGGCAGAGGCCGTCGTGGAGGCCGAGCTGTTGTACCGGGCGTGCCTTGGCGGCGACGGCGACTGGCGGCGAATACGTTGGCGGCGGCGGCGGCGCCAACGGCATCACCCGTCGTCATCCTCGTTGTCCGTATGTGTATGATCCTCCTCTCTTTGTTACTGTGATGATCCCCATTAATCCTGGTAGTACTCTCGTACTCAATCTGTATGATCAAAAGTCGTCTTCTTCTTACCATCATGATTATCATCTTCACCACCGCCACCACCACCACCACCCCCATCATCAGCATCATCAACAGCATCATCATCAGCATCATAATCATCAGTAGCATCACCATCAACAACAGCAGCAGCGTCATGAGCATCGTCACCATCCAATCATCAACATCATCAGTATCATCATCATCATCAGCAGCAGCATCATCATCAGCCATCACCACCATCGTCAGCATCGTCATCAACAACACCATGATCATCATCAGATGTATCAACATCATCCTCCTCATCCTCCTCATCATCATCAGCATCGGCAGAAATATCACAAGCATCCTCATCCTCATCATCATCACCATCATCATCGTCATCAGCATCATCGTCATCGTCATCATCATCAGAATCAACATCGTCATCATCATTCCCATCAGCAACATCATCATCGTCATCATCGGAATCATCATCATTATCCTCACCCTCGTCCTCCTCCTCCTCATCATCACATGCATCATCAGCGGCATCGTCATCATACCCATCATCAGCACCAGCATCATCAACATCATCATCATCATCAACACCAGCATCGTCACCTCGCCGTCGTCATACTGTTCGGCATCATCATCGTCATCCTCATCATCATGACCACTACCCCTATCATCATAATCATTATAAGCATTATCCCAGTGCGACCATACCTAGGAGTTGGAGTCTCTTGGAAAGCAACATAAGCTAAGCTAAGCAAGGCTAAGCTAAACTAATATAAGCTAAGATACACAGGCTAAGCTAAGTTAAGCTAAGCTAAGATGAGATAAGCTGAGCTAAGCTAGGATAAGCTAAGCTAAGCTAAGATTGGTTAAGCTAGGCTAAGCTAAGCTAAGCTAAGCTAATATGAGATAAGCTAAGCTCAGCTAAGCTAAGCTAAGCTAAGGCAAGGTAAGGTAAGCAAAGCTAAACGAGATAAGTTAAGCTAAGCTAACCTAAGCTAAGCTAGGCTAGGCTAGGCTAAGCTAAGCTAAGCTAGGCTAAGCTAAGCTAAGATGACATAAGCACAGCTAAGCTAATATAAGCTGAGCTAAGCTAAGCTAAGCTAAGCTAACCTAAGGCCAGCTAGGGTAAGGTAAGGACAGCTAAGCTAAGCTAAGCTAGGCTAGACTAAGCTGGGCTAAGATGAGATAAGCTAAGCTAAGCTAAGCTAAGCAAAGCTAAGCAAAGCTAAGCTAGGCTAGGCTAAGCTAAGCCAAGATGAGATAAGCTAAGCTAAGCTAAGCTAAGCTAAGCTAAGCTAAGCTAAGCAGGGGCGCAACTGGGGGAACCGCGGGGCGGATGCCGGGGGAACCGCTGCGCGGATCCCTGGGGAACCGCCCGGGGCGATATCCACTGCCCGGCCCCTTTAAGACAGAGGGTAAGAACCCTTCTAGGCAGAGCCTAGGTAGGGAATTACCCTCATCATCACCATCGCAATCGTCATCAGCACCAACATCGTCATCATCAACAAGATAGCCATGGTCTTCCTCTTTTTAACCACCATGCTCAACCGCAATCTCCTCCTCCTCCTCCTCTTTCTCCTCCTCCTCCTCCTCCTCTCCTCCTCCTCAGCAGCAACAGCAGCAGTAGCAACATCGTCATCATCATCATCAGCAGCAGCATCATCAGCACCATCATCATCATAATCCTCAGTATCAGCATCAGCTTCATCATCATCCTCAGCATCAGCATCATGATCAGCATCCTCCTCATCATCAACAGTATCAGCATCATAATCATCATCATCCTCCTCATCATCAGCATCATCCTCAGCATCAGCATCATCCTCCTCGTCATATACATCATCAGCAGCAGCATCATCATCCTCATCAACATCAACATCATCAGCATCATCAGCATCCCTTCCTCCTCTCCCCCCCTCATCCCGTCTGGTGTTCCTTCTCCACTTCCGCCCCCCTCTTCCTGTCAGTCCTGCTCCTCATCGTCCGTTTTCATCGTCCAGTTCCACCACCCCCTCCTTCTCCTCCTTCTCCTTCTCATACTCCTCCTCGTTCCTTCTCCTCGTTCTGTTGCTCATGATCATGCTGTTCCTCCCCCTTCCTTTTCATCCTCCTCCTCGTCCGTTTCTTCTTCTTCTTCTTCATATGTTCCATTAATATTTGCATTCGTAGTCGCCGTCTTCTTATGCTTATCACTATCGTTATTCGTCTTAATCGTCGTCTTCTGCTTCTGTTTTCTCCTCCGCCTCCTCCACCTCCGCCTCCTCCACCTCCTCTTCCTCCTCCTCCTCGTCAGCATCAGCATCAGTGTCAGCATCAGCATCATCATCCTCATCCTCATCCTCATCCTCATCCTCATCAGCATCATCACCATCATCATCCCCTCCTGCTCCTCCGCCTCTTCCGCCTCCTTCTCCTCCTCCTCCTCTTCCTCCTCCCCCTGGTCCGCCTCCTCCGCCTCCTCCTTTTCCTCATCCTTCTCTCCTCCTCCTCCTCCTCCTCCTCCACGTCCACCTCTTCCTCTATCTCCTCCTCCTCCTCTTCCTCCGCCTCCTCCTCCTCCTCTTCTCCTCCTCCTCCTCGTCCTCCTCCTCCTCCTCCACATCCTAGGCGTTGTGGTCCGAGCACATGTTGGGTCAGCAGCCCGATAGACCACGACCCCAGCCCCGAGAGAGGGGCGCAGCTGCGGGACCGGAGCGCGGCCGCGATCGCGCTCGCCCGCGTGGCATCGCCGAGAGCGGCGCCAGCGGGCAGAATCCCGATTCAGACTGAGACGAGAGAGGGACATCGCCCGTCTCGAGGCTCACCACGGGAGCATGGAGCCAGGCGACACAGCATGGACGACCTGCAAGAAGTGCCAGACCTGTTGGTGGCACGCCACCCTCGAGCGCAATGACTACTGGTGCAGCTGCGGATGCCGCGTGGCCAGGCCCAAGACGGGCAAGCCGCAGCAGTGCCAGCAGAAGCAGCAACAGCAGCAGCAGCAGCCCAACTGGTGGCAGCAGCAGCAGCAGCAGCAGTCCATCGGCGAGCGTGCGAGACCCCGTGGCAGAGGGGGCTCCAGCAGCGGCGACGCGAAGGCTGGCGGAGTCGCCCAGCGGGCATCGGCTCTGAAGAGGGTCACGGAGTGAACTGGCCCGCTGAAGCTCGCGAGTGGGGACGCCATCACGGAGCAGCTCGCGGGCGTCGCGGATGCGCTCCAGGAGGCGCCAAAGACGCAGACCAAGTCGCGCGCTGCGCGCCTGGCTGAGGCGGCGAAGGAGCTCGAGTACGCCAACAAGCAATACAAGTGGGCGTTCGAGCCGGCGGAGATAGCACAGCAAAAAGCCGAGAATGCCAAGGCCGCCCTGAAGGAGGGAGCGGACGCCGTCGTGAAGGCTGAGTGTGAGATCGGGGAGATCCAGCAGGAGGTGAAGCTGAACACCAGCCAGCGCAGCATCTTCGAGCAGCTGCTCGACACGGACGCGGACCTGCTCTCGCCGAGCGACATGCAGATCGCCGAAGTGGAGCAGGAGTTCGCTCACTCGGGCGACCTGGACGAGAAGGGTCGCAAGGCGGTCGACGACGCCAAGCGCAAGGTGCTGGAGCAGCTGCAGAGGAACACCAGGAAGTTCGCGGGCCAGCTGAAGCAGCACCTCCAGGCGGCAAAGCTGAAGGCGGAGCAGAAGAGAGCCGAGATCCAGCAGGCCTGCACGAAGAGGAAGGCGGATTCATCGGCAGCGGCGGCAGCAGCACCAGCAGCAGCAGCAGCCGCAGCCACAACCCCGGCAGCAGCCGACGACGACGAGCACACGGAGATGAAGGAGACGGACCCCGCGGAGGACCACCTCCAGCAGCGGCAGACCGCGGCGACCTCCCTGGAGGCTCTCGCGACCCAATGGCGGCCACGGCGCGGTGGGAGGAGGCAGTTTAGCGACGACACCCACCTCGAGCGCCACATCTTCTGCGCCAACATCACGCGGTGGAGCCCGACGGTCGCTGGCGTCGCCGCCATGGAGCACGGCAGCCGCGCGACGTCTACGCGTTGCAGGAGACCCACCTGGCCCACCACGAGCTCGACAATACCGAGCACAAGCTGCAGAAGGCGGGCTTCCCAGCAGCGTTCACAGCAGCGCGGGCAAGCGACAGAAGCGAGACAGGCGCTTGCGGAGGCGCGGGAGCCCTCGCCAAGGGCCACCTCAAGGCGACATCGCATCAACACCAGGGAACACGTGCTGCAGTTTCGGGCGCAACCTCGTCAGACGCCCACGGCTCGCAGCACGACACCTTCAACATGTGCGACTGGACGCCAGTCACTCTGCACATGCGTGGTTCCCAGTTCCTCATCATCTCCATCTACCAGGACCCGTCCCACTATACCACCAGCGGCGAGAACTCCAGAAAGTTAACGTCGCTGGCCGCGATCCTCAGCACTGCACGCACGCCGTGGATTCTCTGCGATCCTCAGCACAAGCCGCACGAAGACATGGTGCAATCAGGATGGGCAACCACCCTCGGTGCTACAGCACACGTCGGGCTCGACAACGACCGGCACACCTGTTTCCTTGGCGACGCTTCGCCCTCAAACATCGACTACACGTTGGTCATCGACGGCGGACAACGACTCGTTCGAGGAATCCAGCCAGTGCGCGACGTACCTTGGAAGCCACATATCGGGCTCGACATCGCCATCAGAGCAGACGTGGACCCCCAACCTCAGCCGACGGCTACAGCTACCAAGGGCCTTCCCACGCCCAACACAGCCCAAGAAGACCAAAACGATGAAGAAGAATACGAAGAGACAGAGGAGAACAACGACCAAGCCCACGACTACGACACCGTTCGACCAAGACGCCGAGGACTCAGCACGATGGGAAGCGCTTGGACCGCACGGATGGCAACACCACCCAAACACAGCAACCACGGCCACTCCCACCGCAACGCCACCACCTCGACCCAGTACGATGGACGAAGACGGAGGCGCCCCTTTCGACGTCGTGGACGACGACCTCAGCGAGTTCGCCCTACACCACGACGCACAACTACCCCACCACCCCTACGACGACGCCCACGACATGGACTACCCCCAAAGCGCCACCAAGGCTCAAAGGGCCGAGGTCAGCAGCATGGAGAGCACCATCGTGGAGCCGAATTCGGAGTTGAACGATGACATGGACTGCGCAGGCGCTCAAAGGGCGCTACAGCAGACACCACTACTCGATCGACTTAATGCACGTCGCTAAGAGGGGCGAGACCCCAGCACCGCCTCCAGCCCCAGCGACGGCAGATGAAAGAGACGAGCACGACACCGACCAGCACGACGCGCAACACCCACGGCTGCAGCACCACCGTGACCAGCGCACCGACAAATGCACCAATGTGACCAGCTCGACGAGCAGTGGGACTGGTCTGGACGATACAGCTACTGCCACCTCCCGTGGAAAGCATGTCGCGCAGGGTGGCCAGCACGCGCGTGCTGGGGGCGCTGCGCGGGGTGCTGAGGATCTCGGGGGTGGACCGCGGCCATCGCGGAGGGCGCGCGCGGCCCCATGGCTCCACGCGCCTCCGCAAGACGCGCGTGGAGAGGTGGGCGGCCCCCAAGGGCGCGGCCCACCCGAGCCGAGCCGCGGCCCGTGCGCGGCCCGCGCAGGGCGGACTGCTCCAACCCAGCAAGACGACGTCATTGCGGGGCGCAGTGCCGTCGCGTGCGGGGACGAGACTACAACGCCACCGCCAGCCCCAGCGACCACAGTTGAGAGCGACGAGGAGAGGAGGAGATGGGTGCTACGACTCCTCGGCGCGGCCACTAGCCAGCAACGCAACGGAGAGCAGCAACACAACATCGACCAGCATGGCGCGCAATACCCACGGCAGCGGCACCACCGTGACCAGCACGTCAGCAGCAGCACCAATGTGACCAGCTCGACGAGCAGTGGGACTGGTCTGGACGATTCAGCTACTGCCACTTTCCCTGGAAAGCATGTCGCGCAGGGTGCCCAGCACACGCGTGCTGGGGGCGCTGCACGGGGTGCTGAGGATCTCGGGGGTGGAGCGTGCCCTCCTCAGAAGGCGCGCGCGGCCCCATGGCTCCACGCGCCTCCGCAAGACGCGCGTGGAGAGGTGGGCGGCCCCCAGGGGCGCGGCCTGCCCGAGCCGCGGCCCGTGCGCGGCCCGCGCGGGACGGCCGCGGCCCACGCGGGGTGGCCGCGGCCGCGGAGAGACAGAGTCAGCCATCGCGGCTGGGGGGGAACCTCCTCCTCCACCTCGCCTCCACCTCCGCCTCTGCCTCCTTTTTCCGCCTTCTCCTCCTCCTTCTCCTCCTCCACCTCCTCCACTTCTAATTATGTTCAATAGTATTATTATTATTCTTATTATTATGATGATGATTATTATTGTTATTAATAGTAGTATTATTATTTTGATTATTATTATTATTATGATTATTATTATTAGTGTTATTAGTATTATTACTATTATTAATGTATTATTATTATTATTAGTATTGGTATTAATATTGTTATTATTATTATTATATTAGTAGTAGTAATCTTATTATTATGATGATGATGATTATTATTATTGACAATCTTATTGTTAACATTATTATTCTTATTATTAGTATTACTGTTGTTATTCTTATTATGAGTGTTCTTATTATTAATATTCTTAGTTTTCCTATTCGTTTGATTATTATTGTTATTATCAGTATTATTATTATTATCCTCCTCCTCCTCCTCCTCCTCCTCTTCCTCCTCCTCCTCCTCCTCCTCCTCCTCCTCCTCCTCCTCCTCCTCTCCTCCTCCCCTCCCCCTCCCCCTCCCCCTCCGCCTCCGCCTCCTCCTCCTCCTCCTCCTCCTCCTCCTCCTCCCTCCTCCTCCTCCTCCTCCTCCTCCTCCCCTCCCCCCCCCCCCCCTCCCCCCCCCCCCCCTCCCCCCCCCCTCCCCCTCCCTCCTCGTCCCACTCCTTCTCCTCCTCCTCCTCCTCCTCCTCCTCCTCCTTCTCCTCCTCGTCCTCCTCCGCCTCCTACTCCTCCATTCCTTTTCCTTATAAGCGAGAAGCACGCGTGCCAAGGATCATACAATCACGGACGTGGGACACTGGGAAATGGACGTGGCGCCAACCAGTGGTAGTTTCGGGGAAACGCGCGAGTGCTGCGACACGCTGAGCTATGGTGTGAAACACTTGTTATGTCACTGTGAGCCAGCGGCGTCCCTATGACCCTTCGGGTCCATGGTGCCGGCGTATCTGGGGCTTGTTGGGGGTATTGTGTGGGCCCGTCTGGGGCTCTGTGGGGCTGTCTTGGGGCAATATTGAGCTGTCCTGGAGCCTTTTCGGCCCATCGTGGGGACTCGGGGGGGGCACAGCCAGACTGGGGGGCACGGTCGGTCGGTCGGAATAAGCAGGCGGGAGGGCCACGGGGCGGAAAGGGCGGGACAGGGGGGCGGCCGGGGAGAGGGGAGGGGGGGCACGGTCGGCCAGCGGGGGCCACGTGGCGGAGAAGGAGGCACGCTCGGTCGGTCGGTCGGAATAAGCAGACGGGGGCTACGGGGCGGAGGGAGGGACACGGTCGGTCGGTCGGTCGGTCGGAATCAGCCGACGGGGGCCACGGGGCGGAGGAGCGCGGGGGGGGGGCCGGGGGGCGGGAGGGCGCACGGTCGGGCAGGGGCGAGGAACGGTCGGTCGGTCGGTCGGTCGGAACAAGCAGACGGGGGCCACAGGGAGGAGGGGGGGGGCACGGTCGGTCGGTCGGTCGGAATAAGCAGAAGGGGGCCACAAGGCGGAGGGGCGCAGGGGGGATCAGGGGGACGGGAGGGCACGGTCGGGGAGGGGGGGGGTTACACTGGTCCTCTTCCTCCTCCTCTTCACTCCCACTCCCCCCTCCCCTCCTCCTCCTCCTCCTCCTCCTCCTCCTCTCCTTCCCCCTCCCTCCCCCTCCTCCTCCCCGTCCCCGTCCCCCTCCCCCTTCCCCTCTCCTTCCCCCTCCACCCCCCCTCCTCTTCCTTTATCTCCTCCTCCTCCTCCCTTCCTCCTCCTCCTCCTCCTCCCTCCTCCACCTCCTCCCCCCTCCTCCTCCACCTCCTCCTCCTCCTCCTCCTCCTCTCCCTTCTCCTCCCCTCCTCCTCCTCTTCCTCTTTCTCCAGCTCCTCCAGCTCCAGCTCCTTCTCCTCCTCCTCCTCCTTTTCCTCCTCCTTTTTTCCTCTTCGTCCTCCTCTCGGATCACCCTCTTCCCGCGAGCGCGCGTTGCCGCAAACGCGCCCGCGCGGGCGGACGGCAGCGGTGGCAGCGGCGGGGACGACGACGACGACGACGACGACGACGACCACGAAGCTGCGAGGACAACGATCTTGCGGGGAGAAGCACGATCTCGAGGAGTTCGAACTCGAGGAGACGGGGACGACGGTGAGAACGACGCCGATCTCGAGGAGGAGGGGGAGCAGAGGAATGTTGCTCCTGTCGAATGCGGCTGGCCCTCGCTCAAACTGTACAGACTGTGAAATACGATGACGCCAAGCGCTGCATGTTCGGGCCAAGCCTCGTCGTAGAAAATAAGCTGCAAATGCCAGCGTGGGGAACTTGCTGTGTTCTGTCCCTGGCCGTGTTCCGATTCCTTTTCCCCGTCCCCCTCCCCTCTTTCAATCTCCCTTTTCCCCTGCTCTTCATCGTACCCCGACCCCTTTTTCCCCTCCCTCTCCCTCTCCCCCGTCCCATCTTCCACTCCCTTTCCTTATTAAGAACTCTTCCCTGCCGCACTCCGAGGCTGGTCGAAAGGGCGAGACGGGCCAGGCGTTTCGCCTGAGAAATTCTGACCAGTTATGGCCCAGGAGTTTAGACAATGTCAACCACTTCACAGATCGAGGGCGGGTGGCTTTCAAATTGTGGTTCTCTCGATAGCGCCGCGCACAACATTCATGGTACACACGTGCAAAATCTTCACGAATTGAGGGCGGGCCATGTTCAAACAGTGGCTCTCGTCGTAGCGCCGCGCACACTCGTTGTAAACATTTGCAAGCGTTTCACGGATTGAATGCGGCTATTTTTTCAAAATGTGGCTCTCGCCTTAGCGCCGCGCACACTCATCGTCAATTTTTGCAAGTGTCCACGGAATCCCATGATCGACGTGCCAGAAACAGCGTTCTGGAGGAACTCTGGCTTGTGAGGGCACAGCAAGTATGTTGATTCACGGTTTTGAACTTCCAGGAATCGAGTTCGGGCACGATTCCGGATCGTCAAGACGCAACAGTCAAATCGATACGTGGCATCGGATTGCTGGAGTTGGTGTTTTGACACGCTTCAGGGTCTTCAAACGGTTGCTTTCCAAGGAGGAAACTCCCCCAGAGGAAATGAACGTTGTAAAGGCCTGCGAAGCGGAAGTTTGGGGGAGGGTTGATTCCAAAATCGTTGATGAATCGTGGGTTTACACTGGTCCTCCTCCTCCTCATCCTCCTCCTCCTGCTCTTCGTCCCCCTCGAGCCGTGTCGGCCCAGGCGATCTGGGTTTGTCCGAACGTACTTCGTCGAGGCTCGCTCGGGCGGGCCACGGATGGCGACGAGGCATCCTTCTTGGCCGTGTGGGAGCTGCGCGAAAGTGTACGGCACTGCTGCCTGCGCTGCGGCAAGCGGGCACCAAAAAGAGTGCTGGAGAAAAAGAAAAAGCGATATGGAGATGGTGGAAAGCCTAAGGCTCCGTGACACAACAATAAGAGCAGGTGGGAGGACGGACCTCCTGTTTTGCTACTTGGACTACGCCGAATCGAGCCAAAGGCACCACCAGCGCCAGCCCCAGTCGATCAGACAGCGGCGAGAGCAATGCTTGAACCAATGGCAAAGGCGCATGGAGACGACAGAACAAAGTGGCCTGGTCAGGCGCAGAGTATGGTGCAGCTATGGGACAAGGCGATGGCAGAGAAACCTGCAGAGAACCAGCCTGTGGACATCACCAAGCTCACCTCGTTCTAGCTGGGTCAGCGCCTCAAGGACACAAGCAAGAAAATCATCAAGTCTGAGAAGCGGCTCAAGGAGCGCGAATAGGAGTACCAGCGCCCGTCGCGATGCAGAGAAAAAGACATTGGAAAACCATAAGCTTAAGAAGCAGCAGCTCGATAAGGCCAAGACCGAAGCCTTCCTGCGAGAGCAAGCCAGCGGCGCGGAGAATCCAGCACTGCAGCTCTGCGGGAAAGTCGCGGAGGTCCAGCAGTCAGCTAGGGGCGGCGAGGTCCCTGAATGTCCTCGAGGACCGATGCAGGCCCTGCAGCAGGCGCTCCAGCAGCAGCAGCAGCAGAAGCAGCAGAAGGAAGAGGCTGAGCACAACAGGGCTCAGCAGGCTGATGTTCGCGATGCTGACGCTGATGATGGCGATGTGTCCATGGCAAAAGGAGACGACGGCCCTGTTCGACAGGATGAGACTTGGAGAAATGGTCGCAGACCATGGACTCAAGCTCGACGAAGCTATTGAGGAGACTAAGGTCAAACGCATCACAGAGGCCAGGAAGAGGCTTCGAGTCCAGCTTGCAGCAGCAGCAGCAGCGCGCGCAAAGAGGAGAAGGGCACAAGCCCCAGCTGCTGCAGGGGGGGGGTGCTCAGCCTGAGGTTTTCGCGACGGCGGGCAGCTGGGGCCAGCTCCAGCAGACAGCGGGCGCCACCAAGTTCACGATTCAGCAGATGGGTTCGCTAGAGAACGCGCCAGCTACACGACTGCGCAGGGCTGCACACATCTTGGATTGCCTCAACAGCCTGGGTGCAGGTGTGGTTGATGTTCTTCGCGCATCGACACCAGCGCCTTCGGCGCCCCAGCATGTCTCTCCCGGGAAAGCGTCGGCGTCACAGCGTGCGGCGTGTCGATTCGTTCGAGGCCGCTCCCGCGGACGCGTCTACTGCGACCCAGAATTCGGTCTCCCCTGGGCACACATCGTCGGCAAGTGGTCGCGGTTGCCGAAGATGTGGCACGAGTCTCCCTGATCGACCTCGGCCAGAGGTTGCGGAGACAACGGAGGTCAACACTTGGAGAATTGTCACGGCCAACATCGTGTCTGCCCAGATGGAAGCGCCAAAGCTGTCGACGATTGCTAAGGAGGCGGGGGAGATCAAGGTCGAGGCTCATGCCCTACTCTATCCAAGGGCACAAATTGCTCAAACCAGCTATCGGGGACACGGCGGCGCGCTTCAAGCATCAAGGGTGGAATTACCACATCGCGCCTGCCAGGCAAGGTAAGGCACTGCACGCAGCCCCGTCGGGAGAAGCAGTTGGAGTTCGCCAAGACAGTGGGTCAGCTGGTCCACCTGATCTTGGGGGATGTGTACCCCCGCGCTCGAGGCGGGCAACGCAGGGATTAATGGCATGTTCCCTGGTGGCGTTCTTAACTTATAGTTACCACATCCCGGGTAACCAGAGCAAGGATGTGGAGGACAACAAGAAGCAGCTTAGCTTATAGTGCTTTGAGCAGCTCAGGCGTCTTGGGCGGCCTGTCACTATTGGAGGTGATTGGAATATGAGTCCACGTGGGTTATTTGTCTTTCCACAAAATTAGCGTACTGCATCTTCTATCCCACTTAGTGGGATAACAGGCTTCTGAGCACAGAGCTAACGAACACAAGAGTGTACGGCATCTTCTATCCCACTTAGTGGGATTACAAGTTACTGATGAAGACAGAGCAAACCTACACAAGTCTGTACGGCAACATCTATCCCACTTAGTGGGATACTGGGCTTCTGACAAAAACACGCACGTAACAGTTACTTAAGACCGGCTTTTCGCCAGTGCTTCGGAGAACGCGACTGATACGAACTACCCTCAAAGCGTATCGGGCTAGACTTGCACACGTTGTGTCACAACCCCTACCGCATGGCCCAAACGGCCACTGCAGTAAATCCAACACAATATTATTGGATAGGCGGGGGGGGAAGAGGGGGAAGGAGAGGCGAGCAGGAGGGAAGGGGGAGGAGGAGAGAAGGACAGGCAAAGGAAGGACAGGCAAAGCTACTTGCGGCGGATGCTGCGGATTACCCTGCAGCCTCTACACCGAAGGCGCATGGTGCTTTACATGCGTTCCATGATGCCTCGGAACTGGGATCTGTACAACCAGTAAGGGTCCACTGCGCCACTCTGGTGCCGAAGGTGGGCTGTGGCGGTGTAAAAACAGTACACACGTATAGCTGCATATTTGTACGAATCCCTCCAGGCCCTCCCGAGGAGAAAATCGCGGAAAGTCCATTCGCTAAAATCTATGTGTGCGTGCCGGCGGGCTGCCTCCATCAGGACTGGGAAGCGCCAGTCGTGCTCTATCGAATCGGATGCAGATTTTGCCTGCCAGCACAGGGCACGGCGCTTGTTGCTGGACGCGCCAGGCGCAAGTCCACCCATTGAAAACAGTATGAAACAGGCAGAAACCACGGCTGGTGGTACGCTGCCCCTGCGGTGGAACAAATTGCGAGTTATTTGTTCAGCAGTAGCACCTACACGTGTTAACCCTATGAGGTCGTGCCAAGCGCGTCGACGGCCGAGGCGCCGACGGATAACATCTTCAGGCACGATGGCATGAAGGCTGGCATGCACCTGGGAATATACAGTGGCCTGGCCTCCCTGTGCAGTAATGCGCCTGTCTCTCAGTGCGCCCCGGGCGGAACTCAACGTGACCACAGACAAGGAACTTAGCCAACAATGCCATCGCCACTGAAGAGGGGCCTCGTTGCATTGGACTGTCTCCTGCAACTTCACGTGGAGCTTCCGCCATCGAGGACACGCATCGGTCATCGTCCTCGCCGCGGCTGCGAAGTTCAAGGCGCTGATAGAAAGGAAGGGGGCCGGGAGTCCGAAGGCGTCAAGGTTGTGCTCGCCATTTCTGGGCAACCAGTTCCCGGGCCCACGGGCCAGTTTGCGCAGCATGTCACGCTCTGTGGCGAGCAGATCGCTAGTAGGAGCGACCAGCTACAATACGAAGCTGAGCACGCTGACTGCCAAGGAATTGCACAGCAATGCTGAGGCAGGAAGTCCAAGACAGAGGTCATATATGTATTCCACTCTCGCGATATACTTGCGTACCGGGGCAGACAATGAAGAAGTACCGGCGCCGGGCTCTAAAACGAAACCCCAATATTTGGCAGACAACGCTTTCTCGAACTGGCTCCACCCCAGGATTGCCTCCTGGATCAGCTGGGCAAAACGGCGCAACGAGATGCTCCACAGAGGGATGATTATGCATTTTTGCGCCTTGCCTTTGAGGTTCGATATGCTCGCAAACTTCTGGAACAGCCAGCTGACAACTGGTCCCTCCACGAACAAATTGGCGAGGACTATGACAATGTCGTCCGCGAGTGCTCGTACCAACGACTTCCTGCTCAGGTGGGGCGACATCGCACGCAGGAGCGGGTCGAGGGCGATGATAAATAGAGTGGGGCTGAGAGGGCAACCCTGCTTCACTCCTGAAGTTATTTCGAACGCGAGGGATACCGTGCCGCCGAATCTCCAGAAATGGCGGTTACGAACGTACAGCTGCTGGATTGCCTGTATGATTTCGGCGGGCACTCCGATGATCTCCAACGCCATCCAAAGATAACAGAAAGACAAGCTCGGGAAGGCGGCCCCGAAATCGTTCAATAAGCACGCCGGGGTATATGTAGCCGGCCATATTGGTGGATCGGCGGCGTCGGCAATGTCACAGGAGAAAGCGGCTGTGGCCATGTGCGTTTCGACCTCCAGCACGTTATCCAACATCTGCCGCCCCTGGATAAATCCACGCTGAGCGTTCGCCGCCCACTGGCTGACTGCAGGCTCGAGCAAGTGGTTCACGGCTGAGGCGATAATCTCGACGTCTGTGTTGCCCAAGGAGAGAGGGCGCGTGTCCTGGAGAGGCCTGAAACCAGGGAGACCCGTGGCGGAATCGAGTCCCTTCGCTAGAAGTGCCAACCACGAATGGTTAGCTTCCTCTGGGGGGGGGGCGACCCGGCGAGCCAGTCGCCCATGGCGTTGAAGAGAACGCGTTGGCACCACTCCGGAGCGCCCCTCCACGCGCAGTAGGGAATGCCGTTGGGGCCGGGAGCAGAGTCCACCAGTCCACGGAGCACACGCGAAAACTGTGAAAAAACTGATGTCCCACTGGATGTTCGGGAAGGCGACGGCGCGTTCTTCGAGGAACCGGCGGGCGGCAATCTCATCGACAGGCTGCGCGGTAAACGTGGGACCCCAATGACTCGATACAGCTGCACGCGCGCGGGCGGCGTCCGTGATAGGGAGGCCGTCGGAATCCAGAAGGCCCTGCAAGCCAGTTCGGCGCCGTCTCGGGGAGAATTGCGCGACCCACGAGAGTATGCCTGCACGCTTCCGGCTCGTGGTAGTCAGGCAGAACGCTGCACTCTTCTAGCTCGCGCAATCGGTCCTCGGCGGTCTTCTGGCTGAAGCTCCGGACGAGAACCTCGAACCTCGATGCTGGTGAACTTTTCGGGGGTCCAATCCTGCGGGCAACAGCTGTCTAGGATGTCCTGGACCTCCGAACAGACAGAAGCAGCAATCAGCGCCTGCTTGGCGTTGCCGCTGTGGGCGGCCCGTGAGAATTTCAGGCACCACCATAGTTTCTCTTCCGATGTGTGGGCGCCATGATGCTGGGCGCGTCGCTGGATCTCCTGGGCTGCCCTATGGAAGAATTCCTCAAGATGCACTTCTGTACTCCAGGATGATCCAATCAGCTGGGGCCTCAAATCCTCAAGTACCGCCTCCCAGAGAGGGCGCCGAGGAACCCACTTCGGAATCGTAGGGGTTAGAGCACGCAAGACATTCGACCTCCAGCTGAAGAAGACAGGCGCGTGGTCGCTGAGATCGAAATTGGGGAGTGCAGCAAACCCTGGCGAAGCTACTCTAACCTCTAGGCCGCTCAATAAAGAGCTTGGTAACGAGGTGAAGATGCGGTCGATGCGGCTGAATTGGAGATGCCCGGTGGAGTCGGTGCCTCTCCTGGTGAAGTCGGGTTGCTCCAGCTCGGTGAGGTCCTCAATGCAGGCGTGGCCGTCGAAGGCATGCCGGGAGGGAGCGCCGGTGAAGCGACCCAGGGTGGCGTCGAAACGGTCGGTCTTGGAAGCGATCGAGTTGAAATCCCCTAAGAGGACAAACGTGGCTCCAGAGCTAGAGGAAATGACCCTAGAGAGACTCTCGAGCACCCTCGGCACGTCGCCCTCGACATGTACGCCGCAGATGATCAAGTTGCCCTGTGGCCCAAGAAGTGTGAATGTACAGAGACGCCCCGAAATAATGCGTTTATTAGAGTCCACGTGAGTTAGAGTCCACGCGAGTTAGAGGAGCAGAATGCGTTGAACGACGTGCCTGCGACTACCGCAGCTCCCTTTGAGTGGAGGTGCTCAGCAAGACGAGGGCGCGCGATCGATTTCTCTGATATCTCGGAGCACTTTGAGAGTCTGGTCACTGGTGTTCGAAGGTTGGAGGGGTTAAGCTTGGCGAGACATTGGATTTTGAAGCAGGACCTGGCGCATCGGTGGAGCAGCAGATTGCCGCGTCGAAAAAGTTCCCAAAGGAGTGTGCCCTTGGAGCTCCAAGGGGGCCACCGTCGCACGCCCAGGTGCTCAGAGAGCGCGAACACGCGCGAGAAGCTCAAGATCTAGACTGGCGTTTTCAAAAATGGATGCAGTTGGCGGCGAAAGAGCTAGCTGGTAGATACCACCTTCAGGACAACGAACGACGGGCCACGGCTGGACGAGGAGATCTCGCTGGCCCACAGGTTTGAGCTGGTAGCCGCGGCAATGAAAGCACCAGGTCGAGGAGCTGAGGGGGGCCCTATATCGGGATGTTGGAGGGGGGGCCCATGGCCATGCGGGATCTCATCAATGCGCTCAAGAGAGAGTCGGAACTCGATTCACAGCTTGTCACGCAACGTGTGCGCACGCTCGATAACCCCAAGAAGAAGAACCTCAACATGGGATACGTTTGGGAAGTCTTTTGCTACGGACTCGATCACGAGTGGAGTGGGGAGGGCGATTGGCTTCGAGACGGCAGCTGGTTTGCGGCGAAGGAGGCCGCCAAGGTCGAGCAGCATTACGCAAAGCAGCGCGCGCGCGAGCGGCGGCAGACAGCAGCGAAGTCCATCGAGCAGGAAGACGCGAAGGCGCATGGACGGAGCAAGCTACCGACGAGGTGGATACAGGCGGAGGTTCACCCGACCACAGGCATCAAGCCCCATGCGACGACGCTCGACGCGAACCTCCAGCGATGGCTTAAGATTTGGAATCCCGATCATGATGCGAGTTCTTGTGGCGCAGGGCTTCGTTTGCAGGACGTGGAGGAAGATGGGCAGCTGGAACCTCTCGAAGTCGAGCAGATCAGAAAGGCAGCATGAAACTTTAGGCCGAAGACCGCCTCAGGCATTGACAACCTGGGGCCCAAGAGCATGGCGCTGCTCTCGGATGATTGCCTCAACGCGTTCAGTGGGGTGATAGCGGCGGCAGGGAGGATCACCGAAGTACCCAGCCAGATGACAAACACGGTTTCACCACGGCTCCCCAAACCGGATGGGGGGCACAGGTTGATCGGCCTGACGACCAGGTGCGCGCGCCTTGGCGCTGTACCACGATCAGCGTGGTCGTGGACGACGGAAGCCCGCAAGCGTCGGGCACGGAAAAGGATGCAGTCTGGATCATCATC
This sequence comes from Prorocentrum cordatum, assembly GCA_963575745.1. Taxonomy (NCBI): domain Eukaryota; class Dinophyceae; order Prorocentrales; family Prorocentraceae; genus Prorocentrum; species Prorocentrum cordatum. The sequence continues at coordinate 333,697 of CAUYUJ010008313.1, forward strand.
GCAGGTCAATTTGTTGTGCAGGCTCCTGATCAAGCTCGGCCTGGAGTTGAGCCCAAACACAGGACATGTCATTGCGACGACACCGAGAAAGGCAAAGGAGGTCGAAATGGCTCTGGGTAACTGGGCCTTCTGACGAGCACGAGTTGCCCGACAACTTGGACATGGTCGACGCATGGGAGGTGGGGCGCGAATACCCACTCGTCGTAGTCGAGTTGCAGCTGTTGGGCGCAAAGTGGCACGTCTTCGGAGGTTGGCCCAAGGAGGCAGACAGATGGGCAAGTTGTTTCGCTCTGGTGGCCTGGCTTCGGTTGGCTACATCGTGAATGTACAGGGCATGAGTGACACACAGCTGCAGAATATTCGATCTTCATCAGGACACGCACAGTTTGGCTCAGCTAGGGGAAGAAGCACAACGATGGAGTTTCTGTAATCACATTGTCCCAGGTCAGACCCTACGTTCATCGCTGACAAGCACAGGTTGGCGTATTGGCTCAAAGCGAAATGGGGGCAGTGGGTCAAGCCCAAGGCGATGGCCCTAGCATTCATGCACGCGCAGAACCATACACGTTCGTTGCAGTCAGTGCAAGGACCAGCGGGAGCAGTACTCATGACTCTTCGACGGATGGGTTGGAGAGCTGAGTGTTGGAATGTTTGGTTCACAGAGCGTGGCTCGAAAGTTGACTTGGACGACATCGGGGTTGGCACGCTGAGAAATTTGATCAACATATCCACCAGGAGGCGTCTTCTGGAGGCGGTTCCAGGCAATCGTGGGATAGAAGGGCTCACGGGGTCAAATAGTTTGGAGCCGGCTATAAAAGAGTCAGCTGAGCTTCGGAGACAGGGATATCTCAAAGGTGCAGGCGTACTTCGTACGTGGCTGGCTAGTGGTTTCTTCAATCAGGTGAAACAGCATGCAGTTCAGGCGACGGAGACACCAATCTGTGCAACTTGTGGGCTTGAAGAGGGCACCGACATGCACGGGTGATTTCGCTGTGATTGGCACCTAACGACAAGACTGGACGGGATATGAGACAAAGTTGATGCTGCGGGGGCGCAACGAGTGCGGACAGGATAACCCGTGCACGATGATGCTGTGCAAGGGAGTCTTTCCAGATCCACTTTCCCAGCTACCAGATGCAGTGGAGCACCGCAACATCCGATGGCATATATATGTGCACAGTGTCTGGTATTATCAGTGGTGATGTGTGTGTGTTGATGGCAACTGTATCTTTCCGCACTGCGAGATCAGAGCTCGTGGCGGTTGGGCGTTCTGTATGGCTGATGCAATTGGAAATGTTATAGCAGCGGCTTCTGGACCTGTCCCGTTCCCGTGGCAGGCTTCAGGCGCAGCAGAGTTGTATGCGGTCAGAAAAGCAGTTTTTCATAACTATCAAGGACGGCTTCACCGAATCAAGGACTTCAAGGAGCTCTACGTAGGCTGGCAAGCTGGCTACCCCTACGGCACTCATTCAGATCACCAGTATGCTGAGCTATGGGTGCGTCTCTGGAAGGCAGTCGAAGATGTCGGAGCTGATGAGATTGACATCGAGTGGATTCCTTCGCACCTGTCACAGAGACGAGCGATCGAGCTGAAGATTCCCTTGGAGTGCACGGCAAAAAGCCAGTGGACTTCTACGCGAAGCGTGGTGCGGCCATGCACCCACGTGATGTGCATGAAGAGCGAGCTCGTCAGATGCGCGAGCAGGCGGCAACGTTGACACTGAAAACTGTGCTGCGCATCCTGCGCAACTGCTCGAGAGGAAAATGGACAGATGCTGAGAAGAATGAGTAGGTTGAGAGGCCGATCGGCCTTACTCTGAGTGATGGGAATGCTCATCTAGTGCGTAGGTTCAAGGGGGATGAATTTGCGCGAGGTGTGAAGAGAATCGTGATCGCAGGTGTGACCTCGTGAATTTGAACTGTGGTGGACCCCCAAAGGGGGCCCAAGCGACTCATGAGCCGCACCGTTTTTGGAAAACGGGCCCGATGGCCGCTCGTTGCGACGACAATAGAGTGTACATGATAGCCAGACCGTGTTTGGGCCGACCTCCCCTGGGTTCTCCGAGGCACTTTAAGAGGAAGTACCGTATACAGGGTAAGGGCCCATCGGGCGAAAAGGTCGGCAATGGGTTTCACAAGCCTGTGCCTAGCACCTCGCGTGGCTGATTTTCGTAACCAGCGGCTTATATCGTATCGCGTTTCTGGCTGGCCTCGTTCTCGGAGCCCCTCGTCGTTATCGGAAACCTCGGATCCCTCTTCGTCTCCCTCCTCCCTCCTCCTCCTCCTCCTCCTCCTCCTCCTCCTCCTCCTCCTCCTCCTCCTCCTCCTCCTCCTCCTCTTCATCCTCCTCCTCCTCCCCCTCCCCTCCCCGTCCTGCTTTTCCCACCTGCCACCATCCTCCCCGCCCTCCCCCCCCCCCCCACGTCTGTACCCTCCCTACTGATTCACGACAGGCCTCCTGGCTCGGCAAGCGGCCATGCGCGGGGGGGAGCAATATTGGTTTGGTCCCTCATCCTCATCGGCATCGTCATCAACAGCACCATCGTCATCATCGTCGCCATCATCATCGGCACCACCATCATCATCATGCCCATCATCATCAGCAGCAGCACCACCATCACCACCACCATCACCACCAGCATCCGCATCACGACCATCATCCCCATGCTGAAGGTTTTCCGCAACCCCTGGGTTGGCTGCTGCGCATGGTGCGTGGGGCGCTGGTGGGGACTGTGCGCGTGGCGCACGCCCGCAAAGCACGCGCACAATCGCCCCAGGGGGTGGGAAGCCGGGGTGGCACCAGCACAAGATGCGTCCACCTCGAGGCGCTCACAACGGGGTCACACACGCAAAGGTCGTTCCACTTCGTGGATGTCACCTTGCGGCCGCCACCCCGAGGTCTACACCTCGTGATCTCCACCTTGACGCCTTCAACCCCCAGTTTGCACCACGAGGCCTTCACCTCGAGGTATCCACCTAGGGAACCACATCGAAGTCTGCACATTGAGGGCTTCACCTCGACATCTTCACCATCAGGCCTTCACCTCGGTGGTCTTTCCATGTTTCCACCACGGGGCGCTTGAGTCTGTGCGTTTACACCCGTCGCGTGGCAATCGCCTCAAGGGCGCAGCCCAGCGGCAAGGTCGGCGGCCCTGCATGCCCCCGCGTCGCGCGTTTTACCACAATTCGCCCCCTCATGGGCGCTGCCTGGCAGAATTACTGGCTTTCGTGGCACCACACCTTCTGAACGTCTGCCCCTGTCGCGAGGCATATGCTTCAAGGACACAGCCCAGCGGCAAGGCCGGCGGTCCTGCTCATTCTCACGTCCAACCTATTAAAAAAGTTCCTTCCTTTGTTGATACTGACTGGCCGCAGTGCAGACTTTGCGCGCCCGTCCCTGTCGCGAAACGACTGCCTGAAGGACACTTGCTGGCGGTAAGGCAGACGGTCCTACGCCCTTGCACGTCCCTCCCGTCGCCACGATTCGTCTGCTCGTGTGGGCGGTGGCCAGCGGCAGCGCTCGGTCTCGTGCCACCGCGGGTCTGCGCGCTTGTCCGAGATCTCGTCGGAAGGCCGCTGCTTCCTCGGGCGGGCGAAGCATATGGGCCTTCCAATCCTTCAGCCACAAACGGTCGGCCTCCAAAGGGGCGTCATGCAGCGCGACAGGCGCCGAACCGCTTGAAGGCCAGGACACCAGGTCCTTTGTGTAGTAGACCACGTTGCCGCGCCACGCGGAGTAGAGCGGGCAACTGGAGCAGAGGGTCGGAGAGCGAACTGGTGCGGGATATGTCAGCTGGCGGGCCGCCGAACTTGGCACACTGTGCAGCGATGTAGTCGAGAGACCGCTGCTGCAAAACTGAAGGGCGCTTCCGAGTGGGCGGCGCCCCACCCCCCGCGAGCCAGCTGACCGCCTTGATGCCGTCGTTGGCCCAGTCGGTCCGAGCCAGAGCACCGCCGCGACCGCCAGCATATGTGGGAACTTCACGAGGTAGGAGAGGAAGGGGAAGGGCGTTTCGCTGACGACTGACAGCCATGGGCTGTCAGGAGCGAGGGACCAGAGGGGAGTCCTCCAGGATGACCGAGGCCTTGGCGACCGCTGCGCTAACGACGTTGGGGGCCAGCTAAGACTTCGCAGCCTTGCCGGCGCCGCCGCCCTGTCCACCGCCACGGCCACCTGCGGGCGGGTGGAGCAGCTGCCGCTCCTCGCGCGCCTTGCGGCGCTCCTTCGCGATGGCCGACTCGGCGGCCAGCTGCTTCGAGATCCACTCGGACAGGGCGGGGCAGACCACCTCGGGTGCACTGCATCCCCGTAAAAAAAACTGCTCGTCACCACCGCTGCCGAATGACCGTGAGGAAACCAACGTGCCCTTGTGCCGATCATCGCAGAGATGGAGCTGCCGCGCGACAAGCTCCAGGGAGGCCAGGTTCGACCCGTCGGGCTGGTCGTAAGACTGGGCAACCTGCATGATCTTAGAGAACTCGTGATGCATGGAGACAATGGGATCGTCGACAGGCACAGTGGATCCCAGAGCCGCCTTCCAGGCGAGGTGATGTCCCATCGGCGAACCCCCGTTCTCGACCTGGTACGTCGCGACCCAGTGGTACGTGGACGGGCCTGGCACAGGCCAATCGGGGAAACCCGTCGGTCGCATGAGCTGCACACTGTCCCTGAACTCGTGGTGCCGCTGGCCCTGCATGCCGTAGGCCGCGGGGAGCGTCCGCAGGTCCCCTGGCCCCAGGGCGGCGGCGCCGCCGGGGGACGCGGGGGCTGCAGCAACGACGACCTCTCCGCCCGCGGCGGGGGGGGCGGCCACCAAGGCAGCAAACCCTGCGAGCCCGCCCCCGGCGCCTGGGGCGCCCGCTGCGCCGCCCCCGGCTGCGGGGGCGGGGGCGGCGGCGGCGGCAGCGGCGCCGCCGGCTGCCATGGGCGCGCCAGCGGCGATGCCGCCTCCCAGAGGCGCGCCCACTGCGGCCACCGAGCGCCCAGAGGGGGTGCAGCAGCAGGAGGGCCCCCGCCAGCGTCGCGCTCGTGCTCCGCCATCTTCGCGGTCACGAGCGAAAGCCTGGGCAAGCTGGGCGACCGTCGGCATGGCGGCGAAGCCGTACCGACGCAGCCCAGGGGGGATGACGGTCCCCTGCGGGGCCGCGGCAAGGCCCCATTCCTTCCACCAGTTGCGGATGTCGGCATTCCCCGCGTCACACTCCTCGACGTAGACGTCGAAGTCGGGCGCGCGCACAGCGTAGTGCTCGAGTGCTCGAGCCCTCGGGAGGACACCGCCACAACGATGCGCTTGTGTGCCAGCCGCGGCCCAGGTTCATCGTACTCGATCCATATATAATCGCCGACCGAGATCATGAGAAGCGGCCCAGCCCGCCGATCCGATGCACGCGTCGGTCAGGCGAGTCCACGCGCACAGGCTGCTGCGCGCCCGCGGGGAGGTCACCGTCCGGGGCGGGCCGCCGAGCGTGGCCCCGGCAAGGGAGTCGTGCCGCCACCGCAGCCAGCGAGAGCCCCCAGCGCAGGAGCTCGGAGGCCAGCAGCAGCAGGACGTAGAGCGCCGCCTCCCACGCCAGGGAAGGCCGCGGCCCGCTGCCCGCGTCGCAGACGGGGCACTGCGGGCAGGGCGAGGGGCAGGCCCGCGCGGCCTCCCTCGCGTCCAGGGCGGCCGCCAGGCAGTCCGCCAGCGGCACCTGGATCCCGGCGGCCTCGCCCAGCGCCGGGAACGGGCCCGCCTCCTCGGGCGGGAAGGCCCCCGCTGCCGCAGGCGCGACGGGCGCCGCGGGCACGGCAGGCTTCAGCCACCAGCGCGCCAGATACAAGAGAAGGGCGTTGTTTGCGAGCGGGAGGCCGAGCCCGGTGCCAAGGCGCATCCAGGGTGAGGCCTCTCCCTCCAGAAAAAGACTCGAGCCGACGTGGTCGCGGAGATGACGCGTGACCACGACGGCCTTCGGTGCCACTGAAGATGAGATGTGCAAACACGGCCATGACCATCGTCCTCATCATCATCATAGTCGTCTTCATCCTCGTTATCCTACGCCTCCTCATCCTCATCAAAATCCTCATCATCACCCATCCCTTCGCCACGCGCCTCCTTTTTTTCCCCTCCCTCCGTATACCACTTCCTCGCATGCATTGTTTTCCAGTGCACGGGAAGACATCCCAAGCCCAATGGGGAAACCTTGGCTACTCTGACCGACCTAATCACCCCTCCTGGGTGGGGATGGGTGCCGTTTCTCACAGATTTCGCGGCGCCCGTCCTCGCCTAGAGGGAATACGCTAGGAAGGCTAACTCTTCATGTTCTGGCCACGATGATGCATCCCTCCTCCTCATCCTTCGTTGATGATCCCACCCCTCCGACAGCGCCGCCGCTGCCACCGCTTCCTCCTCAGAAACCGCGTCTGGTCCCGTCCTGCGCTGTCACCGCTCCCTCCCTCCCCCTTCCCCCCCTTTCCCCCCTCCCTCCGACTTACCTGGTACATCCTTTCCTTCCTCCTTCTCCTCCTCCGCCTCCCCTCCTCCTCCTCCTCGTCCTCCTCCTCCTCTTCCTCCTCCTCCTCATTCACCTCCTCATCCTCCTCCACCCTCCTCTCCAGCCTCCCTCACCCCTGCGAATCCTCTTCACCTCTCTAGACTACACAGCTTGGCCGAGGCTGCCTCATGCAAGTCTCGCTGCTGCAGTTGACGGAAGGAAGAACGACATGTCCTGGCCACCAATCACCGCAGCAACTGGAATTGAACGGCAGGCATCATGGCCAACTGCGAGGAAGAGGAGGATAGGATAGGGTAGGACTCAGCCTTGCGCGTATGGGAGGTCACATGAAGCTGAACACTATGCTCTGAGATGCTCGCGCAGAGATCTCACCTCACACGATCGCACATCTGCCATACGAGGTGCAAGGTAACGCTACCGTTTTCAAGGAGCTGCCTCTTGACCATGAAAGCAGCAAGACATTACCATGACGAAACACACAACCATATGCAGCTGCGAGACCCGCAAGGCAAGTGGAACGCAGGAGGGGGCGAACGGTCGGATGCGGCCCTCTCGTCATAGGCAGCGCGCCACGGAAATGACAGGGAACGGGGCAGCTTTTCAGAAAAGCGGACTATCCCGCTGGGGCCAACGGTGGAACTCCCTACGGGGCCACTCCCTACGGGGCCACAACACGGCGGCATGCGGGCGCTCCTACTGGGGCCTTCGGTGAATCTCCCTACGCGACCACGAATATTGTGGCCGGTGTGCCGAAATGGGTGCGACGGTGGCACGGTGTGGCCAATCTTGTGTTCTTCCTTCCCACAGCAGCAAAACAAAACACAAACAAAAAAGACAAGCACCGGTATGCGGAGAGGGCCGCGCATCCTCCCGACCGAGCTGGGGGAGAGGCATGGGGGGGAATCGCATTCACAACGCGTAAGTGTAGGCGGGTGCCAGAGCAAGGCGGAGAGGAGATGGGGCGAAGAGAGGGGGGACGGAGGGAAGGAGGGGGGGCCGCGCACATCGGCGAAGACAACGAGGTGCCCTGGGCCAAAACGACGACGACGACGACGACGACGACGACGACGACGACGACGACGACGACGACGACGACGACGACGACGGCGGCGGCGGCGGCGGCGGCGGCGACGACGACGACGACGGCGACGATGGGACGGCGAGGTGGGCGTGGGCGTGGGGTGAGCCAGGAGCATGGCAGGGAGCACGGGCGGAACGAGCAGCGCAAGGGGAAGAAGGGAGGGAAGGGAGGGGCGGAGGGGACGGGAGAGAGGAGGAGAGGAGCATGAGCAGGAGGGCAGAGGACGGGCGGGAAAGGGAAGGAGGCACGGAGAAGGCAGGGAGGGACGAGCGGAGGGAAGGACGAGAAGGAGAAGGCGCGAGAAGGAGGAGGAGGAGCCAAAGAGGAGGAGAAGCGAGGAGGAGGAGAAGCGAGGAGGAGCGAGAAGGAGGAACAGGAGGAGGAGCGAAGAGGAGGAGGAGGTGGAGGAGGGAGGACGAGGAGCGGAGGAGGGGTAGGGTAGGGGAGGGGAGGGGAGGGAGGGGAGGGGGAGGGGGGAGGGGAGGGAGGGAGAGGGGAGGGGAGGGGGGGAGGGAGGGGAGGGGCATCGATAGCATGGAGAGAGTGGAAGTGAGTTGTTCCAGCGATCCCGTGAAGACAAGACCGATGTACGTATATACGTAGCACCCCGCAAATGCGGATAAGAGTGAGGGGGCGGGCGCGGGCGACGCGGGCGTCGAGCCGGCGGACCTCGTGGCACTCACCTTCCCTGTCGATGGCGCCTTCCTCCTCCTCCTCCTCCTCCTCTCCTCCTCCTCCTCCTCCTCCTTGCTCCTGCTCCTGCTCCTGCTCATCCTCCTCCTCCTCCTCCTCCTCCTCCTCCTCCTCTTCCTCGTCCGCGTCTTCGTCCTCATCGTCGTCGTGGTCGTCGTCGTCGTCCGCCTCCTCCTCATCCACCTCCTCCTCCTCCTCCTCCTCCTCCTCCTCCTCCTCCTTTTCCCCCTCCTCCTCCTCCTCCGCAGGCGCCGATGTGCTGTTTTAGACTCAGCGTGGGCCGGATCGGGGGAATGGCACGAGGGCGCTTTTCCAAACCAATGCGAGCAAGCTCGCCGCAGGCGCCGACTTGCGCGCTCTGACAAATTCAGCGCGGGGGGGATCGCTGGTGGGCCACTCGGAACGAATGCAAAAACAGCCCGCCGCAGGCGCCGAAGTCTTGGCTTGTTGAGTGAACGTAGTTTGGGTCGCGGGTGGGTCGCGGGCTCTCCATATCTACCTGGAAAAATAGCCCGCCGCAGGCGCCGAAAATTTGGATTTGTACACTGACCTCGGTTTGGGTCGCAAGTTTTCCACCTGGAGCGAATGCGAAGGCAGCCCGCCGCAGGCGCCGAAGTTTTGGTTTGTTCAATGAATGTAGTTTGGGTCGCGGGTGGGTCGCGGGTTCTCCCCCTCAACCTGGAAAGAATTCACGAACAGCCCGCCGCAAGCGCCGAACATTTGATTTGTACACTGAACGCGGTTTGGGTCGCGAGTGGGTCGCAGGTTTTCCACGTGGAACGAATGCAAAAGAAGCCCGCGGCAGGCGCCGAACATTTTGGGTGGATCGCAGGGTGGGTCGCGGGTGGGTCGCGGGTGGGTCGCGGTGGGTCGCGGGTGGGTCGCGGGCGCGGTTTGGGTCGCGGGTGGGTCGCAGGCTCTCCACCTGGAACGAATGCAAAAGAAGCCCGCCGCCTTTTGGAGGGTCGCGGGTGGGTCGCGGTGGGTCGCGGGTGGGTTCGCGGGTGGGTCGCCGTGGGTCGCGGGTGGGTCGCGGGTGGGTCGCCGAAAAAATCTCAAGGTGGATCGCGGGCGGGTCGCGGGGTGGGTCGCGGGTGTGTCGCGGATGGGTCGCGGGTGGGTCGCGGGGTGGGTCGCGGGTGGGTTGCGGGGTGGGTCGCGGGTGGGTCGCGGGGTGGGTCGCGGGGTGGGTCGCGGAGTGGGTCGCGGGTGGGTCGCGGGTGGGACGACAACAACAACAACCACAACCACAACCACAACCACAACCACAACCACAACCAGAACAACAACAACAACAACAACAACAACAACAACAACAACAACAACCATTTTAAGGCTGTACGCTCTTACTTGCCCGCGAATCATTCAACACGTATACCCTACACCCTCGATGCCCGCCCTCTTCGTCTTCGATCACACCCCTTTCGGGGGGATTATTTCTCTTTGCTGGGGCCGGCGGGCTTAGACGTACGGGCAAACCGGAACGGGCGGACAATCCTTCGGGGGCGTACATCTCTCTGCCCGCCATTGGAATTGGCGCGGGCCCTGCAAGAGGAGGAGGGGAAGAACGAGGGAGAGTGGGAGGAAGGGGAGGGGGAAGGACGAAGGAAAAGGGAAGATACCACGTTGTGAAGGCGTCCTTGGCGCGTGCGTGGTTCCTGAGCGCCGAAACGCAATTCCAGAATAATTTGTGAGGACGTCGCACGCGAGAGCGCAGTCCTGAGTACATTATGAGGAAATCTCGGGCGGGAGCGGGGGCCCTGACTAAGTTGCGAGGAAGTTTCAAGCGCGAGCGCCGTTCCTGAGCAAATTGCACGGAAGTCTCAGGTGGGAGCGGGGGTCCTCACTAAATTGCGAAGAAGTCTCAGGCGGGAGCGCCGTTCATGAGTCAATTGCGACAAAAACAACCAGGGAGAAAAGAACGGTGAAATGTTCAAACAGGAGCGGGGTCCTGGGTCAAATTCCGAAAAAACAAAAAAAAAAAAAAAGAGAGGAGGGGGTCGAGGTCGCAGGCGGGAGCGCGTTCCTACGTAAATTTGCACGGAAGTCTCAGCGGGAGCGGGGGGTCTTGATTACATTGCGAGGAAGTCTCAGTCGGGAGCGCCTTTCCTAAGTCAATTGCGCGGAAGTCTCAGGCGGGAGCGGGGGTCCTGAGTAAAAATCGAGGAAGTCTCAGGCGGGAGCCGTTGTTGTTGTAGCCCGGGGGGCAGGGGCACAGTTTGAGCAGGAAGACTTTCATTGAGAAAAAACAAGGTGCGAGCCCCGGGGGTGGCACTTCAATCGAAAAAAAATCAATGTGCACCGGTGGGGGGGGATCAACAATAATTATTCTTCAAGAGTGAGAGTTCAACAACAACAACAACAACAACAACAACAACAACAACAACAACAACAACAACAATTACTAGCACGTGGGGACACACCGTTCTCACCAGTGCCAGGGTTTTCATAGGAGGCGGGCAATACCCCCATTTTGTGGGGGGGCCGGTTCGGACCCAAACAAACAAAAATCACTACCCTCAAAATTTCCAAATTTCCAATACGACTCTTCGCACCACCCACACCCAGCTTCCCGCCTATGGACGTTTCTGCAAAACTGGAAAAAAATACACTGTGGTGAGTAATTAGCAAATAGTGGAAACACTTCACTTCGTGGCATGCGACGACCGTGGCTACTATTCAGGGCCCCGCGGCCGACGACGACGGCGTGCGCGCGCGAAGAAAAAACGAATGTGTCCCGCATGGTATTATTTGACAGGGATGATGGCCCTGGCAGGTGCGCAACCGTTGTTGCAGAAGTTCGAAAAAGTAGCTCGCAAAAGCCCGTTTGACAGAAATGATTAAAAAGTGTTGGGTTTCCTACGAATCCGCAAGAGCGCGCGGGATGAAATGTTGACATTTTTTTTTTTGAAAAAACCATTGGTTTTTTTTTTTTTTTTGATGTTTTTATGTTAAAATCGCTACGAAAACTAAGGTTTTGGAAGGATTTCGTCTTGCGCGCGCGAATGTCCACTTTACCTTATTTTTTGCAGGGGATTCTTGAAGTTTGGTTATGTTAGAACAAGAAATGTCCACTTTAACTTATTTTTTGCAAGGGAAAAACCCACCATAACAACGCTTGAAAAAAAACTCCAACCATCAAATCGTAACAACACCAGAATACACCCGGATCTGAATGACATCGGATATTACCTGAGACTTCCCTCACGTAACTGATGGAAACCAGGGTGTCAAATGTGGCTGCGGCCTAGGCGCGGCGGGGGGGCCATGCACCAGGGGTCCCAACAATAATTATTCTTAAGAAGAAATAATGTTCAACAACAACAACAACAATAACAATAACAACAACAATAACTACAACCACAACAACAACAATCATGTTAAGACTGTTCGCTCTTATCTGCTCGCGTGTCATTCAATATGCTGCATATCCCAAGCCCTGGATACCTGCCCTCTTCGTCTTCGATCGTACCCCCTTTGGGGGGTATAGAAATGCCCTGCCACGAAGGGCAGCAACGAGGCCACGAAGGGCAGTGAGAGAAGGCGACCGCGGAACCAGTACGGGCAGCGAGGGGCATCGAGGGAAGGCGAAGGGCAGCGAGCGGCGACTGCAGTCCCTAACGGGCTGGTCGGGCGGGCAGGCCCAGACGGGCGGGTCGAGCGGGCGGGTCGCTGAAGCGAAAAATCTGCTTGAACCGCCAAGCAATATGTAGCGGGAGCGCGATTCCTGAGCGTCGAAGGGCGGCATCTGGATAAATTGTAAGAAAGTATCAAGCGGGAGCCGCGATTCGGAGGTAAGTTGCGAGGAATTCCCAAGCGAGAGCGCGATTCTTCAATCAATTGTGAGGAAGTATCAAGCGGGAGCCGCGAACCGGCGGTAAATTGGAAAGAAGTCCCAAGCGAGAGCGCGATTCTCCAAACAAATGTGAGGAAGTATCAGGCGGGAACCGCTGTTGATGTAATCTGGGGGCCAACGACACAGTTTCACCCTCAAGACTTCCCCTGCGAAAACATGGTACGAGCCCCGGGAAGGGCATTTCATTTGAACAAGAAACAATGTGCACCGGACGGGGGGCATCAACAATAATTATTCTTCAGAAAAGAGCGTTCAACAACAACAACAGCGACAACAACAACAACAACAACAACAACAACAACAACAACAACAACAACAACAACGACAACAACAACAACAACAACAACAACAACAACAACAACTCATTTCAAAACTGTTCGCCCTTATCTGCTCGAGTGTCGAATAACGCGAATTTTCCAAACCCTCGATACCCGCCCTTTTCGTCTTCGATCGAACCCCTTTGGGGGGTATACCTTTCTTCCCTGCAGGCCGGGCCCCGGCAAGCGGCGGGGCGGCCGCGGACCGTCGACCATACCCCAAAGGGACGGACAGGGGACCGACCACGACGACGACGACGACGACGACGACGACGACGACGACGACAACGACGACGACGACGACGGCAACGACGGCGGCGCGACGACGAGCGAAAGCGAGAGCGAGAGAAAACGACAGCAGGGCCACGAAGGACACGAAGTAGGCCACGAAGGGCGACAGCGGGGACACGAAGGGCATGCACATGGGGCCACGAAGGGCGCGAACGAGCGTGGGCCACGAAGGGCATATAATGCGGGGCCACAGAAAGCAACGATGGGGCCAATGACGGTAGCACCTGGGCCACGTAGGACAATGAGGGGACCACAAACGGCGACAGCGGGGCCACGAAGAGCACGCACATGGGGCCACAACGGGCGCGAACGAGCGGGGGCCACGAAGGGCATACGTAGGTTGGGCGGCGGAGGGTAAGGACGGGGCCACTGAGGGCAGCAACGGGGGCACGAAGGGCAGCGAGGGGGCTACGAAGGGCGACAGCGGGGCCACGAAGGGCATGCATATGGGGCCACCACGGGCGCGAACGAGCGGGGGCCACGAAGGGCATACATATATGGGGCCACGATACAAAGCGAGGGGGCCACAAAGGGCTGCAACGGGGGCACGAAGGGCAGCGAAGGGGCCACGAAGGGCTGCAACGGGGCCACGAAGGGCTGGAACGGGGCCGCGAAACAAAACGAGGGGGCCACGAACGGCTGCAACGGGGCCACGAAACAAAGCGAGGGGGCCACGAAGGGCTGCAACGGGGCCACGAAGGGCAGCGAGGAGGCCACGAAGGGCCGCAACGGGGCCACGAAACAAAGCGAGGGGGCCACGAAGGGCTGCAACGGGGCCACGAAACAAAGCGAGGGGGCCACGAAGTGCTGCAACGGGGCCACGAAGGGCAGCGATATCCATTCCTAGGTAATCCGTGAAGGAGTCCTAAGCGTGAGCGCGACTCCTGGGTGCCTGGGTGTCGGGAGCGCGGCGCTGGAGTAAATTGCAAGAAATTCCCACGCAAGGGCGCTTTTCTTCAGTAAATTGCAAGCAAGTCTCCAGCGAGAGCGCGACTCCAGAGCGCAGGAGGAGCGATTCTTCAATAAATCGTAAGGAAGTCCAAAGCTTGAGTGCGATTCTTGACTCAAATGCGAAGAAGTCTCGGGCGGGAGCGGGGGTCCTGCCTAAATTGTGAGGAAGGCTCAGGCGGGAGCCGTTGTTGTTGTAACCCGGGGGGCAGGGGGCCAGTTTGAACAGGAAGTTTTTCCTCGAAAAAAACAAAGTGCGAGCCCCGGGGGGGCACTTCAATTGAAAAAATCAATGTGCACCGGTGAGAGGGGGATCAGCAATAATTGTTCTTCAAGAATGAGAGTTCAACAATCATTTGAAAACCGTTCGCCCTTATATGCTCGAGTGTCCAATAATAGCGCGTATTTCCCAAACCCTCGATACCCGCCCTCCTCGTCTTGAACCGAACCCCTTTTGGGGGGTATACCTCTCTTCCCTGCAGGCCGGGCCCCGGCAAGCATCGGGGCGGCCGCGGACCGTCGGCCTGGCCAGCGGCAGCGCTGATCGGCGGGGCGGCCGCGGACCGTCCACCCGACCCCAAGAGGGACGGACAGGGGACCGACCACGACGACGACAACGACGACGACGACGACGACGACGACGACGACGACGACGTCGAAGACGACGGCGACGACGACGACGGCGGCGACGACGAGCGAAAACGAGAGCGAGAGAGAACGACAGCAGGGCCACGAAGGGCACGGAGTAGACCACGAAGGGCGACAGCGGGGACACGAAGGGAATGCGTATGGGGCCACTAAGAGCGCGAACGAGCGGGGGCCACGAAGTGCAGATAATGCGGGGCCACAGAAGGCAACTATGGGGCCACTGAAGGTAGCAACTGGGCCACGTAGGACAGTGAGGGGGACACAAATGGCGACAGCTGGGCCACGAAAGGCATGCACATGGGGCCACAAAGGGCGCGACTCCTGGGTGCCTGGGTGTCGGGAGCGCGGCGCTTGGGCAAATTGGAAGAAATTCCAACGCAAGGCCATTCTGCAGTAAGTTGCAAGCAAGTCTCCAGCGAGAGCGCGACTCCAAAGCGCCGGGAGTGCGATTCCTGAATAAATTGGACGGACATCCCAAGCGAGAGCGCGATTCCTGAATAAAATGCAAGGCAGTCTCGGGCGGGAGCGGGGGTCCTGGCTAAATTGTAAGGAAGTCTCAGGCGGGAGCCGTTGTTGTTGTAACCCGAGGGCCAGGGGCCCAGTTTGAGCAGGAAGACTTTCCCTGTCAAAAAACAGGTTGCGAGCGTCGAGGGCACCGGTGGGGGGGGATCAACAATAATTTTCCTTCAGAAATGAGAATTCAACGACGACGACGACGACGACGACGACAACGACAACGACAACGACAACGACAACGACAACGACAACGACAACGACAACGACAACGACAACGACAACGACAACGACAACGACAACGACAACGACAACAACAACAACAACAACAACAACAACAACAACAACATCAACAACAACAACAACAACAACAAGAATCCGCATCGCGGAATTCCACTTCAGCCACGCGCCCAGGGACAGAGAATGACGGTTCGGTTCAGCCCCCTCACTCTGACAAAACGAAGACCCCATTGGAAGACGAGGACGAGGAACTGGAAGAAGCGTGGAGGATGGGGAGCGGCTGCATGGGCCCGGCCCTCCCGCCTGAGCCGGTGTCGAACACCACCCTGAACTCCTCGCGGGGCGCGCAGGCACCGCGGCGCCCGGGATCCCGCCCGCCGCGGCAGTCATCGACGGGCTCAAGAGCGGAAGCCTCGATCTCCTCCTCCTCCTCCTCCTCCTCCTCCTCATCCGTCCCTGACGCAACGTGAAGCAGGGCGATATTGTCACCGAGCCTCATGCCTATATATAAATACATGGTGCCATGCAGCAGAACGCAGACATGCAGCTCTCACTCTGTTGCAAGAGCTGCTCCCAGGCTGGACCCCATGAAACTGATGCCTTACATCGTCGAGCGGTACTGCAGCCTCCCCTGAGCAGAGGATTCGCCAGACAAGTCGGGACGTACTGAAAGAAGATGAGAGAGAGGGCCATGGATCGGGGAGATGTCATGAGCCCAGCCATGACCCCCCCTCCTTCTCATCACCCTCCTCTTGCGCGCCCCCGATCGGATCACACTCGCGGCAGCAAACAGGAAGGTCCCAGGGGAACCTCTTCGGCAACTCGACAACCCGTTGACTCAACCTCGCGTGGGCGGAGACCTGCAAGGCGAGCAGTACGGGACAGTGCGGCGTGACGCCATCATCCACGATCACATCTACTGTGGCCCCGTGCTGGAAACAGCTGGGCAAGGATGCAGAAGTCGGTGGCACGGAATGAAAACCTTCTCCTCCTCCGCCTCCTCCTCCTCGCTCGCTCCTCGCTCATCGTTCCCTGATGTTCTTACTCCACCTCCTCACTCTGCTCTTGTCCTCCAGGATCCTCAAAGCGGGGAGGACAGGGCAGACCCAAACGTCAAGAGAAGGAGAGGGAGAGACAGAAAGAGGAAAGAGAACACCGATACCGTAAGTAGGATAAGGAGGAGGAGGAAGAGGAGGCGAATCAAGGATCGAGGCTCGATAGTTGTGGATGTGTGTTGGCCCTGTTCGGGCCTCGAAGTGCTTCTGAAGGCGGCGCAGGAAACGACAACCCGGCCCCCCTCGCCGTTCCCCGCCGCCAACGTCCCCCCACAGCCCCCCGGGGCCCGAGGCTCCAAGAGAGCGAACGGAGGTCACGCAAGGAGAACCTGCAGAGACACACCCAGACACGCGGGGAAGAAGGGGGCAGCAGGAGTCCCCGAGCTGCGTCCAGCCGTGGCGACGAGGGGGCCCCCCAAAGGCCAACGACCGCTGTCTCACCTGGCCCTCCTCTGACTATCGGCATCGGATCGGGCCGGCCAGAGTTAGGTCGGGCATGGCCCCCTTCCGGCGGACGTTGGACGAAACAAAAAATAGCAAAACAGTCCTCAGAGGCATGCTCCAGAATAGTCAAACATCGGCCCCAGGCTATTTTGGCCTGTCGAGGCACCGGCTCGGACCGCTCCGATCGAGATGGGCCCTGGTCCGGGTCGCCTGACTCGGGCCGGGCGAAAGGGGGAGATAGCAAAGGGGGGGGGGGGTTGAGAATCAGCTCACGAATACCTGATTTTCCCGGCGCCCCCTGGCGCCGGAGGCGGCCATGCATCGAGGAATGGGCCCCTCGGTGGGGCCGAAACCAGCTGCATGCAGCCAATCTCGTAACCCCCCCTCTCCCAATCCCCCCCCTTCGTCCGGGTCGCCCGACGTCGCGCTCCGCGCCGGCGCGACGGCGGGGCTCCCCTCGCGCCTGCGCGGCCACCTGGCTGCCACGGGGAGCGCCGCGCACGGGAGGGAGGCGCGCGCTCCTGGCCACGGCGAGCCTCGGCCGGGGAGGGGCGCCCCGGCCCAGGCCTCGGGAGCGGCCCAGAGGAGGAGGAGGAGGAGGAGGAGGAGGAGGAGGAGGAGGAGGAGGAGGATAGGAGGAGGAGGAGGAGGAGGAGGAGAGGAGGAGGAGGAGGAGGAGGAGGGAGGAGGAGGGAGGAGGAGGAGAGGAGGAGGAGGCGGAGGAGGCGAAGGATGGCGGTTCTCGGTGGCGACGATAGGGGCGAACAGCCCAGGGGCGGGCCTAACTTATACGTCTTCGCCCGGGAGCCTTTTCGAAGGCAGAGCTCATCGGCGCACCTGAAGACATGTATTGCTCTCCCCTGAGCTATTCGCCCCCATGGTCGCCCCTGAGGCTCTCACTCCGTCGCTTCGCTCATTGCTGGGACCTGGCGGGACCTGCCTGGAGCCTGCCCGGGACCTGCCGGGGACCTTGCAGGGGAAATTTTCGTCCAGGGGCCCCCAGGGGCGGCCCCGCGCGCGCGAGCTAGAAATATTGTTAACTAGTTACCGGAGATATTAGCACGCCCTTGGCCCGTTGGGCCGGCGGATTCCAGCGTCGTGACTGTACGCGCCAGCCCCGGTGCAGAAGAGCACCCCGACGCGGTCCCCTGGGGCCGCGAGAGGTGAGGAGGGGGCTCGTCTTCTCGCCCCATCGCGGGCGACCCTGAGGAACAGGGCCGGCCCAAGAAAAATAAGAATCCGCCGACCAAGTCGGAGTGTGTGAGAGGCCTTTCGACGCGAGGCCAGCCCAACCCGAACTCAAGTACGCCAGCCTCCTTTGCGTCGTCGTCGTGAGGAGGATCGAACAATGTCGCAATTACGTCGAAGGGAACTGCCTTCCCTTCTCGTCTCTTCCCCGCCAAAAGGGCGGGTACCGGGGGGGGGGTCCGGGGGAGGGTCCCGGAGGGGGTCCCGCGTCCCATAGGGGGGTCCCATGGAGGGGCCCCGAGGGTTGTGACCCCTCCCCTGCTGCGGGCTTTCCCCGTCGATTTTCGCCTCCCAGACGCCCGCCCGCCCCCGAGGGGACACACACGGCTCTCCTCCTCCTCCTCCTCCTCCTCCTCCTCCTCCTCCTCCTCCTCCTCCTCCTCCTCCTCCTCCTCCCCCTCCCCCTCGCCCTCCCCCTACCCCTCCTCCTCCCCCTTCCCATCCCCCTCATTATCCTTCTCCTTCACCTTCGCCTTATCCTCCTCCGCCTCCTCCTCCTCCCTCCACCGCCCGCCCAATGTCCCGAGCCTGTGGCAGGAGGGTCATCAGCTCATCGTTGGCGTTGGCGTTGTCGTTGTCGTCGTGGTCGTCGTCGTTGTCGTGGTCGTCGTCCTTATGTATGAGTCGGCGGCGCCGGCCGTAATGCCTTCACAATAAGCAGAAGCAGCAGCAGCAGTAACAACACCACCACCAAGACCACCACCACCAACAACAACAACACGTACAGCAACGACGATAACAACACTGACAACAACAACCACCACCACAACAACAAAAACAACAACAACAACAACAACAACAACAACAACAGCAACAACACCAACAACAACAACACCATCGACAACAACAACAACAACAACAACAAAAACAACAACAACAACAACAACAACAACAACAACAGCAACAACAACAACAACAACCACAACAGCAACATCCATAACAACAACCACAACACCAACACCAACACCAACAACAACAACAACAACAACAGCAACGACAACAACAACAACGACAACAACAACAACAACCACAGCAACAACAACAACAACAAAAACAACAACATAAACAACAACGACAACAGCAGCAACAACCACAGCAACAGCAACAGTAACAACAACAACAACAACAACAACAACAACAACACGTACAGCAACGACGATAACAACACTGACAACAACAACCACCACCACAACAACAAAAACAACAACAACAACAACAACAACAACAACAACAACCGCAACAACACCAACAACAACAACACCAACGACAACAACAACAACAACAACAACAACAACCACAACAGCAACATCCATAACAACAACCACAACACCAACAACAACAACAACAACGACAACAACAACAACGACAACAACAACAACAACAGCAACAACAACAACAACAACAACAACATAAACAAAAACGACAACAGCAGCAACAACCACAGCAACAACAACAGTAACAACAACAACAACAACAACAACAACAACAACAACAGCAGCAGCAGCAGCAGCAGCAGCAACAACAACAACAACAACAACAACAACAACAACAACAGCAACACGGGAGTACAGTAGGACATCGGCCACCACAGGACGCCCAAACAGTTTCTAGCGTAGCTCGTCGGTTCCCCTGAAGTGAAGCGCACAGACGAAGAACGACAAACTGAGATCGACACGGGAGGTCAGGCCAGACTGCCCTTTGAAAAAGCAGGACGCCACACCGTGGAATCCACGGACCTTGATGGAATCAAGTTTTGCGTGCCTTGGAATTCTCATCACGAACCGTTTCCACGCGAGTCGTTTCCTGATGCGTGTCTCCACTGTAGTCCTCTAACAGTCGGGGCAACCATGGAGTAGTAGAATTCGGAGGAGCAAAGGAAGCAGGCCAAAGACGACAATATGGCAATGGACGGGACGACATGAGAAATAGCGCAAAGACGCGAGCAAGCCACGCTTCCTGGGGGTTCGGTGCCCCCACGCTGATGAGACCGGAGTACGACGTCTTGAAGGCGACGACCTGCAAGGAAACGTCGCCACCATCACTGCAACGCGTTGATGTCATCATGCGTTCCTGCTTCAGGTCGCGAGTACGCATTGCATCATAATCGTCGTCCGCTTGACATCATCCAACTCTGCGAATCAAATAATCGACCAGCAGTACCTTTGACATGCGTGGAGCGGAGCGGGAAAGAGAGGGAAGGCGATCAAAAGACATGACGAGGATACGGAAAAGGAGGAGAAGAAAAAGTAGCCAGGAGAGAGAACGCAGAGGAAACATGATGAGGAGAGGGCGAATGAGGAGGAGAAGGAGAAGACGCGGGAAACGGTCGACCTTTCACCTAGCTCGTCCAGCAAGGTGGGGCTGAACAGAACGACGCGATACGAAACCCAGACTGGACACATAATACCACGATTAGACATCTGGCCATCGCTCGGACGTCCATTCCCTGTGTTGTTTTCGGTTTCGTGCGTGTTGTTTCGCCAAATGATCCAAGGATGCTCCTCGATGGTCCTCGCCGTCGGAAAAATGCACGCGTCCGAGCGATGCCAAGACATAGCCCCACACTCATTCAGGAGTTCCCTCGGGTCCTCGGTTGAATGTCTACCGTACCTATCGCAACATGTGGACCTGAACGCAGGCCAGAAGGCCAACAAACGCGAATGCATCACAACATTGTTCCTCGTCACCCTGGGCGGCCGTCACTGGAACAGCGTTGGGCGTTGGGGGCACCCCCACTGGCCGCCGCCGCCGCCGCTGCCGCCGCTGGGCTGCTGGCGTCTACAGGCGGAATCAGAAACGCGGACGCACAAAAACTCAGAAAACCGCGCGAGTGCACGAGGCGTCGGCGTGTCCACGAGCTGCCGCATATGACCATAGCGCGCGCCGCCGACTGCACCGCCAGAGGGGGGAGACACCAGACAGGCGAGTTCCTCTGAACTCCGAGCCGGCGGCCGGACTCCCCTCGGGGCCCGTCATCCCGTGGTGCCGCCAGAGGGCAGCCACGGCGACCGGCCCGCTCTCCCCAGGGATCGGCGGCGACGATGGGAGCGAATAGCCCAGGGGCGGGCACTACACACGTCCTCGCCCGGGAGCCTTTTCCAAGACATCGATCATCGGCGCACCTGAACATACACGTATTGCTCTCCCCTGGGCTGTTCGCCCCTATCGTCGCCGCTGAAAGGCACCTCACCAGCCAGCCCCTCGGCCAACTCCGCCGCGGCCGCCAGACCAGCCCTCGCGGCGGCCACCTCGGCGCCAAGCGCACACACTGAGACCGCTCGGGGGCCGGCAGACGGGCCCGCTCGTCCGCGCCCGACGCTCGACGCCACTCGCTCGACATCCCCGCCCGGAGACGACAGGACCCTCCTGCGGGAGCCCTGCGACCGCGGGCAGCCGCAGGACCTCTCCCCGACCGCCATCCGCTTGACCTGGGGGAACCCAGAGGTACCGATACCGCTACTCGCTGGCCCTCTCCCGGGGTGCAATCCGACCGTAACTTCGAAGCGAATACAGGGGAACCCCAAAGAGGCGACATCGAGCGAAGGGTACCTTTCCTCCTCCGACGATCGGCGATTCGCAACCGCAGGCGGTCTTCATGTCCATCGGGGGCGCGGCCGCAGAGATGCGCTCGGGGTCGCAAGCGAGGGTTTGGCTAAACGGGGGCTCAGGCTTTTCTGTGTGCCTCCGTCTACTGTGCTTCCGTCTACGGCGCCCAGGGCCCTCTGACCGGGGGCAGAACCAAACGTGGACATCGGCGTTCCCCGTGCCTCCGTTTGCTGCGCCCCCATCCCTGGCGCCCAGGGCCTTCTAGCCGGAGGCAGAACCAAGCGTGGAAATCGGCGTTCCCCGCGCCCCCGCTTGCTGCGCCCCCGTCCCTGGCGCCCTGCTGCGCTGTCCCACCCGGCGCCCGGCGCGGACGAGGGCGGGCTACGGAGCGCTGAGGATGCGGATCGCGGCGGCCCCCAGGCCCCCCCCCGCCCGCCCCGAGGGGATAGCGGCCAGCGGGCGACCGCGGAGACCATGGAGGCGAACCGCCGACGCGCTGCTCATCTGCCGCATCCTTCGGGTACGACGCGCTCTGACCCTGGGCATAGGGGGCCACATGCAAACCCTACCCCTACCCCCACGATTTCTGAGGGGGAGGGCGGGGGCAGGGGTAGGGTTCGCATGTGGCCCCCTATGGGCAACTCATGGAGCCATCAGCCGCCGTGCGCGCGCTCTCCGCCAGCAGCTGTGGCAAGCCCGTGCGTCGGGCCAGCGGCAGCCGCTGGAGCGCGTCGGCCCCGCGGAGGCGCACGGGAAGCTCGGCGCACGCGAAGCCCAGCGTGGCCCGGCTCCTCCAGAATGGCTGGCCCGAGGCTAGAAACACGAAAAACTGCATAAACGTCAATTCTTGGAGATCCGCGCTGGACCCCCCCTTCCCCGGCGCGCGGAGCGCGCCAGAGCCGCCAGGGGCGGCGCCAGAGGCGCCGCCAGGGGGGGGGGGGCAGCGCAGACGCAAAAAATCCGCGCGGACCGCCGGAAGTGTATGTTTATGCAGTCTTTCTTCTTCGAGAGAAGGGCACCTTGCGCACTCTGGGTTTTTGAGCGAGTTGTTGAGTCCAGGTTTCAGGGCTCGCGGGGAGGAAAAACTCGCGCTCTCGCGCTGCGACGGGCGCGCATGCACCAGCGAGGGCTGGGGTCGGAGACCCAAGGTCGGCGGCCCAGGGCGTCTGAGCGGCCCCCCCCTGCCGCGAGAGGGGGGTGGCGCGCGCAGGTTCAACTGCCCGATCGATACTGAGACAGGCGCTCAACACCTCGATTAGCTCAGACCATCCGCGAAATGTACTTCTGAAAGGCCCTTTTTCGCAAGTGCCGCGTCGCTGCCCCAAACGCCCCCCCCGTCACGGGGGGGGGGGCGGCTGCGCGGGGGCGGGGGGGGCGAAGGGGAAAGGGGGCGCGCGCATGCGCGGCGGATCCAGCTTTCATCCTGCGGCGACCCTCGGACGACGGCGCTTCGCGGCCAAGTGACTCACGCGCGCGCGCGCAAGGGCCCCCTATCTCACTGGCTGCACTCGAGAACGTCGCTCCTCCGCCGAATCGACGCGACCATAACCAGATCCGCGACCTCGGCCCGCGTCCGACGAAAGGGCCACCCACGGCTCTGCCACCACCATGGCCCGGGCCCCGTCTGGAGGCACGACGGCGTCGCGGCCGCTGGAGCCAACCAACTCAGGCCCTAGACGCGCTGGCGCGGCGCGCCCGCCCGGGTGGCCCCCCCCGCCTGGCCTGCGACGCAAGCCCGCGCCGCTGGCTGGCAAGCACCCGCCTTCTGCCAGTCGCGGCGCGCATTGTCGTCGGCGCGCTCTGGGAGGGGCCGGCCGTCGGCGCCGCTGACCTGGGCCAGCACCGCCCCTCGAAACAGCCGACGACGCCCACGGAGACCCAGCCCGCCGTCGCGGCCCGCGGCACGCGGAGACCGCTCGACTGCGCGGCGCGCGCCCCGCAGCCGCACCGCAGGCGCCGCGGGCAGACGCGCGAGGGGGCCCGCCCAGTTCCAACCCTCCGCCTCCTGGCGGCTCACTCCAGCCCGCCCCCGATCGGAGCGCGCGACCGCCCGCGCGCCCAGGGCACCTCGGACCCCCCGCGGGGCCGGCAGCGCCACACTGGCGCGCAGCATAGCCGCTGCCAGCCTCGACGCCCAGGTCGCCGGGGCGGGGCTGGGCGCGTTCTCCGCCTGCCCCGCGAGCTGCGCAGGATTGCGATCACCTGTGTTGGCCGCCTTGCCAGAGCGGCGCCGCAACCCGCGAGGGTAGGACGGGGGAGAAGGGAGGATGAGGAGGTCCTCCTCCTCCTCCTCCTCCTCCTCCTCCTCCTCCTCCTCCTCCTCCTCCGCCTCCTCCTCTTCCTCCGCAACCTCCTCCAACTCCCTCGTCCTCCTCCTCCTCCATCCTCTCACATCATCATCATCATCATCATCAGCATCATCATCATCCTCATCATCATCATCATCATCATCATCATCATCATCATCATCTCATCATCATCATCATCATCATCATCATCATCATCATCATCATCATCATCATCATCATCATCATCATCATCATCATCATCATCAATCATCATCATCATCATCATCAACATCATCATCATCATCATCCATCATCATCATCATCATCATCAGCATCATCATCATCATCATCATCGTCATCATCATCATCGTCATCATCATCATCATCATCATCATCATCAGCATCATCATCATCATCATCATCATCATCATCATCAGCATCATCATCATCATCATCAACACAACATCATCATCATCATCATCATCATCATCATCATCATCATCATCCTCTTCCGCCTCCTCCTTCCCATCATCATCATCAGCATCATCATCATCATCATCAGCAGCATCATCATCATCATCATCATCAGCAGCATCATCTTCTTCATCATCGTCATCATCATCATCATCATCATCATAATCAGCATCATCATCATCAGCAGCATCATCATCATCAGCATCATCATCATCATCATCATCATCATCATCATCATCATCGTCATCATCATCATCATCATCATCATCAGCAGCATCATCAGTATCATCAGCATCATCATCAGCATCAGCATCATCATCATCGTCATCATTAGCAGCAGCAGCGGAATCAACATCATCAGCATCATCATCAACACCAACATCATCATCATCATCATCATCATCAGCATCATCATCATCATCATCATCATCATCATCATCATCATCATCATCATCATCATCATCATCCGTCTCCTCCTCCCTCTCCTACCTTTGTTTGTGGTGGTGGAAAATGGGTCCATCATGTTCGAACACACCGAAGCAAATCGTCGTCTCACCATCAAGCCGAGCTCTTCCGGCCCGGACCGCTGGGCGCGGGCAAACCCCGCGCCCCCCGCAGGTGAACCGTGGCAGATGCCCTCCCACAGGAGGCAACTCCCGGGACGTGCTGGTAAGAGCGACAGAAACCAACCATATCAAGTCAGGGGGCCAGCAAACCAAATCAGGATGGATTAAGCCCAGAGCTGAGCCGAATCAAGCGGGATTGCGCCAAATTGAGCGGGTGAATGCCAGAATAGGCCGGCTCTCGATCACAAATATGCCAGGGCCATTGCTGAGGTGGCGACCCTGACAGGGTGACCAAGTCGGAGCCCCCAGATGCTGCTGCTGATGCTGCTCCTCCTCCCCCAGTTCGTCCTGCTGCTGCCACCACCACTGCTCCCAGTCCGTGAACGAGGACAGTTGTAAAGACATGTGCCGCCCTTTCTCAGCAGGTCTCCAAACCCTGTCGCCAGACGTGCCTCCGGAGGCCACTGGAGGAACAGACGAGAGGGATCGAAGCCGTCCAACAGTGTTGCTCCGCCTCGTTGGGAACAACTTTTTTGTTGACCTCCACGGCCACACCACAGAAGCCAGCGGCGACTCCTCACAGCATCTGTGGGAAATGCTGTGAGCACGATGCACCGAGCAGCAGGTGCTAAAAAGGGCGACCTCGCCTCGGCGAGGGCCGCTTTGGGGAGGGGGTTTCGCGAGATCCTCTGCTGCCATCCGCGTCTCTCGGTGCTGCCATTCCGAAGAAATGGCCCCGCCATTCCTCTGCTGCCATCCGCGTCTCTCGGTGCTGCCACTCGCGAGATCCTCTGCTGCCATTCCGAAGCATTGGCCCCGGTGCGCTCCGCCGGCAGGGGCCCGCGGAGGCAGCGGTCACCTCCTCGCCCTCGCGCCGCCGCCCCGGAGGCCGCCCCGGAGGGGGGGCGCCTCGCTGGCCTGGGCCGCGAGAGGCGCGGAGGCGCGGGTACCTTCACGCCCCTGTGGTTCCAGGAGGGGGTCCGGAAGGTAGAGACAAAAACCACTTTTTGGGTCTGCGGGGCGAGAGCGAACCTCTTCCGATAAAAGCCAGGCGGGCTGCGCACAGCTCCAAGTTGGGGAGACAGGGCACAGGCGGGCGGGGCCTCGGGCGGCCGGAGAGGGAAGGGCTCGGAGTCCAGGCGGTGCCGAGGAGCTTGCACAGGAAAAGGAACGCCGTAGACAGTAATAGAAACAAAAACAACCAAGGCAGAAACAGAACGGTATTCTGCTTGGGCTGTTTCGGGGTTTTGTTTTTTTCTGTCTCGTCGGTTTCTTCTGCTTTCCGTTTCAGGGATGGGGTCCCGAGGACAGGACGGGATCCAAGGGTGGATCGCCATTCTTTGAGGCACCTCGTCCTCAAGACCCCATCCCTCAGGACCCCGTTTTTGAACCACCCATCATCTGGTTCCCCTCCTTCGGCGACGCGCCGAAGGCGGGGGAAAGAGAGGGGGCGGGCCTTCTCGGCAGGCGGCGGGGATTATCAGAAGCGACGCGCGGCCCCTTCCCTGCGCGGCGACCCCTCTCGCCCCCCCCCTCTCCAGAGCACAGCGGGCCTTCCCCTTCCGGTGAACAGGGACAGACTCCCGCCGAAGCGGTATCAGGTGCACGGAGTCCGGCGAGACGCCTCCCAGGGCTGGCGCGCGTGCTCGCGGGGGGGGGGGACATCGAGGAGAAAGGCGACGGCGAGGATGACGTGATGGATGGAGGATCAGGAGGGAGAGGAGGAAGTGTCCGAAACGCATCAAGCGCACGGATCCCGGGTGGCCATCTCTGGTGCCGAAGCAAATGCGCGGGAGGGGTCAGGGGTGCAACAGGATTGAAGGGGCCCTGGGACACACAAATAAATAGACACAAATGACAGGATCCCCCATATGTTTCCCATATTTCCTGGGTTATCGTCTTCCCCCCCACTTCCCATCTTTTCCCATATTTTCCATGGGAGTCGACGATTAATTGTGTCTGTGTGTTTTTCTCCTCCTGAAGGATGACGGGGGCGAGGGCGAGGACGAGAACGAGGAGCAGCAGCAGGAGGGCCATGACGAGAGCTGGCACAAAGGCCGGGGTGCAGGAGCAGAGGCTGGAAGGGAGGAGGAGCAGGAGGAGAAAGCAGGAGAATGAGGAAGAGGAGGAGGACTTCCTCGCCATCAGTGGGTCAGTGGGTGAGGAGGAGGAAGAGGGGACGGAGAGGAGGGGGAGGAGAGGAGGACTATACGGTAGGTTTGTGTCGTGACGACTCGGCCCAAGGTAAATGACTCGAGCAAAATCATTCAATATTAAATTCATTGCGCGCCTAAATTACTCAATTTTAAATAAATTACGTCTGAATCACACCGTCTGAAAAGGCGTCCCAAGCGCTTTCGGAGAGTCTGGCACGGCGACGCCTCGCAGGACTCTGGGAGGCGTGTAGGTTACCGCGGCTGGCGCACTTCGCATGCAAGGCGGAACGCCTTGCCGCAACAGTCGCGCGCAAGGCGGAATGTCTTGCACACGGCGGCACGTGCAAGACAGGTCGACGAAACCTTGCGCGCGAGCCCGCGGCCCCGGGCGACGCCTCGCGGAGACTGTGAAGCTGCGCTGGGCGCCGCGGCCGCGCATTTTGCATGCAAGACGGAACGCCTTGCGCAACGGTTGCGTGCAAGGCGAAATGTTTTGCGCACGGCGGCGCGTGCAAGAGAGGCGACGCACCCGAATCGTTCCGAAAGCGCCCTAATTGCCACAGAAATCTTCCGAATTGTTCCAAAAACCCCTGAAATGATTCCGAAAAATTCCTCAATTTCGACCCGAATTCCGGGAAACAGCCGCTAAAAACTATATAAAACGATGTGAACACCCGCTTGCCCACCCGCTGGAAAGTATATAACCTGGGCCCAGGCAAGCTTTCCCAAGCTCGACTGCGCCGAGCTTGGGAAACCTCTGATTCCCCAAGCTTGGGAACCCAAGCTCCCCCCAGCTTGACTGAGCCAAGCTTGTACACCACAGATTCCCCAAGCGTGGCAAACCCAAGCTTCCCCCAGCTTCACTGAGCCAAGCTTGGGAAACCCCTGACCCCCCAAGCTTGGGAAACTCAGGTCCCCCAAGCTTGGGAAACCCAAGGTTCCCCCAGTTTGACTGAGCCAAGCTTGGGAAACCCAAGGTTCCCCAAGCTTGGGAAACCCAAGCTTCCCCAAGCTTGGCTGAGCCAAGCTTGGGACGCACTAGGTTCCCCAAGCTTGGGAAACCCAAGCTTCCACCAGCTTGACTGCGCCAAGCTTGGGAAACCTCTGGTTCCCCAAGCTTGGGGAACCCAAGCTTCCGCAAGCTTGACTGGGACATCCTCGGAAACCTCTGGCCCCCAAGCTTGGGAAACCTCTGGTTCCCAAGCTTGAGAAACCCCATATAAGGAATCCAATATAGAGAAGCCCCACATAGGGAATGCCCACATGGGGAAACCCCTATGGGGATTCCCCGCGTAAGGAACCCTAATATGGGAAATCCCCAGATGGGGATCCCTCATAAGGGGGGTCCTCGTATGGGAATACCCCGTACGGTGCGTCGCATATACGGAATCTTCGTGTGGGAAAACCCCATACAAGGAATCCCTATATGGGGTCTCCTCATGTTGGGGGATCACCATGTTAGGAATCACCATTTCAAGAACCTCCATGTGAGGAATCCCCATGTAGGGAATCGCTTATTTGAGGATTTCCTATATTAGAACTCCGTATATTAAGGCCCCCATACATGGGGTTCCTTGTATGGGGATTCCTTGCATGGGGACTCTCTATATGAAAGGGGTTTCCAACATTGGGATTCCGTACATGGCGATTTCCCGTATGGGTATTCCCCATATGGCGATTCCCTATGTTGGGTTTCCAAATGGGGATTGCCCATGCGGGAACTCGCCATGGCAGCCCCCGGAACTCTCACAACTCCCGTAGTCCTGACAGCCGCTGCCCCTTGACTCAAACGCAAAGCGCTGGCGCGGACAGGAACCGTATTCTTTTCAAACGACGGGGGCCAGCGCAGCGCGCCCTTACCCCTTGACTCAATCGCAAATCGCGCGCGCGGACAGGGACCGTTTTTTCTCCAAATGACGGGGGCCAGCGCAGCGCGCCCGCGCCGCTCCACTCAAACGCAAAGCGCGTGCGCGGGCAGGATTCTTTTCCAAATGAACGGGGGCCGCAATGACGCGACTCGACGGCGTGGCGTTGAGCTCGACTGGCAGCCCGCTCCGCGCAGACCCGCTGCCCACGCGCCCCGCCGCCCCCGCGCCCCGAACAAACACCACAGGCCCAAGAGCTTCGTCAGATGTCGCCCTGGACCCCGCGACCGCCGCGCGCGCCTATCGGGGCAGTCGCCGCCAGCGCCGCTACCAACGCAAGGATTCTCGCCCAAGCGGCCCTCGCCCACGGGGCCCTCGCCCACGCTGCAACGAAGAATTGAGCCTGGAGCCAAAATGGCAACGAGCCAAAATGGCGACGAGGGAGGAGGAGGAGAGGAGGAGGAGGGGAAGGAGGCGGAGGAGGAGGAGGGAGAAGCGCGGGTGCGGGACAAGAGAAACCCAAACACGGAGAAACTTGCCTGCAAAACCTCCTCCTGCTCCTGCTGTCGAACAACGGCGGCCGCAACTGCAGCGGCGATGGCGCCCCGCCGGACCAGTGCTGGCACGAAGCGCGCGCCTGTCGCCATCTCCTCGTCCTTCTCCGCCTCCTCGTCCTCCTCCCCCTCCGCCTCCTCCTCAGGGGTCCTGGTGTTTCCTGGTCCCTCCTGGGCTCAGGGGTCCTGGTGCTTCCTGGTCCCTCCTGGTCCCTCCTGGTCCCTCCTGGTCCCTCCTGGTCCCTCCTAGTCCCTCCTGGTCCCTCCTGGTCCCTCCTGGTCTCTCCTGGTTCCTTCTGGTCCCTCCTGGTCCCTCCTGGTCCCTCCTGGTCCCTCCTGGGCTCAGGGGTCCTGGTCCCTCCTGGCCCCTCCTGGCCCCTGACCCACAACCCAGGCACTTATGTTATCGTATGTTTTGGGTTATGTTTGCGTTGGCACTTCTTCTGTTTTGTACTACTTGTTTTGTTTTTTTTCGGCTCTCTGCCCTGCCGGACAGCTGAGTACCCAGTGCGCGGCTGATGACACAGAGCGGTCGGCGCACGGCTCGCGCAGCTGGCACGGTACGTATAAAGCCTGGGTAACTGAAGTTCCTAAAGCCCGGTAGCAGCGCGCACCTGAAGTTCCTCACGGTAACTTCAGGTCTGGGGCGCCCGCAGCAACTCACTCGTCAGGGACGGGAATGCGATCTCTCGTGCTCTTGTCCTCTCTGTTCCAGAACACGATGGCCTCCCGGTACCCGGCCTTCCTGCTCTTCACCCAATCCTCGCCAATGCCGAGGCCCCTCACGCCGAGCCTCTTGATCTTGGCCTCCTTGTCGGTCGTCTTGTAGTGGGCGCTCCACGCCCTGACAGAGGGGTGCCATGTGATTTTGCCCGCGATCGCTGGGCACCCGTCCGAAGCGATCTGGAATGATGGCTTGGACCGCGAATCCGCCCTCAGCCGGATCGTCGCGCTGTCCTCGCGCATCTTTGTCTGGATGTATTTGATCACGGCCATGATGGACGTCTCCGTCGCCTCGATCAAGTACGGCTTCTCCCGCGCCCTCACGAAAAGGTCTGTGTCGCCCAGCTGCACGGTCACGGCGTCCACGTTTGAAGGCGCGCCGCGCCGCCGAGGCCTGTTATCCTCCGCGCCGTCCTCCTCGTCGAAGCCCACGGCCTGCGCGGAAGCCTGCAACTGAGCCCTCGGGTCCGTCTTCGAGAAGATCCCCTCCTTGAGCACGCCTCTGAGGTTGCTGATCGCGTACTGGAAACCACGGGACCAGTGAGTCTGGCCGCGAGACTCATCGCAGGCCCGCCGCAGCCATGAACTATTCTCGGACAGCGGGAAGAAGTGGCGGTCGCCCCGTTTGACCAATGGGCGCACTACGCAAGGTGTCTTTATCTTCGGGCCCCACACGGCCAAGCGACTCACCACCTGCACCCCCGCCGGAACCCCACCGCTTGAGCCCCACCGCTTGAGCGTCCGGCCGCGCGGCTTCGGCGCTGCCTTCTTCAAGTGCTTCTTGGCGACTCCGCGCTGGCGGCCGCCGCGAGAGGGAGCGCCGGCGCTCGCTGCCATCGCTGAGACAAGCGCCGGCGCCGGTGCCTCTGGCGGCTGCTCCTCGCCCGGGTGGTCATCGGCTGCATCCGTCAGCGCCTGCCGTTCCAAGTCCTGCAGCGCCGCCTGCTCCGCTTCTTGGGCCCCGCCCAGCAGTGCCGGCCCCTCCGCGTCCAGCTCCTCGTCGGAAACGAGCCACGGATCACCCATTCCGCTGGAGGAGGCCGGTGCTCGCGCCTGCGGGGCGACGCGGCGTGGCGGCGGAGCCCGGGTCGGGCGAAAGGGGGGGATAGCAAAGGGGGGGTTTGAGAATCAGCTCACGTAGCTGATTTTCCCGGCGCCTCCCGGCGCCGGAGGCGGCTATGTATCGAGGAATGGGCCCCTCGGTGAGGCCGAAACCAGCTGCATGCAGCAAATTGCGTAACCCCCCCTTTCCCAATCCCACCCTTTCGCCCGGCCCGAGGCTGGCGCTCTGCTGCTCGCCTCCTCGGGGGCCGCCGGGCCCTTGAGCCGCGACGGCGAGAATGATGATGGCAATGCTTATGATGATGGCGATGGTGATGACGGTTCTGGTGTTCATGGCGGCGGTCAGTGCTCTGGCAGTGTCGCAACGAGGAAGTTCGAGTCGTCGTTGCGCGGGCACAACGACGACGTGCTCGAGGGGTCGGCCCCGGGGCCGGTGGCTTGCCTGAGGGCGCTGACCCACAACCCAAGCCTCAGGTCTCTGACCCGCAACACAGGCATCCGAAGTGTCCATGACACACAACCCAGGCAAGGCGGCGAGCCTCAGACGACATGCGTCCGAAGTGTGTCTGACCCACAACACAGGCATCCGAAGTGTGTATGACCCACAGCCCAGGCATCCGAAGTGTGTATGACCCACAGCCCA
The DNA here is from genome assembly GCA_963575745.1 of Prorocentrum cordatum. Taxonomy (NCBI): domain Eukaryota; class Dinophyceae; order Prorocentrales; family Prorocentraceae; genus Prorocentrum; species Prorocentrum cordatum. The sequence continues at coordinate 365,400 of CAUYUJ010008313.1, forward strand.
GGCATCCGAGACGTCTCATAACCACAACCCAGGCACTTGTGCATGCATATTTTGTGCTGTTTTTTTTTTTGTTTTGGTGTTGCTTGTTATGTCATTCGGCCATTGGGGATCCTGGGGGGTGGCGCTTGGGACCACACGAGGATCCGCCACTTACGCCACCCCCAGGATGCCCCAGTCCACGTCGCGAGATGTTGTTCCCTGACGCACAACCCAGGCATCAAGGGTGTCCCTCACACGCCACCCAGGCACGGTGGCGAGCCCGAGGTCCCTAACGCACAACCCTGGCGTCAGAGAAGTGTCATAACCACAGCCCAAGCACTTGTGTTTTCATATTTCTTGGGCGCTATTTTGTCCTCGTTGTTATGTCATCAGGTCCCTGACGCACAACCCGGGCACCCGAGATGTCTCTGACACACAACCCAAGCACGGCGGCCAGCCTGAGGTCTGTGACGCACAACCCAAGCATCCGATAATGCTCATAACCACAACCCAAGCACTTCTGTTTCCATGTCTTTTTGGATATTTGTTGTTGTCATTTGTTATGTCGTGAAGTCCCTGACGCACAACACAGGCATCCGGTGTGTCTCTAACGCACAACCCAAGCAAGGTGGCGAGCCAGAGGTCCCTAACGCACAACCCTGGCACCCTCGAGACCTCCAAACCACAACCCAGGCACGTGTGTTTATATATATGTTTTGTTCTTTTTTGTTGTCATGTGTTATGTCATTAAGTCCCTGACGAACAACCCAGGCATCCGATATGTCTCTGACCCACAACCCAGGCACGGTGTCGACCCTTCTGGGGCTCCTTGGGGGTGGCGCTTGGCCTGAGGGCGCTGACCCACAACCCAAGTCCCAGGTCTCTGACCCACAACACAGGCATCCGAAGTGTCTGGGAGACACAACCCAGGCAAGGTGGCGATCCTCAGACGACATGCGTCCGAAGTGCGTCTGGCCCACAACCCAGGCATCCGAAGTGCGTGCGACCCACAACCCAGGCATCCGACAAGTGTCAGGACCACAACCAGGGCACTTCAGTTTTGATATTGTCTTGTTCTTTTGGTGCTGCCGGACAGCTCCGCACCCAATGCGCGGCGGCACATCGACGACGTGCTCGGGAGGTCGGCCCCAGAGCCGTTGGCTAGCCTGAGGGCTCTGGCACAAAACCGAAGCCTGAAGTCTCTGACCCACAACCGACGCATCCGCAGTGTCTGTGACCCACAACCCAGGCACTTATGTTTTCATATGTTTCTCTTCTCTTTCGTTGTGTTTGTTGTTTCGTTGTGGTGTCATTATTCTGTTTTGTTGTTTCTTCTTTTTTCGGCCGCCTACCCTGCCGGACAGCTCAGTGCCCAATGTGCGGACATTCGGGCGGCGAGCTGCAAGCACTAGCACTACCCCGCAGTGACTGCGGCAGGGATGGCAGGCGGCCACTCGCGCACGCCCTCTGGGTACGCCTCTGGCCCAAGCCACGTGCTAAGCAAAATGATCGCGTACACGAACGCTTTCGGAGCCACCATGCCGCACGTCTCCAGCAGGGCGGGAGGCTGCCACCGTCTGCGGAACAGGTCCGCGCCGCCAGGGGCGCACTGGTTGATGAGCCGGCGCAGGGCGGCGGCGGCGTCCGCCGCTCCTCCCCGGCCGCCCTCCGTCGCCCAGGCCTGGCCGAAGAGAGTCCACTCGAACTCCCTCGTGGTGGACGGTTTCCCCCGGGGCCGTAGGCGACTTAGGAGGCTCCCCAGGGTTGGTTTTAAAGCTCGGGCCCGACAACGGGCCCCTGAGGCCAAACTCGAAGAAAAACCTTCGAGTTTAGGAGGTCCACGAAAAACTCCACGAAGAAACGGCGAAAAGTCCAGGAGGAGGAGGAGGAGGACGGGGTCGCCGAAGCCCTTCCGAGAAACCGTCCAAACCTCGTGCACAACACGCGTGTCCGGGCGCCGCGGGGACCCACCAGCGCGCCCATGGAGGCCGCGAGGCGCGGAGCTGTCAGCGTCTTGTCGTCGACCCACAACTCCGGCACGCGGATCGTGCGCTCCACCCGCGAGGAGCCCACCAGCCTGCGAACCCTGTCCTGCAACGCCGTCGCCTCCGGGGGGGGCAGGCGGCGCCTCCGCGCCACCAAGCGCTCGGCGAGCATCACGGGGTAGTCCACCTGCAACCACCGCTCCTTCGCGCGACGGGTCGCCTCCAGAGCCAGCCGCTCATTGGCCTCCCTCCGTGCGGCGGCGGCCTTGTCCAAAGCCGCCATCCGGGCCTCGGTGGCTTGCCGTTTCGCGTCCACGACGCGAACCTCCTCGCGCCGCTCGGCCGCCTGTCTCTCCCGCTCGGCCTCCCGCGCGGCCTGCCGGTCCGCCTCGCGCAGCCGCTGCGCCTCCTTGGCGGCCTGCCGGAGCCGCTGCGCCTCTGGGGCATCGTACGTCCGCCTCTTCTTGTGGCTCCGCTGGAGCTCGGCTCTGCAGCTCTTCAAGAACCGATCGTTCCGCGTCTGCTGCGCCACGACCATCACGTGGTTCAGGGCGGACAGGTACGCGGCCTCGGTGCACACGCCGCCGTGGTCTCCTGCCAAGTCGCCGGGGCCTTCCTCGGGCGCTCCTCCCGACTCTGCACCGCCGCTGTCCCTCTCGGCGCCGCCAAGCTGGGCGCCGCCGTCTCCTGCCAGGCCGGCAGGGCCTGCCTCTGGGGCCTCTCCCGGCAAAGCGCCGCCGCCGCCAGGCCCGGCGCCCTCCGTCAGCGAGCCGCCATCGTTCAGCCAGTCGTCGTCCGCGTCGGAGGCGCCAGGCGCTGGGGCGCCCCTGGCAGCGCGGCAAGGCGCGGCGAGCGGCGCCGAGCCGCCAGCGGCGCCACCGGGTGCCGCGCCTGATGGCGCCGCGCCGCTCCCCGCCGAGGCGTTCGCGGGAGTGCTCGGCGGCGCCGCGCCGCTGGGCGACGGCGCCGCAGCAGCCGCCGCACCTCCGCCTGCCGCTGGGGCGCCCCTGGCAGCGCGGCAAGGCGCGGCGAGCGGCGCCGAGCCGCAAGCGGCGCCCCCGGGAGCCGCGCCTGACGGCGCCGCGCCGCTCCCCGCCGAGCCGCTGCAGGGAGCGCCCGGCGGCGCCGCGCCGCTCTGCGATGGCGCCGCAGGAGCCGCCGCGCCTCCGCCTGGGCGACGACGACGTTGCCCAAGGTCCCGGGGCCGTTTTCGAAGGTCCCGGGGCGGTTTTCGAAGGTCCCGGGGCCCGAAGGAGGACGTGGGCGAACGACGGCGAGGACGAACACGATGCCTCCTTCGCCAGGGTCGTCCCCGCCGTCGTCGCCCTCCTCCTCTTCGTCCGGGACGACCTCCCAGTTCGCGCCCTCGAGCCCCTCCTCGGCGCACGGGCGTGGCTTGTGGTGCTCTATCAGCAAGTCAACGTCGGCCCACGAGGACAGCGTGCCAGCGGACCACATCTCACCCACCGTCTGCTGCGCGTGGCGCCAGAGTGCCGGCCCGCCCAGCGCCTCCCAGAAGGGCCAGAAGTCGACGAAGACGTCCTCAGGCACAGCATCGCCTCCCAGGAGCGGCCCGGTCTGGCGGTACCCCTTCTCGGAGAGGCCCCGGTGGTCCAGGGACATCCACATCTCTGCGACGGCGTCGATGACGTCCTGGCGGGACAAGCTGGCGATCTTGGAGGGGTCCTCCTGCCGCTGCTCGTGCAGCACGCGAGTCTCGATCTGCTCCATGAGGCGCTGTACCAGGGCGTGGAAATGTGTGTCATTGATTTGCTCCAGCCCAGTCACGCCGCCGCCATGGTACAACACCACGTGGCCCATGTCCCTGATTGCCTGCTGCACCTCTGCCGTGAGGTGGGCCGAGTACCAGTCGAGCAGGATGACTATTGAATCCTCCGGCTTTGCAGCAGGCTGCAAAGCAAAGCCTAAGGCGTCCATCACGTCGTCTGCTCGGTAGCTGCCCTTCTCCTGAAACTGCAAGTGCATCCAGGGCGGGACCTGCAGCTCCTGCCGCAGGCGTGCCCCGCTCTGAGCCTTGAAGAGCACTGCCACAGGCGGGACCGCGCCGTCCAGAGGCTGCCAAGACTGCGCGCACGTCAGGATAGTGTACCTGTCTCTGGTGGCTGCATGGTTCTCCTTGGCGGCCACTCGACGAGACCCTCTACGGGCGTACATCGGTCTGCGGCCAGCGTTGTTCATCCAACTGGGCTTCTGGTCTGCCGAGAACCATCGCATCGCCGTCCCTGGGTGGCACCGCGACCAGTGGTGGCGCAGCCGAAAGATGTTCCCGAACATGCACCTCACGCGGTCCAGCGCCTTCGCGTAGCTGACCTGGAAGTGCGTGGTGCCCTGGCGGATGCTGATGCCATGCTCCTTGCGCCACAAGTACAGCCATCCCTTGTGGATCTTGGGCAAGTCCTCCTCTCGCTGGCCCTGCTGCAGCAGCTGGCTTCTGAGCCGCACTGCGTGCTCAAGCATGAGCGACGAGTCACCGCGCGACGTCAAGGATTCGATTTCGTCAACAAACCATTGGAGCAGCTCGAACCCAATCAACGAGGACATGCGCTGGAGCTGGCTGCGTTCCTGCGGGTCGTCCGACCGCCGCCTCCTCTGCTGCCGGTCCTCCGCGCCCGCCCCTGCTGGGGTCAGGCGCCCAGC